>CM072865.1:23452500-24045000 GCA_036937835.1 Pampus argenteus | reverse complement strand
TCAGGGTCGAGGCCCTGAAAAATAAGGGATGGAGGTGCGTCGGGGATGGAGGAGGAGGGGTGTAGCCAACTCCCCTAATCTTGCCAATCCACCCCTGCTGTGCACACACACACACACACACACACACACACACACACACGTGTTGGTCCATCTCAACACTGTCAACAGATGGCTGTAGCAGAAAGGCCAAGGGTAAACTTGCGCAATACCCAAACCAGACAGCCCCCCCCCCTTAGTGTCTACAGCTAATCACAGTGTCCTCAACACACAACTAAACACAGTCGTCATTAAGAGCCTCACACACACACACACACACACACACTCACTGTGTTTCTAGAGTTATTTACATACATGATGTTGACGTCTGACCACCAGATTACATAAAAATAAGAATAAAGCACGTCAGCGGTAGTTGAGGTCTGCTAAAGGTCACGTCTGGATCATCACGTGTTCAGATTCTGTAGCTAGAGCCAACAGCTGATTAGCGTAGCTTAGCATAAAACTTGAAGCAGCAGGAGTTAAAAATGACGCTCATTAACATCTGTAATAGTGTTGATGGATAAAAGCCAGGCTAGCAGTTTCCCCCCGCTTCCAGTCTTTATGCTAAGCTAACATAATCACCTGTCAGGTCCAGGTGTGGTTCCGATCTTCTCTTCTAGAAAAAACATCACTTGGTTTTTCCAACACGCCGGTTGATGTTTGAATGAATCTTTTTTTGCATCGTCAGCCTCTGGATTTACGTACCTGCTCGACATAAAGCAGAAGTCTGCGATGTGAAAACGTGACTCAGTCAACACAGGCTAAAATAGTTTTTCTTCTCTTTCTCTTCTCACTTCACTTCTCTTTTTATTTAAGAGGCCGTATAGCGTGTCCTGCAAATATACATGCAGTAAGCATTCTTGATTTATAAGAATACAACACGCAACAAGCTCTAAATACAATAAAAAGTTGAGCAGTGAAGGAACTTTTCAATGTTTGTCCATGTTTTTTATTGTCCGGTGTGAGCACAGAGAAGTCCAGTCATGTGAGTCAGTTACTACGTTACTACATGCGTCACTTTCAGCCAACAATCAGCGTCAATGCTGAGACGAGTTGAAGAACCCTTCTAAGAAACAAAAATAAATCAACTTTTTATAAAGCACTTTAGTAAGAAGGGAAAAAAAAAAAAAAGGAACCCGGAGGCTTCCCGTAGTCGCTCTCAGGTAGCCATTAAAAACTTCAGGACATAAACAGGTTCCAGCAATATTCCAGTAAACAGAGGAACCAAGTAATGACTCACACACACACACACACACACACACAGACACACACACACAGACACACACACGGACACGTGCGTGACTGATGTCATGTTACCCCCTGTCCTGAGTTTCCATTATAACGAGCCTGAGGATGAACCAGTCTGGTGCAACTATTATACTTAAAGACTTAAACTGTGTCTGTGGTTAGAAAAAAAGAAACTATTAATAGTGACTTCATCATTGTTTCTGGTGTTTTTATCTCCCGCTGCGTCACATATTTATTCCTGTTACATTCCTGAAGGGACGAAATGAGGCTTTCAGGAAATGAATTGAACTGAATGGTGATTTCCAATAACTAATAAAGATATTGATATGAATTTAAAATAATAAAATAAATGTTTCGATTGAGCAAATGTTTTTGTATTGGTGGAAATTTCTGGATCAACTTTAATTTATGTCAGAGCTTCTGTTTTATTTCAGTGTTTTTCTACATTAATTTTGCTGCATGCAGTTAATGACAGAAAAGAAGATTTTTATCAGATTTAATATCTGACATATTTTATGTTAATTGCTGTTTTGTTAATTTATTTTAGCTTTTATACCTTTCTATGAACTGCAGGTGTTTTTATAAAGTCCTACTCCATTCATCCATTCATCCATTCATTTTCATTCATCGTGTCATTCACTTGTTATTAATTTTTTAATTCTTTAAAATCTGATGATTAAATTGATTAATTATGGTAAATTATGACACAGAGTCTGCGGTGGATAAACCTGCCAACCAACCAGCCTGTTTCACGCATTCACTCTTCACCTTCACAGATAATATGAGGCGGATAATATGAGTGCTAATATTAAATCAATAATATTATAAATCAGTCTACCTGTGTCGCACGTGGCTCTGCTAATTAGCACGTGCTAATTAGCTTGAAACGACCATAACACCGACATTAAAATACCATAAATATACATCTGCTATAAATTCATCATCACCTTTAAACTGATGAAACAGACACAACACTAACTTTCAACCCCCCCTCCCCTCCCCCCGCAGACCCCCCTGTCCCCCCCGCAGCCCCCCCGCCGGGTCTCACCTGCTCCTGAGTCGGTGCACCGGGGTCTCTCCTCCCGTGTTGCCGCCAACCTGCTGCTGCAGTGTTTAATATTAATATTAATATTTCTATATCAGCAGAGCTGCTGGCAGTGTGTGTGTGTGTGTGTGTGTGTGTGTGTTGACTCAGATGCTGAGTTTGTGTGTCACTTTGTGCTCCCAGTTATTTTTCCACTCACACCAACTAGTCTTATTTAACCCCTCCCCTCCTCCTCCTAACTCCTTTTATCCTTCCCTTCCCCATCCTCTTTCTCCCTCTTTCCCCTTATTCTCCTCTTTCTCCCTCTTTCTCCTCTTTCTACCTCTTTCTCCCTCTTTCTCCTCTTCCTCCTCTTTCTCCTCTTTCTCCCTCTTTTTCTTTCATCTCTTCAGTGTTTTTTTCTCCACCAGTGTTCCTCTAATTTCCTTGTTGCTCCATTCCCACCAGTTTCCTTCCCCCCTTTCTCTCCTCCCTTCCTCCTTTCCTCCTTCCTTCCTTCTCTTCTGACTTTCTTTATCCCTTTAAACCCACGTTTCTGCATGTCTTCCTTCCCCCTTTCTCCCTCCCTCCCTCCTGTCCTTTCTTCCTTCCTTCTCTAGCAGTCATTAGTTTCACTTCATGTCAGTGCAAAATCAGAAACTGCAAACTCGAACATGATCGACTACTTAAATGTTTAAGACAAAAGTTAAAGTATTTCCCAAGTGTGTGTGTGTGTGTGTGTGTGTGTGCTTTCCTTAATGAAAACAAACACTCAATACACAAACTTAACGCTGTTATCTGTCACACATTATGTTAATTAGTGGTCACACCTCTGATATTAACTGTCCAATTAACACTTTACACTTTCACTAATGTGATCAACCTCAACACACACACACACACACAACTCCTAACAGCATGTCCAATCCCAGGTGGGAGGAAACCTGTTGCCGCGTCGTTGACACGTCTCCAGCCTCCTCGAACCTGAAAACACACACAGACTGTTTAACTTCTTGTTATCTGATCTTCTGTTGAGGCTCAGAAATTCTCTCATTTCAGGGTTGGACCAACGTTCAGCCATGTTTCCTACGTAGTGTAGCTCATATATGTTACATGAGTCTTTCTATGCAGTTATGATCTCAGTTATGATGGTTTGAATGTTACACTGCATGTCTAACGAGCTCACACTTTAACAACACACTCACAGACACACACAGCACACTTTTTTTTTTTTGCCAAATGAAGCAGAATGAAGTGAGACAATAACGACGGTCAGCAGAAAGTGGGTCAGTGTGGGGAGCCGGAGTAACGTCAACAGTTTGAGCTGTTACTAAACACACCGTATAGTGAAGAGCGATCAGATGAGTCAGCTGTGACGCTTTAATTATCTGTCGCTACAACCGGTGGCTTTGTTTCATAAACCTGAAATCAATAAATGGCTGAATGGGAGAGCAGCAGGCGGTAGCTCATGTGTGTGTGTGTGTGTGTGTGTGTGTTAATTCACCGTAAAATCTTCCTTTGTGCATATATTTCTTTCTTTCTGTATGTATTTAATTGTATTTATGTTTCTTGTTTTACGCTGTATTAAGTTATTAAGTGTATGCACATGTTTTTTTTTCTTTTGTGTGTGTGTGTGTGTGTGTGTGTGTGTCCAGATTGAGTGACTGGTCATTAAGAGGTTAAATGGGGTCTGTTGTTGAGTTGTGTGCTGATTAAGCCGGATTGGTCGGGGCTGGTGGGCACCTGCCATAAGCAGCCTCAGCCTCATCCATCACCCGCTGACCTGGCCGGAGCCTGGCCCCCGGACACTGCAGAGGCCCCGGGGCCTCCTCCGCCCAGGAACTGACCACCACCATTACCCGCTGGACCTGGAGCCAGGATGACCCACAGAGGCCCCTTCTCCTTTCTAACCCTGGCCTCAACCCACACTCTGACCCTCCAAAACTGACCGATGCACCAATCCTCCAAAAACTCCAAAATGCTGACCAAGACTGCAACATTGAGCCAGTCAGGGTCCTCTCTAACTCTGTCTCCAAGCTAAAGATGACCAATGCTATTAACCCCAAACTGAGAATTAAATTCACCTCTAGATGCCCCTTCGCCTCTCCAGACTTCAACCCTTGAAGACACAGAGACATAGAGGACACTGAAGCCCTTCTCAGCGCTCCTAAATATAGCTGACCAGTGACATAACCCCCAAGAACCAAACCTTACCAGTAATGTTTACACCAGTCATGTTGCTTCCAGATGCCTACCGAAACCTAAACTCCAAAATGCTTACTACAGCTACAACCCTGTAGAAGTGGAGCTAAGCTAATCATAGCAGTGTTGGTTCCAATCAGGTATCAATCCTGTGTTTCTATTCTCCCAAATGTTGGTCTTGTGATTCCTTTAATACTATAAATCTTTCAAGCCCAAACACCACAACCACCACAGTTGGACCTTAATTCCCAGACCTGGAGCTCAGTTGACCCTTTAAAGCACCTCAAACCCTGGTTCAAACTCACGTCTTTACCCTCGCCTCAACCCTACAAGCCTATCACTGTCGTAACCCCAATGACCCGAGGCCAAGATGCCCCTTAATGGCAAAACGCTGATGACAACTGCAACCTTCGAGACCCGGGTCAGACTGAATGGTCTCCTATACGTGTTGAAACATTTCAGAAAGGGAGATTTCATTCATCCATTTCATTATCTAAATACATCCTGTTACGTCTCTTTAAATAGTTTCTGCATCAGGTATCGAACCACCTGGAGACTGTAACTACCAGAGTTTGTCACAAAGCCCTAATCAGACTAAACAAACTCATGCACTCACCTATAACCCAGACTGAATATCATCCGCCTTTAAGACAAAATCAATAAATATAATCAGCGTGTTGTCTGCAGCCCCAGCTGTCAGATTAATAACCTGATTAATAATAACAATAAATTAAACTCACTCTGCTTGTGTTCATTTTGTAATTAGGCCAAAAAACTCTGGGGGGTCTGAACACAAACATAACTAGAAGTTATGATAATAACGATAAGAACTGGTTATGAAAACAGCACGTCCAGGAGGGAGTTTAGTGGATATAAAACAATATATATGTTGCTATATTTATCTTCTTGTTTAAGAATAGTGAAGTCAGGTTTTGGGTGTGGATGTTAAGTGTTTATGAGAGCTATCTGATCATAGGGCAAGGTTTAACTGGTTCATTGAAACTGATGAGATCTGAGAGCAGCTCAATTCACACACACACACACACATGTATGCATTGCCTGCGATCTCTTATCAGCATGCAGAGAGGCTGCAGTGTGCTGGTAACATTAACCCAGTGACCTGCTGGCCTTGAAAAGTGAAATGGATTTACTGCTGTTCTGTGTTCAGCGTTTTCCTCTCACATTGCTGGATTGCTTCATTGTTGCTCTCTGCAGCTTTTATTACAGCAAGCAGTGAGTGTGTGTGTGTGTGTGTGTGTGTGATGCGGTGAACTTTATCTATGTATGTTTGTGTCCAAAAGGACCAGAGACTATTATTGACTTAGCTCATTTTAACAAGTCATTTTAGCTCATGCACTTCTATACTGGACTTTATACATAAAATAAAAACTGTTTAATTAGCAGCTCAGTAGCTAATGTTGCTAGCTTTATAGCTAGCTTCTGGAGCTAACAAAGCTAATTAGAAGATTACATATAAAGTCAATGGAAAGATATGAAAATAACGTCCGCTGCTAGCAAACATATAGTTGGTACATTTTCTGTTTGGGGCAAATAAAACATTAATCGTACATGAAAATGTTCTGTCTGAACGCAACATTAAGGTTAAGTTTGATTATTTGTTATTATTATTATTATTATTATTATTGTTATTAGGGAAATTTAAATGGGTTGTTTACTCTAATCACTGCCACAGAAAATAAATGAACACTTTCCTGTGAGAGAAATATTACCTTAAGTAAACTGTGCTTTTATTTTGAAATCACGCTACACCTCCACAGTTACGTACCCTGTATCTCCATCACTCACTGACACACACTTTCCATCACACAAACCTAGATACACAAACTGTCACACATACTGTATAAAGGTCTCACACCCTCACGCTCTTTATCTCTGCTCAGTAAAAGTCACAAGGACAAGAAAGAGAAACGAGGTGAAAGACAACAGTGACACAAATTCTGCAACAAAACAGCACTGTGCTTACGTGTGTGTGTGTGTGTCTGTGTGTGTGTGTCACATGAAGTGGGACACTTCTCATCACAAAGATGCTCATATTCACACAGATACGCACACAGTATCACAGGAATATAAGGTGACACCAAAACTAACACAATGCACTGGGATACAGATCATAAAGTATACACACACACACACACACACACACACACACCCACACACAAAGGATTAGTGATTCTCTGACGCTGATGAAACTGTGCTTTTATTTTGAAATGATTGAGGTTTTAGTTAAATATTGTAAGTAAACCCAGTGTTAACATTTTGTGATTTAACTAAGACCACAGTCTCAGTTGCCTTCAAATGACCATAAAAACATGAATTATGCTTTAGTTGCATATGAGCAGATGTTACATGATAAACAAAGTAAACAACAAACGTTTTGCAACTTGAAACTTTAAATAAGTCAATGAGAAACTAATTTAAGTGGCATCGTTGCAGATGGACATTGAGTGAAAACAAACAAAAGAGCCTGAATGCATCATTTACTCAAGATTTGTCCAGATTGTTTTTAAAGGGTCAGTTTACCCAAATCAAAAAAAATATATGCCACGGTTATGAGATATTCACCTTTTACAATGAGAGGAAGCCAAAAGAATCTGCATGGTGAGATACCACAAAGCTCAGATTCAGTAAACAGTGACATATCCAATAAACAACAACAAGAACATGAACATGAACCAACCGTCACGGATGAACAGAAATCTGAAGCGAGCGGCCTGCAGTGAAACCGACTGCCGACACGCTCAGATCAGCGTCTCCTGTCCAAAACACAACACGGTCTGTGACGTAGACCTGACGTAGGCTTGTAAATATGGACCTGCATGTAACAGCAACATGCAGAGTCACTATGAAATATAAATCTCAATACACACACACACACACACACACACACACACACACACACACACACACACACACACAGCAGGCTGTGGCGCGTGGCTGCTGCTTCAGGGAGACGTTTGGCTTCAGTATGATTTCCTGGCAGTCTGCCAAGCTAAACACACACACACACACACACACACACAACCATTCACAGCTTAGCGCCAAGCTCAGATAAAGGCTTCCCTCGATGTGGCTGGGTGTGTGTGTGTGTGTGTGTGTGTGTGTGTGGACAGAGAGAGTGGAGAGAGAGAGAGAAGGTAAAATTTAAGTACAGTCAGGCAGGAGAGAGTAAACACTGATAAGTCCCAGCTGTGTGTGTCTGTATGTGCGTGTTTATGTGTGTCTGTGTCCATGCAGCCATATGTGCACGCCCCCCCAACACACACACATACACACACACACACACACTAAAACACTTCCGAGTCGCCCAACCTTTCCATCAAATCCATCGTCCCACACACACTTCCACCACTTTGATGAGGTGAAGGAGTGTGTGTCCGTGTTCAGCCTGTCTGTGTGTGTGTGTGTGTGTGTGTGTGTGTGTGTGAGGGAGAGCTTGATCTGTTTCGTGTAAAGATCAGAAGATTCGGCTCATGGGCACGACGGAAGTAGAAGCCACACAAGAGCAGGAGGTAGAAGAGGAGGAGGAGGATGAAGAGGTGGACGAAGGGGAGTGTGGGTTAAATGAGAAAACAGGAGCTCTATGAAGTAAGACTGAAGCTATCAATCACCGCTCAAACTGATGACATGAAGAGGAAAAATGGTCAGAGAACTGGTCGCATCAATTCAACATAAAAATGCACTGTTTTTGTTCTGAATACAAACAGAAAAAACGATGCAAGCTCTGATCGTTCCAGCAAAGCAACGTTACACAAGTTCAGCAGTACGCTGCATCTGAGCCTTACTTCAAGGAAAAGTTCAGGAAAATATATTATATGCACATATTATACACAAAGAAACCCAACGTGCTTTACATAATACAAACGGATATATGAAGATGAATAAGAGTAAACAAGGACAGAAGGAAAAAAGCAGATGGAAACAGCTAGCGTGACTCTGTCCCAGCAACATGCTCCAACCAGGAGCTTGACAGTTAGAAAGTTAAATTAAATGATCAACAAATCATTTAAAATACATAAATACAACAAAGTTAATAAAGGTTTTTCCCAAACTGTTGAACTATTCCTTTAAACTTAACAAATCTAAATCTGCGCTACAACAGAAATGAACCAATTTCTGCTATTTGACAACAATATGAATAAAAACAGTATTTTTTATAGTAAAATATATTTAAATGTGTATTTGTAGGAGTTGCACTGATGTTGCAGCACTGATGTAATTTTATTGTTTCTGCTTTGTTGTAACTTGATCCGGTGGCAAAACAGAGGATATGTTGGTTAATATAATGGTGATTAGTTACTGTACGTTATTTCAAGTATAATGCAATCATGTCCAGTAATTTACACACACACACACACACACACACACACACACACGTTATTTACAGTTTAATGTGAATGAAGCTAAAACAGGATCTGCAGTGAAGCAGCCAATAAATACTTCCTGTCTGGCGAAGCTGCATATTTGCATGAAAGGATCAGACAACCAAAAGTGCTTCATATGCAAATAAAATGTTAGTGGAGCGGTTAATAGTGTCCGTTATCTCATAAATTATCAGCTGATTTGTTTTCCACAAATGCTAAAGAGATGTTTCAATTAAACAGATCTTAAAAAACAGGATTCTTCCTTTAGATTCAACGACTCTTTATGCAGAAAATGAAGTATTGAACGAAGTATGAACAATGCTTTTGGAAAATGGTTGCTAATGATTTAGAAATATATGTCAGTAAACATATATGAGCAGAAAGAAAACGGCTTGCTGACGTTTCTGCTCTCTGTGATGATGAAGACAGAAACTAAAAGCTGACAGTGATCCGTCGTCTGTTCGTCCTTCACAGTTTTTCACCGTGTTTATCTCAGTCGCTCGTGTTTTCAGGCTGAAGCTGGATGTTCGGCTCCATGGCGGTTGGCCTGATGACACACAGCTCTGTCTGGCCTGCGGTTTCCTCTCAAGTGGTCAACAGACCCCCCCCACTGCACTGCATACATACACACACACACACACACACACACACACACATTGGATACAGGGACACACATAGAAACACACACCAAGAGATACACAGACTGATGCAAACACACACACACACACACACACAGGATGAAAACATGCTGCTCAGGAACAAGCCAGATCACATGTGCACACACTCCCACACCCACACCCACACACACACACACTTACACGTACGCACAAGCAGCTGTTTGCAACATGCTGAGGCGGTCTGGAAACCACTTCCTCTCACATTTTATTCATTTACTGTTTGCTCAAACAGGCAGGCGGAGCACTTTCACTACACACACGCGCTCCAGTGTGTGCGTGCACGTGAAAGAGAGAGAGAGAGAGAGAGAGAGAGAGAAAGAGGAAGAGAGGGAGGAAGAGAGGGAGGTTTGTAAGTTTAGATGAAATGTAAAGAGAGAAAGTTAATCTGTACACTTGTAAGTTTGAGGGA
Organism: Pampus argenteus; assembly: GCA_036937835.1. Taxonomy (NCBI): domain Eukaryota; kingdom Metazoa; phylum Chordata; class Actinopteri; order Scombriformes; family Stromateidae; genus Pampus; species Pampus argenteus. The sequence goes on along the minus strand of CM072865.1, from coordinate 24,035,019 downwards.
GGTTTTTATAATGTGTTTGTGTGTGTTTACATAGGTGATATGTGTGTGTGTGTGTGTGTGCGTGTATGTGTGTGTTAGCATGCATGTTTGCGTGAGCATGTGTCAGAGCTAATAACTAGTTTGATATCAATTTGTAAAAACTTGTTAAGTGAGTGTTAAATCTTTATCTCCAGAGTGCCCTGCAGCAGCAAGAAACAGTGAGACTGTGTGTGTGTGTGTGTGTGTGTGTATGTTTGTAATCACTCCAAACACACACACACACACATACACGTACACATATACATACACACACACACACTCTATACACTCTACACACTCCTTCATGTCATGGCTGGTGGCCAGTGTCTGCTTGACTCTGATTGGCTGGTGCTTTGTAAATATTTAGAGGAAGCGGAAGGGTCCATGGTCCGGCCTGTCGCCACGGGAGACAGATCGCCTCTCATCCTCCAGCCCCTCCCCAAACACACAATCACATATACATAAAGACCCCCTCCCACCCGTCTCCGGTCTTTCGGGTGTATAGCTGCGGCCACCAGGTTGGACGGATCAATCAACCGCACACACACACACACACAGACACACACACACACACTGCAGGGCAGATATTGGACAAGGTGTTGATGTGCCTCCCTCTCTTCAACCCCTGGATGACCTTTCAACTCACCTCTGAGCTGCTCCGGCCAATCAGAGGTCACCTCAGAGTCAGTCGTCTCTTTTATTCTGAATACAAACATGTTGATCTCCATGTTTACAGACTGCAGAATGGATGGTGTGAGACACATTAAAGGAGCATGCCACTTCATTTTTACATACTTTTCAGGCTGCAACTTTTTGTGTCATCATCATTCTTAATTTATTTTTTTGATTTGATCTGTAAAGTGACTTTCTTTGTCTCATCGACGGTTCAAAACACACTTCTGTAAAAACTCTGTTGATGCATTCAAAGACACTTAGACATTTGCACTTTTGGATTCAGATGTTGGACAAACTTCTTCTGTGTGTTTTTGATTTTATAAAACTAAACCTCATGAATGTTGGATGTCAGTATCCATAAATACCACCAAGATGTTTTAAAACGGCCGATGCTGTAACTGTTATGACTCCTGGAAATGTTGTTAAATTTGGTCTCAAGCTACTTTTTTTAATTTTCGACTGCAGATACAAAAACAAGACAATTAAAATTGTGCACATTTATTCCTGTTTCTGTCTTAAAGATGGATACCAGACATCATATGTGAATTTCCTACATTATTAAGATATTGTGACCTTTGACCTTTAACCTGCAGAATGTTTTTTTTTTTATCACTTAGGAAATAAAACTTAAATCCGAGCAGAAATCTGAACAACTAGAGAGGAAACACACACACACACACACACTGAGGCCATTACTTCTCTACCTTCCTCCACGTTCAGCCTCTGTCTCTCTGTCTCCTGTCAGCCAGTCATACATCTTCTGATACCCACACACACATGAACACACTTCCATTACTGCTTCATCATGTTGACCCCACATCAACCCTCCAACGTCAGCTCTGACCCCAGTCTACCCTTCCTCCACCCCATCCCTCTTCTCTCCCCTCCTCCTTCTCCTCTTCTCCTGCTTCACCTTTTCCTCTCCCTTTAATATCCCTTCCTTATTTCCCCTTCTCCCTCCTTTCCTTCTCCTCTCTCTCTTTCCACCCTCTTCATGAAAGAGTCATTGTGTGGCCGTACTGATGGTCTGGAGGAGAAAAAAGAGGCAGAGCGGACTTCAAAGATGGAGGTGGACGAGAGATAATGACGGGATGAAAGAATAAAGAAAGACAGGAGTGAAGGAGGGAGGTGGAGAAAAGGAGGAAAAGATCAGGGTACATCCATAAATAAATCAAATTTATATGACACAATATATGTAATTAAGTCTCAGATTTATCATTCATAGTAATTTTCACATCTTCTTTCTCCATCTGTGTGTTTATATTTATTTGTAATTAGCATATTGAGTAAACATTTAGGTGTAATTATTATATAACGAATGTTAATATTATTAAAATATTGAGTATGTGTTTGAGTTAGTTTCAGATGAAACTTCAGGTTTTTTATAATTTTTTTATTTTTTGCCTCCGTCCACTTTAACTCCACCTTGTTGTTCTCGTCTTCTCCATCCTGCACCGTATGAGCAGGGAGGTTAAACCTGTTTGTCGGCGTCTCGGAGAGTTTGATGTCATTTTTACGAGCAGGTCGGGGCATACCTGATCACTGTTCTCCCAGTTAAACACACTGCTAATTAGAGACACAGAGAGCAGGAGAAAGAGAGAAGCAGAGAGACAGGAGGAGGTGGGGGGTGGACGAAAGTTTGTGAGTAAGAGGGCAGGGAGGAGAAGAGTGAGTATAATAGCTCCTATTAGCACATACCTTCAAAGCACAACTTGTTTTACAGACTCACAGTACATTATGAGTAAAGAGGGGAGGAGTTTAGACTCTCTTCATGCACAAAAGAGGACGAAAACAGCAATTCAAAACTTCTTATGAAGTTTAATTTTTCAGTTTCAGTTTCTGCAGTAAAAGAGTCATTTTTAAAGAACATGTAGAAATCAGACAAGTAATGAAGTGACAGAGCGACAGACTCATACATGAGTCACATGGTCAGCGTTGCTTTTGTAAAAAGCAACACATGAAGAAATGACGTCATGTTGCACGTAGCAATAAATACCTTTAGTATAAAGTCAAGAGGTTGTGATATAATCTATAAGTTTATTAGTTAATTATTAGTTATAAGTTTCTGTATCGTTCTTTCTAAATAAAACAAACGTGGATGTTTTTTGGAGCATTAGGAGCTGGATACTGTAAGATGTGCATGTTGCCTTCAAGTACTTCGTTGTGGTTAAAGCTGAGAGGGGAACAGAGACCAGCCGGGGACCAGCCGGGGACCACCTATGAATCTTTCTTTATTATTATTATTATGATTTTACACACAATGTTTTCTGATCCTGAAAGTTTGTACCTTAAATTTAAATCATATATATATATTTTATACTTCGTTCATCAGTGTTCATTCAGATATTATCGAGCACACAACGATGAAAAAGTGAACAAAGATCGAAGTTTTAACCAAAGTGCTTTGTGGTTTCATGCTTATTGTTAGCATTAGCAGCTCCAATGGGAATCAAACCAGCAACCCGTCACTCATCCGTCGACCCGCCTCCCCCGCTGAGAGGGACCTGAACCTCTAACCTGTTACCCAACAGAGCTTTAGTTACTCAGTAACTCACAGCCTCACTTATCAAACACCTTCCTGAGGACGCCTATCAACACCAGTAGCGTGCTAACACTAACTACTTCCCCTCCGTCTTCCTCTTCCTCCTGTCCTGTCATCATGTGACCCCCCTCGACCTCCTCCTCCATTTCACTCCATTTCCCAGCAGACAGTCCTTATCTGACTTTTGACCTGTGATGAGCAGAGATAGAGGAGACAGTCCACACTCTGTCTTCACACTTTAAAAACAACAAAAAAATAAAAAATCACCACTTAGCAGCTCCGGGGCCTCGGGGGCCTCGGGGGCCCCGGGTGAAGGCTCGGCGCTCATGTTAGTGTTAGTTTCAGTGTTATGCTCCTTTAAATGAAACTCCTGAGTGGGAAGTTGGGTTCACAATAAGTGCAACGTTCACTTGTTGTTAAGTATAAGAACACAAAATGACCGATAATTTGGGTTTCTCTCGTATTTCAGTGTCATCAACGATTAGTCAATTAATCAGGAAATTAATTAGGAAAATATTTTGATAACCGATTTGTTTCAGTCGTCTTTCAAGCTAATTCTTTGTCGATGGGAGAAAACATGTTAGTAACCAACATCTACAGTTCAGATGAAGCTTTGACAGACAGCGTCATCTCTCCATCACATTGTGGACATTATCACCGACGTGATAGACAAGCAGCGTGTGAGATAACACAACCGGTAACAGTAGACAGTGATTACGGCTGTGTGAAACCTTCAGCTTACAGTGATTAAATCCAAATGCAGCAGTTTGTTTTGGTGCTAAACTCATCATTATGATCTATGAAACCAAATGCATGAAGTCATATACGCTTTATTCCAAACTAGTGATTATAATTCAGATCGATAGGAAGACATTAAGTCAAAGTGGTTTCACTTCAGGTTTTAAGATTTTAAGAAGTAACGAATAGAGAGTCATTAAAACATTAAAAACAAAACATGTTTATTGGAGACGACAGATTGTCTCAGATATGACGAGTCAATATGACGCTAAATGACTTGTTATGGTAACGTATGTTTCTGTCATATTGTTTCCTAACAAAAGAAGAGTTGCTGCGTGTCTTCACATTTGTTTGCATGTGTGTGTGTGTGTGTGTGAAGGGTGTATTTTGTTATGGTCTTATCTGACTGAGCTCTTTTAGTGTTAAGCAATGCTAGAGGTTAAAAGGGTGGAGAGAGAGAGAAAGAAGTAGTAACAGTCAGGGAGTGTGTGTGTGTGTGTGTGTGATCCTCTGTAATTTGTCCAGACCTTGCACTGAGCCTGTAATTACCCTCCTGACACACACACACACACACACACACACACACACACACACACATGCACACACACACACAGCATGGCCACAGGATGTGTCTCACGATACTGCGAGAGATAACTACACAAAGCAAAAGTGATACACATACATACATGTAGCCAAGTACAGTGACACACACACACACACACACACACACACACACACACACACACACACACTACCACGGTGGTGAATAATTGCTGTGGCAGACAGACCCAGTGGGCTGACTGTCTTTTAGCTGGTTAATATTTAGTTAAGCAGCCAATCACATGATCGGAGACACACAGTGGGATGAAGAGTGATGAAGTTACAACAGTTGACAAAGTGTGAGTGTGTGTGTGTGAGAGAGAGAGAGAGAAAGAGAGAGAAAGAAAGAGTAAGAAGAAAAAATGAAAAAGAAATTCAGAAAAGAAAGAAGAGACGAACGTAGAAACGTGAGAAATAAACATTCAGTGAAGTGTGTGTGTGCAGGTGTGTGGGCGTGTGCAGCCATCCAAAGACAAACAGGTGTGTAGACTGGCTCCAGACAGACAAACATTGCTAGTTTATGACATTAGTCATGTACAGGTACCGGCTACACGAGCTCATTCACATCCAGATACACATTACAAACATTTTTTACAATCAAGATTTTTCTGAGTCTATTGTATTAAATTCATACGTCTTGAAAACATTCAGTTAATCTTGATAACTGACTCTGTTTTTTTTAAAAATGTATTTATTTATTTTTTATCTGAAGCCAAAATATTGTCCTTCAAAACAAAATAAAACCTGCAAGCAGTGATGTCATTCCTGGAGGACAAAAGAAGATGTGGACAGCAGGAAGAACTCGACCAGTTACAACCAGATTCTTAAAAGCAACAAATACAACACTCACACACACACACACACGCACACACACACATAAAAATACCCACATTTAAATAATAAAAACTTTACCTTTATTGAGCTTGATGATAGATGCAATAAAGAAAATGACGTGGCATCCATCATTTTTTTGTTGCATCTGTCATCATAACACAGTTGATGCTGATATCAGTTTTAAACATCAACAACGTTTCTGGATGAAAATATCAGCTTTGTTGTGCAAAGGCTTTAAATGGGGACATATTATGCACATTGCAAGTATATTTCTACTCTGAGGCTCAAATAACTCCATATTTATCTCATAGTTCACGCAGCCCGTCAGTTCAGTTGTTTTAGCTCCTGTCTCTTTAAGGCCCGCCTCCTGACGAACCCACTCTGTTCTGATTGGCCAGCTTCAGGAAGGATGGGCTGCATAAAAAAAACAACCCAAACAATAGTTGTAGGACATTTTTTAAAGTTTTTAACATTGTTTATTTGAAGCGTAAAACGTCTCAAACAAACTTAAAATGACTCAGATGTGTGTTTGTAGAGGTCGTAGTAGGAAGGAAGTAGATTTTGATTTGCAGACCGTTTTTTTACCGTTTAAGTTTTAGAACTTGTGATCATGTTTAATAAACATCTGACATCATAATAATATAAAGACAATAAAAAAAAGCCATAAAATGCCTGATATGTCAGAAAAATCTTGATTTGTTAAATGTGACAGAAACAGTGTGTTCACGTTGTTATTCTGCTGTTATTGACATATGCTACACAACAGCTGTGACAGTGTGTGTGTGTGTGTGTGTGTGTGCGTCCTGATGTAACCCCGGCTCTCTGTCAGCATTGGGTTTAAACCCACAGGAAGCCACACACGCATTAAACCATGCAATCATTAACCTGCACCGCACACACAGAAAACACACACACACACACACGTACACACAAATCCCAGTGCACATGCAAGCGCACAAAGTGGTACGTGCACACGCACGCAATGGCATGCAAGCACAGAAACACAAGCTGGCATGTGACACACACACTTTTTAATCATCAGCATAGATAACACACACTTCCCACAAAACAAGACAGATTGCTACCAACCAAACCAACATGACTAGTCACCAGCTCGACAACACGTGCATGCCTGGGCGCACACACACACACACACACACACACACACACACACATTGGGTATTAAGTTGTGTTCACATAGATCACAAAGTGAATTTCCACCTTATTTTATTTGCCCAAATGTTCATACGTGTGTGTTTTTGTGTGTTTTTGTGCGTTTTTTTGTGTTTTTTTGTGTTTTTGTGTGTTTTTGTGTCTTTTTTGTGTGTTTTTGTGCGTTTGTGTGTTTTTGTGACACCTCAGACTCATTTCTGTTCATTTCCTTCTTTCTAAAATATGCTTAGACGTCAGCACAGAGATCTGAGACAGTCTGAATATAATTTGGACCTTTGTCAGTGATGATCTGGTGATAAACATCATAACTTTTTAAAGGCTGAAAAACATTTTCTCATCGCTCCAACTCTCGTGATATCCATTAATACAGTTCATGTTTTCATTTCTTCTGAGCTCATTTTTATTTCCTGTTACTGAATAATCCACAGAAGACACAGTCAAACATTTGATAGCGACTATTTCTGGAATATGGCGGTAATTCTTTTATTTTATAACCGTTTATTGGTCACGCAAAGAACACCTTGACCCAACAGATCAACAGATCAACAGATCAACAGATCAACAGTAAATAAAAGTGAAATTAAGGAACTTCTCAGAGCTGCTTCATCTACAGAGGTGAAGGTTCAACACAGATAGATATATTTTCAAGGAAATGAAGCATTTCTTTCATTTTAATGGTAATGATGGGTGGCGACCGGATCAGAAGTTAATGATTAAATTACATAAAGACGTCACACTGAAGAGTTTTTATATTCTGGCTGTGAACCGCAGCCGAATGAAATGATGTGACTCAGTTTGATTAGTGGTGACACAACAAATTAAAACATATAAACTCTGTGCTAACATCAGGTTTCTCTGTCTTTGTCATTCACTGGCCCCGACCACAAAGCCATCACACACACTCTAAACCAAAATGACCCACACACAGTGACCAAAGGGACCCACCAGCGCTGCAATAACAAGGAGGCAGACACACACACACACACACACACACACAGACGGAGTCATGGGGAAGATGGGTAGGGGGGCTTCAAACGGCTCAGGGTACAAATTGATTCTAATTGACTTTTGCACACACGTACACACACTCATGCACGCGGGAACACACACAAACACACCCTGACCCTAACCCCCCCCCTTACACACACACACACACACACACACACACACACAGGTAATAAACACAGTAGAAATGACAGAGCTGTGTGGAGACAGAGTGTCTGGCTCCATATTTAAACTCTGTTAGTGTATTTGTGTTTCTGTATCACTCCACCTCTCTGCTTTATTACTCTATTATTAATCAACAGTAATGAGCTCAGATGTTCGCAGCCTCGCCCTGCTTTAAAAAAACAAAACAAAAAAAACCTCCCACTAAAAATACATTTCATCATTTGTACCACTTATGGCGCCGTAACGTGGGCGGAGCTGCTGGCTTCATAATTATTTTGATCCAGTTATCTTTAAATTATATTCTCATTGATTCTCAACATTAAAACATTGTGGTTAAATTTAACTTTTTTTCAAAGGTCAATATCAACAAGAGGAATAATTATAATTAAAGAAAAACCTGCTTGTAACTGTTGTTTAAAGACAGTTGATCTAAATATGGTTCACTTCTACTCAAAGCACCAGATATTTTCTAACATACAGTTTATTTTCAGACATCGGTTGTGACTTGAAATCTAAGTTACAACCGATGCAGAAACCTTTTTTTACTTCCCTGTTAATAAAAGGCTGAATTTGATGTTGCATTTCAAAGACTTCTTGCTCCTTCCTGTTCTTGATAAGGTCTTTGTCTGCGTTATCAGTTTCAGTAGAAGCTCATTTTCATGTTTTAAGCCTAAATTCCTCTTTTTATAACATGAAGGTCTAAAAAAACATGAAGTAAACCTTGAGTGAACTTTGTATATTACGCCACTTACACACACATGCACACATGAATACACACATAATGTTATCAGTCATGTATTCATTACACCGGGCTGTAGTATTCACTGGAGCGCTGCCAAAGGCCTACTGTGTGTGTGTGTGTGTGTGTGTGAGAGTGTGTGTGAGTGTGTGTGTGCCATCATATTGTTTGACTCAGTCCTTTAGCAGCATAACATCAAACATACTTTAATTGAATACGTTCATTTTATGCAGCTTTATATTTATACTCTAATACATCAGTATAATACATTATTAATATGAATAAATCGATACATTAAAATCGTCACTACAGTTAAATCAATGGATCCGTTGAGCATGTATCAGTGTGTGTTTGTGTGTGTGTGTTTGTGTGTGTGTGTGTGTGTTTCACAGTGAGAGTGACAAAGAGGTGCAAGCCTTTTAATTACACAAGTGACTTTTGTAGGAATGCAGGGTGTGGTGTGTGTGTGTGTGTGTGTGTGTGTGTGTGTGTGTGTGTGTGTTTCGGCCCCGACCCGGCCCTGACCTTGTGCCTGTGTGTACGTATGAATGCTTTTAACTCTCTTTGTCGGAGTGTGTGTGTGTGTGTGTGTGTGTGTGTGTGTATGTGTGAAATGCGAGGCGTTCCAGCTATCCCGTTAGCTAGCTCACCTGTCGCGCGGCACGAAGCCCAAAAGCAAGTATGGTGGCAGCTGATGGGGTCAAAGTGCACGCCAGAGTGTGTGTGTGTGTGTGTGTGTCAGTATCAGCTATTGTTGTTCTTTCTCCTTTTTTTCACCCTACCTTGTGTTCAGTAACTCTAGTCTTTTTATAGCTGCTCTTTTTACCACACACACACACACACACACACACACACACTGTTACGTTAGTAGTGAAAGCATTGCTGCTGCTGCTGTCGATTTTCAGTCCTCTCTCACCATCAGCCACAGTGCAGATCAGTTTTCACATCATGTCTGTTCTCTGCTTAGCACCAAAGCACCTTCACTTCACACACACACACACACACACACACACACACACACACACAGTGGCTACAATAAAGTGAGCCTAATTAATTGAACAATATGCCCACATGGAGGTAAATTAGAGCGGTTTGTTGCTAATCATGCAGCCTGAATCACAACAGGTTTAATTCTACCACAATGCTGCATTTAACTTTTATAACTTTAACTTCTAGCTCTTTCTTTGTTGCATGTTTTTATTTTTGCAGTCAGTGATTTGAATCATATTTTATTCTGCTTGCTTTTAAACTGCAGGAGCTGCATGTCACCTGTACGGTGAGCAGACACATAAAAAAACATCACAGACAGATTCTGATGCAAGCGATGTTTTGTTAATTAATCTAAGATGGGATATCAAGTAATTAGACTTAACGTATATCAGTCTGTCTCATCTAATATGTAACGTGTGTGTAAGCAGCCTGGTGGTCTGCAGCCTGCTGCTGCTGCTCTGGACGTCCATATCAACAGATAAGAAAAACAATGATGCTGATGAGCTTTATGTTAACAGTGGTCTGATAATGTAAACTAATCATTATTTTTTACCGTTGATTAAACTGACAATTATTTTAATCGATTAATCAATTCATCATTCATTCTAATCAATAATCTTCTGAGCTCAAAGTGGCGTCTCTAAATAACACATTTTAACCCAAAAATATTCAATATTCAGAATAATATAATTGATAATTTTATAATGATTTCTGCTTGATGAATGACTTATAAAACCTGTCAGTTGATCAAATATAACTGACTATAGTTTCACCACTACACACACACACACACACACACACAGAAAGACAAAGGACAGGGTGTGTGCAACCCCTGACTGCATCTCTATTCCTGTCCTGCAGCAGGGGTCAAAGTTCACAGCGGTCCTCACGCTGCTTTTACAGGCAGTAAAAGACTCCAACTGAATACACAAGTCAAGGTGAAGGAACGGGGGAGGGGGCGCAGGTATTATGTCAAGCTCCTGTTTAAAGGCAGAAGAAAAGACGGATCAGTAACTGTTCGTGTGTGTGCGTGTGTGTGTGTGTGTGTGTGTGTAAAGTGATGATCTTGGTTGATTGTTTTATGGAGGTTTAAGATGATGATTGAGCTCATAGCAGGTGGATTTTACAACCACATGCAAAGATATTCTGATCATTTTATTATTTTAACACAAAACCCATAAAGCTAAATCATACAGTAATTATACGTTAATAATTATAGATAATCAATTCAATGAAGACAGTTCAATGAACTTGAAGAGTATTGATATGAAGATCAGACTTAGTGTCTCTAGAAACAATAAAATAAAATCCTGGAGAAAGAAAAAGAAAAGTAGAGAGGAGTGTGAAAGGAAGAAGATACCCCCCCTACACACACACACACACACACACACCTGTCTGAGCAGCAGCTGTCCTGGGAATCGATCTGTCACTCCTGGAGCGTGGCGAGGATGAGCTGCCTTTGTGTGTTGGTTAAAAAGAGCCTGTTATGTCTTTGTGTGCTATGTGTTTGTGTGTGTGTTGTGTGTGTGTTGTGTTAATGCGTGTTAATTTGTGAGAAGAGTGTGTGAGCATGTATATGTCTATTTATGCGTTTGTGTGCTCTGGCATTCAGCTCTGAAGATCTGAGCTGGCCGACAAGACAACTGACAAAAGCACATCTGTGTCAGCAAATAACTGTGTGTGTGTGTGTGTGTGTGTCAGTTTGTGAGCATGTACTCGTGTTTGTGTGTGTTCAAACTCTGGCATTTACAGCCAACATTAAGGGGAGGAAATATTTAAACTTTATTCAACCAACACACACAGGAATTCAGAAGTGTTTGTTTCCAAGAAGGAAACAAAGAGTGCTGAGCTGCTGTCGGATGTTGTTGAGAGGAAACACAATTACAAGGCGTGTTTATTTAACGGCGACCACATCCGCGGAGGAAAGTTATGAATTAAATGATGAATAAATCCTAAAACCAGCTGAGCAACAACAACCAAACTAATCTCCAAACCACAGTGGTGCAGCTATAAGTTAAAAAGGCTGTAGGTTATACATTATGAACATTTTCACCATCAGACAGCTGTTTCCTTTACATACATACATACATGATCAATCAAGCTGAATCTCCGTATTCTGCGGTTGAGAACGTAGAGCCAAAGTAAAGGGTTGTCTGTATATATACTAACTTAAACTGATTTATTTTTGCAGGTGGGCCTTTATTTAGGTGGTGAAAATACATTTTGTTTCTGGCTCTGTCCACAGCAGCATTAGTCAGCTTCTGTCTGCTTCTCCACACTGGAGACGTGCGGACCGCCAGGTAATAAACTGACTCTGGATAAGTACCAACCCCACTTCTAAAAAAACCCTGAACTATCCCTTTAAAGCCCAAATGCACTGAAAGCGATTACTGACGTGTGCAGTGATGCACTGCAGGTATCCGATTTAAAAACCAACACAGGTTTGTCCTTTTGTTCTTTGTATTTACTGCTGAATTATTTGGATGTAATGAATGAATGAAAAGGAGAAATGCAGAGGAGGAAAATCAAACTAAGAGCATCTGTTTCCACAGTAAATCATCTACTGAGTGTTTGATGGTTATTTATTTGTGTTTAAGAATGTAACCGCCATGAAACGCCATGTTTAATTTGTCTCATTCACTGTTTTGTTCTCGCTGCCGCCACTTCCTCTCCTCCTCCTTCGGCTGCAGAAACAGCTCTGGTCGCTGTGTCCTCATTTGATGCTCCTAAATCTAAGTAGGATCATTTTTACGCACCTCGTAATGCTTTCGGTGCGCGTTCAACCATTTAAAACAATTGGTGTACTTTAAAACATGTGCGCCTTTATTCCACTACCTGCATAATACACAATGTACACAGTGTGCACGGTGTGTGTGTGTGTGTGTAAATCCATCACGTTGTGTTTTCGTGATGAAGCTATTCTTTGCACATATTATCTGGTATGGGATGATATGTGTGTCATCTGTATTGGAGCTGTCATGAACTGACAACCTGTAGCATGTAAACGGGTGACAGATTACATCGGCTGACCTGATAAGTGTGTGTGTGTGTGTGTGTGTGTGTGTTATGAGGTTTGATTGGGGTGTTGATCACTTCATGAGCTCAGCTGAGCCCCACCAGTAAATCACACACACACATATTCACTCGGCTTCCCTCAGTCTCCAACAACACACTGATTAGTCACATCCGACAGTTGCTAATGAAGTCTAATTAATGTGGACAGTGTGTGTGTGTGTGTGTGTGTGTGTGTGTGTTCTGTACTCAATGGTCAGCTGCCCCTCCCCCCTCCATCACCCCCTTGGGAAATCTGTCCCCTCTGTCTCTCTCCTTCTGTTTTTCCTCCTCGCTCGCTCACAGCTCTCACCCTCATGCCCTCTTTCCATCCTGGACTTTCTCTCATTCACTCTCCATTTTTCTTTTATTCTATCCATCTTCCTGCAGTGTGTTGTGTCCATATTTACTCTGTTTGAATTTACATTGGTAGAAAAAGTCATTGCATTACAGTATGCGGTGTGCTTACTGCTTCTTGAAGGTGAATTTAGCAGCATTTTTCAGTCGTAGAACAAACAGTGTTGATACTGAGAGTTGAATACTCTTTAACTGGACACGACTTTCTGTTTAAGGAGATGATGACCACATGTGGAAGCTGAGAGGATGGAAAAAGATAAAGAAAACAGAAAGAGTGATGGGAAGAGAAACTGGGAGGAAAGAGAGAAGGAGAAGGAAGGATGAGATGAAAATATGAAGGAGGATGAATGTGTGTGATTGTAGCTGTTCAACCTTGGTGGGTTTCATTAGCGGCCCAAGGCCAGCAGGCTGAGGATGAATTAGGAGGCTGGGGGCCACAAATTTATCCTGGACAAGGCCTTCGCTGATTAAACCTGCTGGTCACCCCCCCAAACAACACACACACACACACACACACAGACAGACAGGTAAACACATTTAAACATGGGAACAAAGTGGATACACACATTACAGTAAAATGAACATATATGCAGAATTTAAAACACATAAACACACATACTCACACACTCTTGGACACACACATTTAACACATTGTAGGGTGACTCCATTACATATGGACCCCTCAGACCACACGTGTACTTTAAAAGTGTGTGTGATTGATCACGCTGGCTGCGCCAATTAAAACGCACCAATCGAGAGTTGTTCCAGGTTTCTCTGTCTATGCCTGGAGGACGAATCAAGGTCGCGGAGGGCTTGTTGAGTTCGTCCGCTGATCCCAGGATCTTCCATCTGCCCTCTGAGACCCTCGGGAGACGCCCGTGACGAGGGATCATCCCCGCGTCACTTTATTCGTGATGCCAAATACTCAGTTTTCTGTCTTGTAAAAATCTTTCTCACTTTACCACTAACTTATCAACCTTTACACCAGTGTGAAGTTGCACAATGCATGTTTTTAAAAGTAGGGAGGCTATAAAACAGGCTGAAGGTTGTCATCTATGGTCGTCTCCCCCCCACCCGCCTGATATAATCTAGCTGAGAAGGGTCAGCAGGTTCTTTGGACAGTTTGCAGGGTGACAGAGGTCACTCTTCTCAACCTTAAGGGTGATATTAACCCACTAATACCCGACCCAGAGCCTAAACCCTGCAAGGTCAGGATGACTATCAACATCTTTACATGGAAGACACATAAGTGCGCACGCATAGATAAGTGTGCACACACACACATTAACACGCAAGCCTACGGAGGCCCCCTAAGCATGTGGTTCCTCGAGATCTTCCAAGGTAAGCAGATAATGGTTGGTGGTCTGATCCATGCTGGGTTGAAATGCTCATGAACCAGCTGACCTTTCTCCCAGCTGGTCAACACGGGGTTAACAGTTACACATTTCTTTTATGTTATGTAAGAACAGTGTTGAGGTACAGTTCAACAGAGGAAGGTCAAGAGGGGCTAAAGTTGTAAAATGTGTAAAAATAACTGCTATGGGTACAAAAGAGGAGAGTACAGGAAACGTTTGAGGATTAACGTGAAAACGATGATCTTGTTTATGAATCAGGAGTCTGGAGGACGATGAACTTTACTTTCCACATTCTCGTTTATGTTGCGTTGGTGTGTTTCTTCTGTCTTAATGAACACGCTGAACTGCGTCAGTGGTCTGTGATGAAACACAACAAATCAATGCAGGACGCATCAGTCACTGGTGTTTGTCACGCACAATGTCAGGTGCAGATTGTCTAAAAGATGAATGTTTAACTTTATTTATTTTTTATTTTTTTTAAAAAGTTGAATCTTTTATTAAAAGGGAACTACACTGATTGTAAAAACTAGATGCATAAAGATCATGGAAATGCAAATTCAAGTCACAGTGAAACAGCATTAAAAGCTCCTTTAGGGTCTTTAAATCAGCCGCATACCAGGTGAGGTTAAAACAAGGCTTTGATCACGTTCTTCAGGGGTATATGGAGAGATATGGAACGCCATGGAGCGACACGGAGAGATACGGAGCGATATGGAGCGATACGGAGCGATATGGAGCGACACGGAGAGATATGGAGCGACAAGGAGCGACACGGAGCGACACGGAGAGATACGGAGAACTATGGAGAGATACGGAGCGACATGGAGAGATACGGAGCGATATGGAGCGATACGGAGCGATATGGAGCGACACGGAGAGATATGGAGCGACAAGGAGCGACACGGAGCGATACGGAGAGATACGGAGCGATACGGAGAGATACGGAGCGACACGGAGCGATACGGAGCGACACGGAGAGATGCGGAGAGATACGGAGCGACATGGAGCGACATGGAGAGATACGGAGCGACACGGAGCGAGACGAAGAGATGCGGAGAGATACGGAGCGACATGGAGCGACATGAAGAGATACGGAGCGACACGGAGAGCTATGGAGCGATACGGAGCGACATGGAGCGATACGGAGCTACATGGAGCGACACGGAGCGATACGGAGCGACACGGAGATATATGGAGAGATATGGAGCGATACGGAGCAGTGAAGATGTTTGCAGCCTGTTGTTAAAAAGCATTTGTGTCTTTGACTCAATTCACAAAACTTGTGGAGCGTTCGTTGGTCAAAGCTCAACCAGGTTTTGAGGGCGTGGCTGATACCTGTGAATCACTTTATCGTTTAATCCCTTCCACATGTGGATTTAGTGTCTTTGCCCCACTTTGTTGTTGCATTAAAGAACATCAAAAGAGTAAAAAAAGCTCATTAATCTCTCACACTTTCCCTCTGTGTCTCTTTTTATTAGTTTTCATCCCTTTCAACTTCTCTGTTTTCCACACACACACAGTCAAAAACACACAGCGTACAGGTCGAGTGCGTTTGATTTATCCTGCTGCGTTTCCTCCATGCCTCATTTCCATAAATCACATGTCAGTATGTTTGTAGCCAGAGGGACGTTAACAAGAGGCCGCAGTCCAAACACAGAGTGCATAAAAACCCTGAAACACTCCCGACACACAGCGTCGACCGGCTCGACAGCAACATCCATCAACGGACGGAGGAGGTCGGAAAATTTCATGTGGAGACAGCGAGGAAATGTTTTGTCATCCGAAGAGCGCTGTTGAAAGAAAGCCTGTGCGTGTGTGTGCGTGTTTGAAGTGTGTTTGCGTCCTCCACTTTCTCAAGTCGGACCACATGCTGAGTTGAGGGAGGGACGATGAGATCATCTGAAATCTGCACCAGTGTGTGTTTGCTTACCGTGCAGTGTACACACACACATACATGCACACAAGTCCTCTGGGGTAAAAGTTCACGTACTGCCAGCGTTGGGACTCGGGCGGCGGTTGTCGTTTCCATTGAAATGACCACTTAGGCAATCCTTCCTGTGTTGTTGTCCTGAAGGCAAAGTGACTGTTTGTGTGTGTGTGTGTTTTTTTCCCACGGTGCTGTGATTGAATCAGCCTTAGATACTATCTACTGTCCTCCCCCTCTTTCACTCCTGTTTACTAAGCACTTCCTCTCTGGCCTCAGGGGTCAGAGGTCATCCTGTAAACTGGAACTGGAGTCTGGCCTTGAGTTTGGCCTGGACTGGTTTTATATGGAAATCACAGTCGATGCTTTTTAAACTTGCTAAACAAAGATCTGAAGATGTGAATGCTTTGTTTAACGTCTCGTTCTGCTTCGTTCCTGCAGTAAATCAACCAACTGAGCCCTTTAAGACCATTTAGCCCTGTGCTTCCCAAACTGTTTGGCTTATTGTGACTCCAAACTATGCAGCATCTGAAAAAAACTAAACATCACTTTGTGTAGCAAAGAAATATGAATTTCCTCATCATCAGGTGCATCTATCTAACCTCCAGTTTGTCATTTGACCCTCGTCTGGTCTGTGAAAGCGTGTTGCATGCCGTTAAGTTTTACAATATATATTTTTTTTTTTGCATGTGCTCAGATTTTTGACACAAATCTTTTTTTTAATATGAAAGGACAGAAGAAGATGATGATGTGACATTATGAGCTTTCAGGGTCAGTGTGTCATCCAATCAAGTGGAAAAGTGAGGATTTAGCTGCTGTTAGCTTTCCTTCCAGCACTACTGAGCATCTTTATAGACCAGTTATAAAATGTAAATAGGAATGTTTGAATTGCCAGATAATGACAGGTTTGATCAGCTAGTGTGATATTTGCTTTTTTTTTTTATCTAACTCTTAAGTTCATCAGGATCCTGCTTGTGTATAAAGACATTCAGATAGATAATATTGTGTTTGTCTGGGATTGATTACACATAATCACAACCTCTGTTCCCTACAGGAGCTGTTCTGTGGCCCTGAGCAGTGTCAACATATTGACTTATTAACTGCCTCTGTGACAGTTGTGTGCGTGTGTATGTGTGGGTGCGTATTGACTGTAATCCGTGTTGCTACGATTAGTGACACACAATCCGTCCTGTAGAGAGAGGCGAAAAAAAAGTAAAAAAAGAAAAAAGAAACCACACCGAGAGGAGGAAAGAAGAGAAAAGAAGATGGAAAGTGAAACGGAGGAGAAAAGGAGAGATGGTCGAGAAGATGCAGCGAAGGCACAAAAACCGAAAGGCAGCGACACAGATTACAATTATTGGACTATGTATAAATATCATTTGGGCGTCTCAACTGATAAGAGTGTGTGTGTGTGTATGTGTGTGTGTGTGTGTGTGTGTGTGTGTGTTCCTGGTTGGTGTGATCTTATCAGGATTCGACTTCTGATCCCGTCACTGCGCTTTCTTTTTTTCTTGTTTGTCAAACAGAAAAGTTTCTCAGTTTGCAGGTTTAAAGTCTGAAACCTGAAACCTGCTTAATCTTGATCTTTTTGATTAGTTAGTTGACTGATGGAGTTTTTAGGGTCTATATATATATATATATATATATATATATATATATATATATATGTATATATATATATATATATATATGTATATATATATATATATATATGTATTGCACCTGTCTGACTGTCAAGACTCAGAAACAGTATGTAGTGTGTATGTTTTCTGAAAGATCATTTTAATGATTAGTCTGTGTTATCTTCCCAGGTTTTAATAATCCTACCAGCTAATGGTTTCATGATTTTTAATCTGACGCAATAAAAATAAATCAAAGTGAAGAAATGGTCAAATATATTAAGTACAGAGTGGTTGAGGACAGAAGAAAGACAAAGTAAAAAAGAGAAAAGAAAGAAAACAAAAAGAAACGGCAATAAAGATGAGACGGGGCTGATATAGAAGCAGAATGAGAAGAGGAAGTGATAAAGTGAAGAGGAAAACAGAGTGATGGAGAGATAAAAGAGGGAAAGTTTCTCCTGAATACCATATTTCCTTATAAACTGTCTGGTTTATATTAACACATTTTTTTCTCATGTACATTCAGAATAAAAAAAACAACTATATGGATGTTTTACTGTAGTCGTACAGTATGAAACAGACCCTTGAAACATGTTGAAGCCTGGTGTGACGATGAAGTAACTTCAGGAGAATATTAAGCAACAATGCGACTGTGTTTGGTGGAAAACCTTTGAGTAATTGAGCTTTTCCACTGGAGCCGCTCCCTGTGGTGTTTTTCCTCCAGATAAACCGACAGATACAGCGTGAGGCTGAAGAAGCTAAAGAAATGCCTCTTTTCTTTTTCCTTTGTTAGCATTTCCAAAGAACACATCATCATGTGAGACTTTCAGGTTTTTGATGTCACTAAAAGCTTTTTGTTGCTGTTGTTGTTGTGTCAACAGTAGTTATGCAGCAGTGGAAAGTATTTAGCTTTACTTCAGTACATTGTTAAGATATTCATGCATTTCCCTGTTTTATACTACTGCTCTCATTATACTCCTCGACACCTTTTTATGGCACTGATATGATATTTACATAAAGAGTATATAAAAAGGGCAAATACACAGCTGTTGGTTATCGTTTTTTTTATACCAGCAAATAAAATAAATTGTTGTATGCAGGTATGAACACAAGCAACCTCCTCAGGTGGTCTCAGGTGTGATTTACACTCTTCTTCCTGTGTTTATGTTTTTTTGCTGCAGACACATCTGACCAATAAGTGGAGTCACGTAGTTTTTAGTGCTTTCTGATTTAAGAAACTCAACCGAGGGGGGAAACCAAACGTCTGCCAACGCATCCACAAGATCAGACCACAACAAACAAATTATAGATTTAAAAATTCCCCAAGAAAGTACCTACATAAAGTTACAGGGCGGGGAATACGTACATTTATTCAATATTACACTACTCCTTTACCAACTGGCAAATATTATATATTGAGTATTATGATCTTGTGTTATATCCTAAAGATATGATAACACATAGATACCTTTAATATAGAGGAGTTATGAATATGTCTCTTATGAAGTATTTAGTTAATAGAATTAACGCATTTTTGAACTAATTATTCTTAACATTGTGATATTTCTAATTTCACTTAAGTTCAGTAGGAGGATCTGAAGGCTGCTTCTGATTAAAGAGCCAGAGGACGAGAAAATGAACCACACCTGTTGTAAAATACTCAGATCCCACACTGTCTGTGTGTGTGTGTGTGTGTGTGTGTGTGTGTGTGTGTGTGTGCGTGTGTGTGTGTGTGTGTGTGTGTGTGAAGAGTGAGAAAAGGGAGGAAGATGCCTTGACTTGCTGCCTATTAACCACCTGACTTTCTCGCAGAATTTGGGATGTTTTTATGTTGGTGTCCCGCCTCCAAACACCCAATCAGGAAGGTGAAGCAGGTGAGAGAAAGACAATACAACAACTTATTAAAATGAAACCAAACCAAACCAGAGGATTGACTCACAGCTGATTCATCCCAAAGGTGCTGGATGGGACTGAGGTCGAGGCTTTATTTCTACATGGATCTGGTTTTTAAGACTTCCTGTTACTGGAAAATAAAGAATGAAAACAAGGGACCCAAACAATGAATAACTACTCCAGACCGAACGTACACTGAAGTATGTAAACAGGAGTATCCACATACTCTAGGTGATACTTAAAAGGCTTTTTTGACAAATATTTGACCTACTAAGAGATAAAAGAACTCAGGAATTCATGTAGCAATAAATGAGGAGTTCAGGAGGAGACAGAAAACCAGAGCAAAAACAAAGACAGAGCGCAAGCTTGTCCAGGTGATACTTACCTGGACATCAACCCTGTCATTAATGCCCTGACGACAGGGTTGCCGCCGGCAACGTTTCCTCAGGGACTGTCTCACACGGCAACCTGTCGGTGCCATGTGACCACGCCCCCTTTCGTGCCGCTCTGTGATCTCTGACGTCTTGGACCTTTTAAATTGACAGTGTGTTTGTGGCCTCGTGAATCCCCATTTCCATCCTGAGTGTGAGTCACCTGCACAGGTAGACATCCACTCTGTGACTCAGGCTCATGGGTTCATGAGTCATAAGGTCACCGTTTGCTCATAGGAGCTTCTAAAATTAGCCACAGAGGTTTAAGTTGCTAAATGACAAGTCTGAAATATGGAAGTTATGCTCATCATAGAAAAACCTTTAAAACATGTAAATACAAACATCATGTAGTTATATAAAATAAAAAAAGAAAGAAAAACATTTTATAGATGGTTTATGTGCAAACAGAGGTAATTTATGGCCTCACGTTCGTATCTAAAACTTTTGCTGTAAGTTAGATGAGAACATCTGATACCTGCAGATATGAGATCTGTATGTTCAATCAGCTGCAGCCAGGAGGTGATTAGCTTAGCCTAGCTCTGTCCAAACGGGACAAAATCTGCCTCACAACTCCTAAACTACAAAAAACACAATGCAGAAATGAGAGATAATTATCTAAACACATCAGAAATGTTGAAAAAAGAAGACAATTTCACAGTTGAAACTTTATTTAAACTTTATGCAGAAACATGTTTACCTGCAGCAGCAGTTTCCTCTTCCAATCCAATTTAACCCGGTAACAACTCAAATCAGGTAATTAGGGACAGTGTGAGTGTGTGTGTGTGTGTGTCATGTGCCCCCCCCCCCCTTTCCCCTCCAGGGTCTGAGACCAAGCTGTTGCCTCATCCATCCATCACTGACAACTCAGAGAAAGAGAAAGAGAGACACACACAGAGAGAGAGAGAGAGTAGAAACAAATAGAAAATGAAGGCAGTAAAGCACACAACTGTAGAAATGGCTACAGGCAACAGAAATGCATAAACTGAAAGAGAAGCAAGAAAGAAAGAGAGAGGATGAAGACAAAAGGAGTTGCTTTATATATGTGATGCTTTCTGTATTTTTTTCTATATAAAAAACTAATTGTGTTTTAATTTGTTAGAAAAAAACAAGCATTTCCTTTTAAATTTGTCGTTCTTTTGATGATGACGTCATCGAAGAGGCTGACGTTACCTGTTCTTAACAACACAGGTTCACATCTGACTCACACCACCCACCCCGTCTCTCACACTGTCTGCTTTCCACTCATTCTCCGTCAATGTGAGACATGCAGACAGATAGACAGGAAGAAGAGTGACGCCTCCTACAGTCCTCTCTGCCTCCGAGGGGGAATTTTACTCACACACACTCACTCAGGGGTCCTCCTCCCCTCCATATTGCCGCCGTAAAGCAGCAGGTTTGTGGGTTTTCGGGGTGTGGATGATCCAAAGTATTGACCGGTGCAGTGCAGCACTGCCACGGCTAAATTAGCAAGATAGCCCCTCCCTGGGAGCGACATATGTTTTACTGTCTGTCTGAGTCCCCCCCCTCCCCAAACACACACACACACACACGGTGGCACCTCCTGCCAACACCTCCTCAGGTCAAACAAATCCCTTTTAAATCTAGGCCTGCAGCCACCACACAGGGGGTAAGGCGGGGTGACCGCGAGCATAGGGCTCTGTGTGTGTGTGTGTGTGTGTGTGTGTGTGTGTGTGAATTCCTGTATTCAGTAGTTTCACAGTCTAACTCTTTGACATATTTAACCGAACATTTAAACTCAGTTTCCTGCAGGAGCTTTTAGCTTTAGCTTCATATCTTAATGCAAAGTGCTTTTTTTCATTTTTGATAATGATGATTTAATGATTTTGATTATGATTCATTAATTCTGTATTCTTATATTTATTCTGGTTTTTTTTGTTTTATGTGAAGAACTTATATAAATATATTTTCATGATTGAAATCGTCATTAATATTCGTTTAAATTTTTGTGGGGAACCAAATAAACGTTTAGTGCATCTCATTCTTCTTGTTTTAAAGGAAAGTTCAGTTCAACCTGGATGTCATCGTCATCATAATAATATTTGAGTCATTAATGGGTTGCTGACATCAGTAAAACAGCGTCCAATATGGCACCAATGATGTCATCACATCCTCAGATCTCCACGATTAACTCGGTGACTAAAACTGTTAACCAGGAATAATGAACAAAGCACAATGATGCTTTAAGGGTCACGTTTTTCTCAGGGTTTCATTCATTTTAATGCAAAAACATAATAATAATAATAAAATATCCTGTTCATGAACTACTCGTGTTTGTACATATATAGATGAAAAAAACAAACATGTTTTCTATAGATTAAAATGACTTTTTCTTCCTGTGAATTCAGGCTTGGGAAGATTGAACCAACAGAAGCACAAGAAGTGATAAAATAAACAAATGATTGAGATTGGAGAGGTTTTAAAGACATATATATATATATATATATATATATATATATATATATATATATATAGACTGTATATATCTGTAATGTACTGAATGTGTGTTGGTATAAAGTCAGTTAAAGCCTCTTTAAGCTTTTTAAACATTCACTGAACTGAAAGGAAAATTCAGGATGTTTAGAAGGAAGCGTGTCATTCCCATGACTAACATCTAACTGCTTTGTATGTGTGTGTGTTAATTAGCTGAACTAAGTTAATCATCTACAGGGAATAAGTGGTGGTGGAGGTGGAGGTGGAGGAGGAGGGGGTTGCAACCTGCAGAGCACGGTGACGTGTCCCACATGCTTCTGCAGCTGAAACAGACACATTAATCCTTCCCCTCCTGTGTGACTGATGCACTAAATGATTTATATCCTACTGCTCCTTTATCAGGCTTCAGAGTTTCTATCATATATGTATAAATTTAAATGAATAAAAATGGACGATTTCTCCCTTTTTTTGGTTTTGTTTGTGCAGATCTGGATTCGGCTACAGTTTCAGCTGGTAATAAAAACAACACAGTGCTTTATGGGTAAGAAGACGGTAAACAAAGACGGTTCCAGTGAACAGAAGACAATGAGGAAAGATTTCAGTGGATTAAAGTAAGTAAAGCAGGGAAACTCCCCGTCGTCTTGTTGTTTTAAGTCGTTTTTTCGTCACTATGAGAGAGTTGGTGCAAAGGATTTTGGGTGGAGTTAGTTGTTTCTGTTCGTTCAGGTGACTGTATGGACAGCATGGGACTGCGCCCGCGGGATTTTGGGCTCGGTGGAGGGATTTGGGTTGCGGTCTGACTTTTTTTGCGAGTTCACTGTCAAAACTTTAACGTTTGATGAAGATAAGAACAAAGATGCAGGAGGGGTATAACGGGGGGGTTTAAACTCATCTCTGCAGAAGGATTCACTAAAAGGATCATCATCACATGTTTTTATAGTTTTAGTTGCATGATGTAACGAACATCGGAGCCTCCAGGGTCCTAAATCTGTCCTGCTGTCGCTGCCTTCGAACCATAACAGAGAGAGTCATCTCTGTGTATAATCCGCTGAGGCCAGTTCACTGTGTCAGGCGCAGGAATTAGACCAGTGGATTAAACTGCTGAAGAATTAGCTTGATGAGTTTTCTCAGGGTTGAGCAGCAGCGAACACAACGGCCACCAAAACGCCCCCCAACATGTAAGCAGCTCAGAGTCTGAAGACGGGCTCTCGCTGTCTGAGACACACACACATGCATGCACGCACGCACACACACACACACACACACACACACGCACACACACACGTTGCAACAGCAAGTTTTGAAACCACGCATCATCAAATATTATCATTATTGCTTCGCTCGTCCAACGTTTTGAGACAACGCACGCTGACAAACGTCATGGCGAAGAAAATAAACTCAACTCTGGTTCTCGGTGTGTCCCAACAGCCCCACTGCAGCTATCAAGCTCTATTAGCATGTGCTAATTGACTTGACAAACATTAGTTTACTGTCACTTCCTCAGTTTCATCAGTTTACACACACACACACATCCGCCCTGTTATAATGTTGTGTCATTGTGTCATCATTTACTTGAATTGACTTTCTATCCTTCACAATCTTCCTGTTATGATTTCATGAGAAAACCCTTTAAAACACCTTTATTCCTTGAACACTTTTCATAGATTCACTAATGCATTTTAATTATTTCATTAAAGTTGAATCATCTTTTCAGTTTTTACTTTGCTAAAATTTGGAAATAGAAATCTATAAAGCTCGACAACATTATATAAAGCAAACTTAACACAATCATATGTGTGTTTATGTTACGTTCTTTGATATCTCTTTGGTGCATTAGAGCCCTTGTTCTCAGTTCCTTTGTTAAAGACTTGTAAATGAGGAGCTAATGACCTCCGCTCTGCTGACTTTGAGCTTGTATAAATAAAAGGCAGTTGAGCGAATGCTAACAGCGGCTCTCCACTCCTTTTGTTCTTTAGCTCATGAATGCTAATGCTAACCGTTTGGAGACAGCGGCTACGTAAACAAACCGTGAAGGGGAGCGGATTGCATTTACTTACGGTGTGTCCCACCTTCTGCATGTGTGTTTGTGTCTATGTGTGTTTGCATTACAGGGTCTTGGGTCAATGCAGCGATGAACACACCCTGCACTGTTTCCAGTCAGTGATGTGGTTGTAACACTCAACTTCTCTTTAGCTTTTTTTTCTCAAAAACAAACCCAACAAGGGGACACAACGTCAGCAGACGTTTGTAGTTTTTTTTGCTGCTCGTGTTTCAACTGTTATTCTTCTAAATTTTGCAGATTGTGCAGTTTTCTGCACATTTAACTGGTTCAAAAGTAGTTATTTCCCTACAGTCCATTAACTGTTATGGAAATGATCCTAATTAAATTTTCCTCACATTCATCATGCCAGCAGCATTTCAGTAACTGCCGCTTTCTCGTTATGTTTGTATAAACCGGTTTTCTCCCAGGTGGTGAGTCTGCATCAGAATAACTACCCAAAAATTTACAGAATTGAGTTATAAGTGATGCAAATCAATGTGCAATGTGTGAGTTGGAGGTTTTGCATAAAAGCTGGTTTTTGGTTGAAGATAAAGGACGATGTAATAAAATAAGAGGGTGTTTTCTGAGAACCGAGAGAGCAAAAATCTCCTTCATATGAAGTCAGTTTGATCTTTTGTTTAAATTGATTTAAATTTCAGTTTCCGATGCAAATTTCAAGTATTTAAAAAAAAAAAAAAGTTTCATGTTTATTGATTTTAGTGCTTTATCCTTTCAAGATGTAGACATTATTTTCTCTAAATTTTTTGGAAGTCGATTTACACTTATTTCATCGACCTCCACTCGTTCATCAACAGCGAGTGAAGAGGTCAAAGGTCAAAGTCGCAGCAGCCTGACAGTACAACTTAACAAAGGTATTCACGGCGGTTTTTCACAACGACGGGCGACCTCTAATGATGATGGACGCCGCTGTTGTGGAGAATCACAGCATTGTTCCAGGTGACATTCCTGCCAGTCATTTAGGGCTGCGTTTACCAGCCCTCCTCTGTCCATAACAAAGAGTCGGGTCACCTGATGCCCCGACTTCACCCACTTCACTCAGCAGCCTCCCAGCTAAAGTAAAAAAACTGTTAATTCAAGGTAATTCACCATAACGTATAGCCCCGGCCGTATAAATTCCTCACCTCTGTCCCTCCCTCCTTCTTTCCCTTTTTAACACTTTTTACAGACTCACAGTGATGCTTGAAAAAAAAACGTTAGAAATATAAACGTAATCTTGTTGTTTTTGGGATAATTAACTTTTATTATGTAAATCATTTCTAAATTTGAGAACAGTTTTATATAAATTTGCACCATTCTTATAAAAATTGCAGTTTGATTAAATGTTGTGGCTAAAATAACCAACAGAGGAAATCTAAATATTGTGTTACTCACATGATTTTAGTGCCGTAAGCTGCAAATGAACCTTTGCAGCAGTTTTGAATAATCAAATAATGCATTTACAAAGTTTGCATCAGACTGAAAGATGTCAACAAACACGACTAAATTTGAATTTGAAGTTTTTGTGATCCACTGACTTCTATGTTGTGTCAGTTTGATGTATGAAAATCATATTGGTAAAGATTGAAGGAATATAATACTATATAATATAATAATGTGGATATATAGTGTATGTGACAGTGTAAAAGTGATGGTAAAAAGTCAAATGATGGGTGTATAAAGGAAAAGAAAAGGGTGTTTTTAGCGGGAGGAGAAGCTCATCATCCCTCCTCTTCTTCTTTTCTCCTCTTCATGTCGCAGTGAATGGGATCATTCATCCTCTTATCAGGTGAGTCCTCACCCCCTCTGACTCCTCCCCCTTCACCTCTCCCTCTCTCCTGGCTTTTGTCCTCTCCGACAATGGGGCGATCAGGGGTGAGGGGTGGAGGGGGAGGAGGGGGGGTATAAAGGGGTGAAGGGGCAGTAAAAGAAAAAAAAAGAAAGGTGGTGTTGATCCCTCGTTCTTTACGGAGAGGTGGTTCAGGTAAATAGGGGCCTTTTTCTCCTCTTTGCTTTGTTGCTTCTTCGGAAGCACAATGAAGGGCTGTGTGTGTGTGTGTGTGTGTGTGTGTGTGTGTGTGTGTGTGTGACCCCAGCCCATCTATCCATATCCACATCCCTCATTTAGAAATGGGCCTAAATGAGCCTAAATTACGCCCCATAAATGATGTTGAGTTCCAGCCTCTTTTAATGGAGAATAAGCGATTAATGATAGTTATGTCTCAGAGGTCGCGGTGGTAAATATTTCAGCCGTGAATAGTATCCGCAGCTCTTTCTCTCCGGCTGCGTGCGGCACCAACGTGTCCATCAATCAGAAGGTAGGACAGTCTGAATATAGCCAAGAGGTTGAACCCTGAGTTCACTCGCACCTGCTCGTGAATAAATGAAGGCGAACCAACATTTCTATCAGATGAACGTGTCTCTCACCTGGATTTTGATTTTGTTAAAAATAAAAGGACGCAAGTTACAGAGATTCTGGGAAGTAAATTGAACTGAAACTGTAAAAGTGACAAAGATAGAAGAACAAGGAGGATGCGTCTCTCCCATTTTTTTTTAAAGAACCATAACACTCACACACTTGTCCTGCGGTCCAGCCTGAGGTTAGCGTGGCGGTGACCCGGGGAGGCACAGAGCTGTCAGCACCCCAGGGAAGAGGGAGAGAGTCACCTGCATCCCCCTTCCTCCCCCACTCTCCTCTCCTCTGGAGGAGATCAGAGAGCAGAGAGTGGAAGGTGAGGACAGAGTGCTGCTTTTCTCCCACAACTAAACACCTCAAACACTAAAGTTGGGATTTAATCTGCACGTTTACTTGAATCCTGATCGACGGAGAATCAAATACAACAGTGAAGGAGAGTTTCACCTTCTGTAGATCACTAACGTCACAAGAAACACACAGGGAAGAGGTCAAAGGTCACCACAATGTCCCACAAACTACTAGATATTATCATTTATAGAGCAGATCTATTATATATTATATTAGATGATGTTATATGTTTGAATATCGCACATAAAAAGAGTAAATTTAAACTTTTAGATTGATGTTTTGTGACAGAGGTCAGGGAGAAACAGGTATGTGTGTCGTGTTTGTGTGTGTGTGTGTGTGTGTGTGTGTGAAGGCTCTGAAAGGGAAAGGCTCTATTAAAGCTTCACCTGTTCTGACCCCTGCAGGTATGTTACCTTCCTTTCATTCATTCATTCTTTCATTCACTCACTCCTCCCTTCCTCCCTCCATCAGCGGCCCGGGGCAGCACTTTGAACTCACAACTGCACCTCTGTGTGTGTGTGTGTGTGTGTGTTTGAGAGAGAAAGAATCAAACAGATTGAATGACAGAGAGAAATATTGAAGGAGATAGTTTGTGATTTTTTACAACAAATTGTTTGTTTGTATGATAAGTAGATATTGTGCATGTGTGTGTGTGTGTGTCAGTGTGTGTGTGTGTGTTTGTGTGTGTGTGTGCACGTCAGTAAAGATTTTAACTAGCATTATATTTTGCCTAAGGTGTTGGCCATCCATTGTTCCCAGTTAATGAATCTGTGTGTGTGGATGCAAAGGCCTCTTAGCGAGCTTAGTGTGTGTGTGTGTGTCTGTGTGTGTGTGTGTGTGTGTGTGTGTGTGTGGGTAACATCCCTGCCAGCTTCATAGATCTTATCTAAGCAGCTAATAGGTGTGTATTTGTGTTTACATCAGGCTGTGTCCACTCTAAGGCAGATACATTTGAAAACTTTGTTTACATGTCAGGTGTTGCATCCACACGGATAAGAGCATCATCACCAACACACACACACACACCATACACACACACACTCTAAACTAAGAGAAAACATTTTCTGACGAGCAGGTGCAACAGCTGATTATCTTAATTATCTCTGCGACCACATATTCAATATAGCAGATTGTGATTTTAACATATAATTTAAAGTTTGATGAGGTCTTTAGTCAACAGTGTTCATGTTCAGTGTTTTATATTTCAGTGTGTTTTTATTTTTTTTATGCCGCCTTATGAGATTATAAAGATCTGAACTTAAGATCTTACCGTTATATTTACTGTGAAGTTTAAAAAGAAAGCAGCTGTATTTACTCCAGTTTGGAAATGAAAGTGTCTGCGAGTGTGTGGTCCCGTGTTTGATAAAGTGAGCATTAAACCTCCAGGAAGACGCCATTAAAGCCAAAACATGTGAGGTCATACCTGTCCATCTTAAATGGATCCATCCTTCCCATCAACTTCTGTGATTATGAATCACTTCCACTGACGTACACACACACACACACACACGAACTGTTGCCTGCCTGTGTGTGTGTGTGTGTGTGTGTGCGTGTACGCTCAGGGTTGAGGTGTGCCGTTCCTCCATTCTTATGTTAACATGTGGATTACTGCTGAGTCCTCCCTGCTGATGGTCCATTGTAGGACCCGGCCTGCTCAGTGGGGTTGTGTCTACACCACCCAGCAGGAGTGACTGTGTGTGTGTGTGTGTGTGTGTGTGTGTGTTACCTGTCTGTGCTCAGCAGGAAGCCCCATCAGATACTGATGCTGTCTATGTCTTTATCTCTATGCCTAAAAGTGTGTAATTCAACAGTATAAATAGAAAAAGAAAGAAAGAAAGACTGTTTCCTAAAGCTGTGAGAGTTAATGTGAGATGAGAAATGGAGGAAGAGAGAAAATGAAAGAAAAAAAAAAATTACAAAATAAAAAAAAAGGAAGCAGAGATAAATTCAAAATACATAAAAGGCAATCTGTTAAATCTGTGGATACGAAGATGAACAACAACAGAGCTGGTTGGTCTGTTTATTATGATTATTTAGACAATTTATCATGAGATTAAAAGAAGAATATAGAAGAAGAAATACACTGATAGAAGAAGAGATAGAAAAGAAGAGATAGAAGAAGAATACTGAGATCCATAAGAAGACAGAGGGAAGTTTTATTCTGTTGTAGGTGAGAGTGACGCTACGTTCAGTTGTCTGACAGTTTTAATCCTTACTGGATGTTTGTTCGTTTATCAACCCGAAGACGATGAAGAAGTTTATTCTGAGACAGAATGAGGAAAGGTAAAAGGCTCTCAGTGTTTTATGATTGTGTGTCTCTCTTCTGTTTACATGTTAAAAGCTCTTTAATAAGAAGCTGCGGGGGAAGCGGGCAGACGGGAACCTTTCATCTCAACCTGTCCTGTCACACCCAGGGGTGTGGGGGGTCTTATTTATGGCTGCACGCAGGTTGGTTCTTTGTATGGAGCACTTACACAGTCTTCTGAGTCAGACTAGAGGCTCCAGAGGAGGAGGAGGAGGAGGAGGAGGAGGAGGAGGAGGAGGAGGAGGAGGAGGAGGAGGAGGAGGATCTGGATGTAATGTATTACACATTGCAGGTTCATAGTATCAGATCACCTGTACTCTGTAATATAAATACATGTATTCAGTCATTGACTCATTCACATGCATCACATTTAATGTTTTATTCATTCACTGAGTCACTTAGTTGAGAAATAATGCATTCATTCATTCATTCATTCATTCATTCATTCATTCATTCATTCATTCATTCATTCATTCAGTCTTTGTGCTATTTGTTACCTGTTAATAAAACAGTGTGATAATAATAATAATAATAATAATAATTGAAGACTGAACCGTTGATCCATACTAACACGCGTGTGTTTATTGTGTTGTAACAACCTGCAGGTGTAGTATGAGCACTGCCTACAAACACAGTCTGCACCAACAGTCATTGTTTTAACAGTAAACTTGACGGGCTCCAGTTGTTGTAATCAGATTACTTTAATCTGATTACATGCGTTGAGTCAATGCGTAGCTCCATCCGGCTGGCAGGCGCACAGGGTGACCTGTCGGGTGAAGCTCTCAGGTCGTAAATCGTGGATGTGAACGGAGGGTTTGTCTCTGATGTGAACTTGTTGTGTAGAGTGGTGACACACACACACACACACACACACACACACACACACACACACGCAGGCAGCAGACACGCTATCAGTATCTTATATTTCTCCTTTCAGTCTCATTCACTTGTTTTGCAGAACCTGTGTGGAAACACTGACACATCACAGCTATTAACTGCTCGTTAACATAAAGTTTTTCCAACATTGATGCCAAAAAACAAAAAGTCCAAATGATCACTGACTGGTTTTTACATGCACTTAACCAGCATATAAACTCAGATTTAAACTCAGATTAGAGAAAAGATGATTCCTCTGTTTTTTAGTTTTTTATTATTTTTTTACATGTGCAGGACAAATATTTTCATATCCAGAATAATTGAATTCAAAGACACATAGAAATCAACTTTCTTTCCCTGCTTACTCATCCAGAGTTTTGGTGCCTTGCTAATCATGGGGTGGTGGATACTGTAATTTTAAAGGGATAGTTTAGAGTTTTTTTGAAGTGGGATTATATGAGGTACTTCACTATACTCTATACTGAGAGTATTACCTGCAGTAGATCGCTGTCAGCACGTTATCAGGAGTGTTTTAAACCACATCATGCAACCATACTTCATTATGTTCAGGTTGTATTCTCCCTTTATTACATGAAAAAAAAGTGAAAAGCTCCTTTAACAAAACAAAAAAAATGTCCACAGACGACGTCCTGACGCTTGCAGCAGTGACTGAAGCTGTTGTGCAAACATTTTAAGTATGACTTAACGTTTCTAACATGATTGATCAGTCGATTAAAGCTTCACACAGTCAGGTTGCAAAATCTGCCCACTTCCAGTTTCATGTTACTGATTCTGAAACAGAAAGAAAAACACCTGAGAACTTTTATTTAAGGTTAAATACAACACAATCATCACGTAGCTCATCTGTCTCAGTGTTTAACTGAAAATGTTGCCGTGACAAACACAGAAGTTGTTGGATTCGGAGGTTGAACGTGAACGTTTGATTCGTCAGATGACGTTCCTCCTGCTGTGACCACAAACAGCTGACTCCTCGGCCTCCGACTTCTTCTGCTATATCCAATTGTTAGTTTCATCCCATTTTCTACTGAGCTTCACTGATTTCTAACGGCTGTCTAATGACGCTTGATGAGAGCAAATAAACTGTGTGATGACGCTGTTTCCTGAAGCCTTGAGTAAAGCTGAAGTGTAATCTGCATTTTAAACACATGAGATGAGACAGAAGTGACACACAAACATGCAGGAAGTGGAAGTGCAGCCATCTTTTTCTTTTTTTTTTTTTGTTCTCTTGACACTTTCGCGTTGTGTTTCTGATCCGAGGCTGACAGAAGGACAAACTAACTTTCCCTTTGAGGCGAGGGATACTCTGAACTCTGACTCACCTGGCTGTGACAGAAGACACACACACACACACACACACACACACACACACACACCTGCTCTGAACCATCACACAGCTCAACACTCCTCAAGGCCAAACCTGCTATAAATCTGCCCTGACACAGCACAGTATGCCACACACACACACACACACACACACACACACACACACACTGACAGCAGCATAGTTAAGAGTTTTATTTCTGTCTCTCAACCTTAAAGCTGCGTTGTTATCTACTTTTGTTTTCATTGTTTTATTGCGGTTCTCAAACCAAATCACCAGTTTGAAGCTAATTAACTTGTTCATTCATTCATTCATTCATTCATTCATCATCATGTGTTATCCTAAATCATCCAGAATGAAGGGATGATGCCACGTTTGACAAACTCTTGCCAGACTCGTATGTGTGTGTTAATTGCTTGGGTGGGCCCGCGGCATCATTACAGTCTGTTGTGATTGACAGCTGACCCCCTGCTTGCAGTGTTTTTTCTCTTCCTCTGTGGTCCAGCAGTCTGGTCTTCATCACCACCAGAAGCTTTTAAAACTATTTAACACCTTGTACAGTCAGGACTTATGATTTAGTACAGGAGATTTACACATTTTAATATTTTTATTTTTATCTTTTTGCTGCAGAGAAGCTCGAGCTTCATCTCTGTTGGCTGCACATTGACATCCCATCACAGCAGCCACACACACACACACACACACACACACACACATTAAGGAGACAACAACGGCACCAACGTGACACGTCGCTACAACAGGAGCCTGCTGTCACCGGCAGGGTGGCCTGATGGTTACACTGAGGGTCCCATAACTGAGAGGTGACAGCAGGTCATCAAACTGAAAACAGTGAGTGTGTGTTGGTGAGTGTGTCATGTAAGGCTGAGGACACA
Source organism: Pampus argenteus (assembly GCA_036937835.1). Classification (NCBI taxonomy): domain Eukaryota; kingdom Metazoa; phylum Chordata; class Actinopteri; order Scombriformes; family Stromateidae; genus Pampus; species Pampus argenteus. Next base: position 24,002,241 of record CM072865.1, on the reverse strand, counting down.
CACTCACACCCCGGAAAAGAAACTGGATGTCACACATTTTAAAGGATGAGGCCGGCGTTTTGTCTTTTTTTTTTGTTTTTTAACCATCAACTCATTAAAAACAGTGAATCAGCTGTCATCAAAACACATTTAAGTAAGATGGATGATTACAATGTATCTGAATCTCTGTTTCAAACGCTCCCACAGAGATGATCTGTGCTATGACTTCATGTTCAAGTGTAATATCAATCAACAAAAGACAACAATATAATATAAACCATATCACCACATGAACTCAACACGTATTGGGATCTCGCTGTTTCCAGAGAATTTACTTGTTCGTTGGAAAAACTGCTGTGGGAACTTAGCTGCGTGTGTGTGAGGCTGTTGTGCTTCTAGCCGCATTAATATATAAGCACACATTTATTTTTAATTACCTTGTCATATTTTGAAATTCTGTTATGGCAGTAAATTTAACTGTCATTTCCTTCAATGCACAAATGTTTCCTGTCCAGCTGTGTGGCTTGTAAGTTTTTTAAGAAGTGCGAATGTTGACGGGATGATTCAAGAAAAAAGGACAAAGGAGAGATCCACGTCTGTCACTGTGGACTTTAATGTTAAAGGATTTAAAGTGAGAGTCTCTTTCACTTTCTTGCACGTGTAGTTTAAATGTCACATTAACACACAAACTCTTGCCAGACTCGTATGTGTGTGTCAAGTGGTTGGGTGGGCCCGCGGCATCATTACAGTCTGTTGTGATTGACAGCTGACCCCCTGCTTGCAGTGTTTTTTCTCTTCCTCTGTGGTCCAGCAGTCTGGTCTTCATCACCACCAGAAGCTTTTTAAACTATTTAACACCTTGTACAGTCAGGACTTATGATTTAGTACAGGGGATTTACACATTTTAATATTTTTATTTTTACCTTTTTGCTGCAGAGAAGCTCGAGCTTCATCTCTGTTGGCTGCACTTTGACATCCCATCACAGCAGCCACACACACACACACACAACAATGGCACCCTGCTGTCACCGTTGGGGTGGTCTGAGACGATCCGTGCTTTGACTTTATTTTCAAGTGAAACATTAATCATCAAATTAAAGTTTGAGAAAGTATTGGGATCTTGGTATTTCCAGCGAATTCGCTCGTTTCTTCAAGCACATAATTATTACTTGTCAGATTTTGAAATTATGGCAGTAAATGTAACTGGATACGCTGCCATGTGTGAGTGAAGTGAAGATCTTTGCATCTTTTTCTTCTTCTTTTGGGTTTTAATGGCAGTCGGTAAATCAGTTTACAGGTGCATACTACTCAATACCTGGCTGGAGTGCAGAAAAAAAACAAATTCTTTCTACTGTTCCTGTTTCTTTTGAACTTCAAAATAAGAGTTATTCTATGCTCGTGGGTTTTGAATGTTGCAAAACTGAACCGTGACCTGTTTGTTCGCTGCTGCTTTTCTTTCCTCATCGATTTAAACTGGAGTGCAGCTCCGGCGACGGCCGAATGTCACGGCGATAATCGGCCCTAAGAGTCATTCAGCGTGTCGTCTGCCTTAAAGGTCTGGAGTGTAAATCTTCAGTCGGTCGCTCTGTCTTCTCCTCGCAGCCAACAACTGTGCTTCGATCTGACGGAGAGCTCAGCCTGTGCTGACATTCCTCACATTGTAGAGATGGAAAAGGTATACAGCCGACTGTCTAAACACACACACGCACACACTCGGCCGTCTCCTCGTCTTGCTGTTCCACCTGGAGGGCTTAAGGAGCTGTAACACACACCCCCACTTTAAAATAACCACTGTCTTGTCCCTGTATTGGCACTGCCGTCTGTGTTATGATAAGGCGTGTGTCTAAGATGTACCGGCTCACACACACACACACACACACACACACACTCCCTCTAATCCCCCACACGGTCCGGAGCAGCAGCCTGAATAAGCACAGTGTGGAGGGCCGAACATTCATGTCAGCATGTCAAATACTGTAACAAACACGCACACGGCAACCTGAACCCTGCAGCATTGTCCTGTAACACTGACGAGACACAAACAGCTGCCGTGAGAAGAAGAAGAAAGGAGAGAGAGAGAGAGAGAGAGAGGTGAGGAGAGAGGGAAGGAGGAAAAATAGAAGAGGAGATGAAACCGGAGATGCTCGCTGATCCCACGCCAATTTAGGAAACGGACTGATGGGAGGAAACAGAATACATTTATGGAAAAATCTGTTAAACACAATATAGTAACAAGAAATAATAATCGTTAAGTCGACTAACTAAGAAGTGTTTAGTCGTGGCATCTAGAAGCTATGAAATAATAATAATAATAATAATTTATTGATTCAGTCCTTTGAGACTTTCAAAGTTTTACTGAACTACTTGGATCAAATTCTGTGTGATATTTGGGTGATGATGATGTGATGTTTATGGGAAAACGTCTCTTATGAGCGGCTGTTTCTTGGGGTCTTGGAGTGCAGCAAGTGGGACGAGCAAGCAAATAACTGTAATTTGGTGCATATTTTTTCACAGCTAAATTAACACGTTAATCAGATGCAGCTCTCGTTTCTGGTATGATCCAAAAACACAGCGAGAACAGTAAACAATGCATTTGAAAAGACAGCTCAAACTGGAGGAAATGAAATGAAAATCAAACACAGGAAGTAACCTGGAAACCTGAAGGATTCAAAGAGCAGAAGGAAACAGATCGATGCTCACGTCCAGCTCTGTTTTAACTGATACGAACAACCAAAACCACTCAGACTAAAGACAGAAAAACAATTTAAGGTGAGAGGGCAGCCTGAGGGAAGAGTTTCAGGATGAGAGAAAGAGTAAGAGAGGCTTAAAGAAAGAGAGAGGGGGATTAGAGAGAGAGAGGGGGAGAGGTGGGATTAGTGAAGGAGGGCGAAGGCGTTTAGTTTCACAGCTCAAGGTGTCAGATGTGAATATTTAATGTCAGAGTTTTCTCCTGTTTCTGTTCACATTAATTTACTCATCTGCTCTCGTTTCACTCTGCCTGCCAGCTCCGTTTACACTGCAGCCGAGTTTCATATAGAACGGCGAATGGAGCCGTCCATAATGCAAGTTATTATTCAGTCAAAAGGTGTGTATGCTTGTGAAAAGAGAAGGAGGAGGAGGAGGAGGAGGAGGAGGATGGTGACAGAAGTGGACAGATGTTTGTTTTTAAGCTCTCACACAGAGAGAATACGCATGCAAACAACTGAACTCATAAAAAAACATGAAATATAATCAATGAAACAATAAAAACGATTTTAATAGAAGAAAAGCTAATGACACATGACACACGTAGGAAGCGACTGGCTTTGGACCATTACATTTATTTACATTGATGTGTTGCAGTCGCTAACGGTTCTCCTCCGTGAGCCTCCTACAGCAGGTTGGGTTCTCTACGGTTCCACCTGAACGTTAACGGAACCTCGCTCCCTTTAAACTGAAGTCTGCAGTCGCTTTTCTCCACCTGTCCAGGTTACATGACTCAAAAAATGCACACACACACACACACACACACGCGTCCTGCTAAAGAGCGTCTTTGTAATGACACTGGTCCGTATCTCATGTGAAATCAACATTAAGCTGAGTGAAGACTGAGACACGCTTTACTTTGAAGTGACACACACACACACACACACACACACATATACAAATAAATGCATTCAAATATATAAATATATATAAAAAAAAACCCAAATATACATACATGTTGTGTTATTATGCATTAATATATAGAAGTCTTTCCCAAACACACATAATGGTTTTAGTGTGAATGTGTGTGAGTGAATCTTTAGTTCCTCAAGTTACACTGAAGTCTTTTATCTGTGACCCAGAGAGAGAAGCAGAGACCTGGTAAAAGACGCCCTGGTGACAGAGGACGTCGTGTTTGTGTGAACGCACGACGGGAAAGGAGAACATCAAAACATGGACGTGCACTTTGATAGCTCCACATCGTGACTTTTACAAGTAATTCATGTTTTTAAGTCGTGAAATGTATAAGAGAAAAACGTGATTTCACTAAAAAAGTGTCCTAATTTTTTCATTCCATGAATCCAGTGATAAACTCGTTTGATACCGTAAAGATCTTTGTTTTTATGTGTGATAGCATCTTTCTGGCTAAAAGCATGTGTGTGTGTGTGTGTGTGTGCGTGTGCGTGTGTGTGTGTGTGACTACAGGATGATTAAGTGCACAGTAAGGACGTCAGCAGTATGTTTGGTGCTTTCCACTTCTATATATTAGTCAGCCCGACCGATCAGAAAGGCAGAAGTACAACTATGTTTATGTGTTGGCTTGAGTGTTTGTATTTATTAGTCAGAAACTGTCCAGTTGGTCTTGTCGGGGTTGAATCTGCACACAGTGAGGTTTATTTGATCAGACGTGTTTACAGCACAGTAACTGGTGCTATGCGTCATGGCTGCAGTGAAAATCCATAAATGTGGTGTCTATAATTAACCCACTCAATGTGTTATTCATGATTACCAGCAGCATTTATAGCAAAAAAAAAAAACGTAAACGCTATAAGTACTATATGTTTTGTTAACAATTTACACTCATATATTTCAGATAATGAATTAAATGAAGTAAATCTGGTGAAAAAGGAGATAAAGAAGTGGTGATTTAATGTTGTTGGCACTGAGGAAGTATGTGCTATTTTAAGACAGACACATCAAAAATAGAAATACTGTGCACATTATTTTCTCTTAGTCTGGATTATTTTAAATATCTGGAAACATTATGTTTTATATATATATATACACGTTCCTGCTCTTCTGTGGTGACGTCACGACATCCACGAAGCTAAAAACGTGATCACAACCGATACGAGCGACGAAGAAAGCTGCATGCATATTGTTATTATGTACAGTTAAAGGATGTTATTGTTTAAGATCCATGTTTCAGTGTTATTGTGCTGCATATATAGAGTTATAAAGAGTCATATATATATATATATATATAGAGGATTGTTTATTTAATCACTTTAATGTGAATTTTATTGCATAAATTGTTATATTGAAGCCAAAAAAAACGAAATGAATTAACTTTAAAGAAAGAAGGAAAAAGAGATTTAGCTTCCGACCAACACGCCCTCTCACTACTGCGCCTCCACGCTTTACCGGATACACTGACCACAACAGATGGGATCCCCCAACACACACACACACACACACACACACACACACAAACTTTGCCAGCACATGTTACCTCTTTTCGTCAAGACGGCTTTAGACCCTCATTGCCATAGTCAATTAATCTGTCTGACTGGACTAATCAGCTCTGCACACACACACACACACACACACACACACACACACAGAAAACTATTCTTACATAAGACTTATTGTTCCTCGTTAAGCTAATCACCGTGGGTACAGTACATGAACAGAAGTGATCTGGGAACCACCAGCGTTTTCAAACTGTAATCTGTTACCGTGTGTGTTTGTTTTTGTTTATGCACTTCAGTCCATCCAACTGAATAACGTCCAAAACAAACGGCGGCGTATCTGTGACGGCCTACGACCGTAGAAGTGAGCGTCACTGTGGTCCAGTAACAGAAGAGGAAGTGAGATTAAAAAAAAACTGAAAACACACACATGTAACAGTCGAGCCAATAAACTCTAATAATATAAATATCTGCAGTCGTCAGTTATTAAAAGTAATCTGCATTTTTTCTAAAGCTTTTCATCATATAGATTCAATCAGATGGGAAGATTTCATGCTGTTTATGACACGTTTACTTACTAAAATTCAATCTTAAACAACAGTAAATAAATTACAGTTAAAGAACAACTAATCTTCTGTAAGTTGCACCGTTTAGTGATTTTGAATGTTAACGTTTGTTCCAGATTATTATTTAATTTCCCCGTTTTGTAACCTCTTGATATTATGTACGATACTCGTTTTCACGCTGCTCACTGGTTCGATCCACATCGTTAACTGAGAAAAGCATCGAACGTCCAGGAAATGATGTTGGAAGTGAGCTGAGAGACCGTTAACATCCTGACAGTCCTACAGCCGAAGGTCAAAGGTCAAATTCAGACAGCAAACACAGTGGATGCTATAAATAAAGGACACTGGACCGCATGTTTTCTCTCATGAAGCTCTTAGAGGAGCCTCAAACATCAAACATATCAAACAACGTATGTGTGTTTGTGATAAATGCATCATCTAAAACACAAGAAAAACGCCACGTTGTATATAATAAATCACAAATATCACAAGAAAAGTGTTTGTTCTCAGATATTTGGCTGCTTGCCGTAAGTTTTTCCTGAAATATTTTCCTTTTTGTATTTCATATCAACATGTTCGTCCCTCTCAAATCCATTATTTCTTCCTGAAAGCTGACTATACATTAATAATAATAATTATTCTACAAGTCCACCTGATGAAACGCCATGTTTGATTCATATTTCCCCAACATGTTACATAACATACTGTCCTCGTGTTGAAATTGTTATAAGTCTGTTGAATCTCTGTTCAAAGTCTCTCCACCTACGCTGTTAAGGCAGCGCACTGAGCTGTTTGTAATCAGGTTCAGCAGCCGCAGCCTGTAAAGTGGCCCACTCACAGTGAAAGGACTCAGTCAGCGCTCAGACCACACACACACACACGCACACACACACACACGCACACACACACACACACAGTGATCTGACTTCCTCTGTTCAGGCCACTGTCTCTCTCAGCTTCCTGTGTGTCTAACAGAATGAGCGAAAACATTCACTTTCAACACACTTTCACTTCATCTTCCTGCAGAACGACACACACACACACACACACACACACAGAGAGAGAAAGAGAGCATGGCTACGAAGAATAAAGAAGAAGATGTGGTTCATTAATACTGCAGCAATAACAGTCTTCATTTAACCAGAGTTGGAGCACTTCACACTGTCTCACTGGCAACACGACAACGCGGTGGCGTAACAGACGATCAGAATATGACGTAACATAACGTATGACCAATAACATGGAAATACGCACGCACCGTTTACACAACATCAAACGATTAGTTGGAAACCGAACCGTCGTAGACTCAAGATGATAATCTGTCTTTCATATTTCAGTCTTTCACTGTCTGACCAGGACTGAACTGGAGATTTCCGCGTGTCATATAATTTTTTACTATAATATTAAACATTTGTCTTCGATCTTAATTCTTTGCTGATGTGTCTGATCGATTTTCCTCTTAAAGCCTGACGTCAGTTGTTTCCTCCCAACTTTTGATCCGATTGATCAATGAACCTTTGATCCATTTTGGCACATGGCACTGCCAAAAACACATTTCAACAACAACAACAACAACAACATTTCTGCATAATAAATTTCAAAAGTTACATTTAAAAGTCTAAATAAAAACCTCAATCATAGCATTATCACGTCATAACACATTTATTTTGTTACATGAACTGTGGAGGAGTACGACGCTGCAGGATGACAGGACTGCACATATAACAGACAGAAGACTATACATACAATTACACATATACATTGAGCAGAGTCACCGTGCGCGGCCGTGTGGTTGGTAAACAGTCAGTGGTGATTGGTCCGTTGAACCACACAGTTGTTATCACAATGAGATCCATATGACAGCAGTTTGACTGACACGTCCGTTTCTGCACAAAGAACAAACACATGATCTTTATCTGGCGTGGTTTGGATAGAAACATATGTTTGGCATGTTTTTTTTTTTTTTTACTTTTAAAATATGTTTTATTCATCATTTCTTGTCAGCGAAGACATTTTCCTTTCAAGTAGCTGCAGTGTTTATTGCACCCAACAATCGATCCATTTTTCACAGATTTTCACCAAACACAAGATTGATTTAAAGTGATTATCACCAGGAAACTCAGGTAAAGGTAAGGTGTGTCCAAAAAAAGTATAAAAATAAACATGCAGCGCTACATACAACAACTGTTACTTTACTCGATTAAACCTTTTATGTTTTGTGAAACATGGATTGAACTGAACTAATTTGAGGTTTAGAGGTAGATGAAAAAAATATTAAGATTACGTCAATGCCAACAATGATTTTGCACAAAGAAGAGGTGAAGAAGACAAATATTATGCAAAAGTGAAAAGTGTTGTATTGCAGCTTTGTGCGGCTGTAGGTTGGTCAAGAGTGTGTTGAAAGTGAGTGAAGACACAGCAGAGTCGTGTGAAAGCAAATAGAAATTGACACACACACACACACGGACCCCAATTACACAAACGTCGTTGGGTGTCTCTCTGCTTCCTGCTCGGGACTCAAAGGAAGCGGGTCACTCGTCTGCTTTTTGCGTGAGAAAAAGGAGGAACTGCTTTCAGTGACGTTATTCTCACGCAGACATACCAAAATAACCTGAATTGTATTTTTTGCCTCTTTTTCTCTCACACTCTTTCGTCTTCCTCAAAACCATAAAAGAGCAGAAGTGTTTTTGAAGAAGGCATTAATGAGTCAGTGTCTGTACGGTTCGCACTGCATTTGTTTTATGATTAGTCATTGAGCACATATATATATATATATATATATATATATTTACTCAACCACAGAAAGATGTTTATAAGCTAATACGTTACGTTACCTTCGCTGAGCTAAATGCTAAATGTACGCTAATCCGTATGAGTCACTGCTACAGCTGAAACTCTGCTTATTACAAATCAAGCTAAATGCTAAATTCATGCTAATCCCCGGGTTATGAGTCATTGGGGGTAGTTATGCTTTGCTAATTGCTAATTGAGCTAAATGCTAAATTCATGCTAATCCCCATTGAGGAGTGCAGTGAGTCATTGTGAGATGCTTCACACGGACACGTTGGTTAATCCGTGAAAAACAAATGATGAAATTCCTGAAACTGCTCTGTGCGTCTTAATGTGTGTGTGTGTGTGTGTGTGTGTGTGTGTGTGTGGGATTGGGAAATAATCACCGCAGATTACAGACGTATGCTAATGCTAATCAGCGTTCTCAGCTGTGACGGTTGACGTAATGAAACAGCTTGACTTATCTTTTTCCCACCGCTCGAAGTATTATTATTTATTTATTTATTTATTTTAATGCAGTTGAGTTTTTAACATACATGACCGACACTTGACTGAAACACATTTCTGTTCCCTTTTTTTTTTCTCAAATATTATATCCTAACGTTGGTGCTAAATACGAGAATATGGGCCAATTTAAAAACATGCATGCTAGAAGATGTTAAGGATCCAATAACAGACTCACCAATCGATCAATATAATCATCCCGAGACTCTACTGCTAACGATTTGTTGTGCTTAATTTGTGACCTCAAATGCTACATGTGCATTCACATTGTTTTATTTTTATTTATTCTACTGATTTAGGACGTAACACAACTGTTTCCTCCAACAAGAGACAGTCACAAAGAGGGTTTTTCCATCGTGCTCACCGTCCTGATTTCAACACATTCGATAAAGACCCTTTAAACTTGTTTCTAAAAGAGAAAACCTACATTCATCCTGAAAAAGCTACACGTTGTCTCCATCCACCTCTCAGTGTAGAGTTAATGCTTACAACAGACTGACAACGAGCCATGTGAGAATGATTTAACTCTACACCACCTTGCACATGTTAGTGTCTGTTTTGTAATCTGCATTTTAGAAACACAAGAAGGAACTAGACTGCATTGCACACACCACATGCCAATCACTCACTGCTTTCTCCTTTTTTGGCCTCTGTAGGCCTCCTTGGCTGCTGTGGTTGCCAGATCTGAGGGGGAAAATCCCCCTAAACGCAACCAGGCCATTGATGGAAAAATGGCTACCAGACCGGAGAGAAGGAAGACATGGAGGAGAGGAAGCAATGTGCAGCTCTTTGATGGCGATGGCGAACAATGTCTCTGCGTGTGGCATGCACTGTATACTGTCTGTGTGTGTGTCTGTGTGTGTGTGTGTGTGTTCCTATGTGTGTGAATGTGACTGTACTGTATATATATGTGTGTTTGCACGCCTTGTTGTCTGTCATTGCGCCCGTGAGCAACCGCTGTTTACATACACAAAACTGTGCAGGGGTGGCACTGTGTGTGTGTGTGTGTGTATACGTGTGTGTGTGTGTGTGTGTAAGGAGGCAGGGGTGTTAGCAGTCAGTGGGTTTCAGTGGTTAACCCCTAAACATTTTATTATTTGGAGGAGTTAGGATTGGTGGGGGCATTTGGGTATCAGCACTGATGTGTGGGCACGTTATGTTCTTTATGGGCCAAGAACAACCAGGAGGGGAGGAAGTGGAGGGTAACTGGGGGTGGGAGGAGAGCGAGAGAGCGAGGAAGTAATACCCAATATATACCCTCTAACCCCCTCCCCAAAACACCCTCGCACCACCACCGGAGGGAGAAGAGGAGGCTGCTGGACCACAGACCACCCAGAGAAACGGAGACAGGCAGAGATACAGACATAAAGACACACAGACATGGAGATATAGGTTAGACAGGCAGGCAGACAGACAGGCAGACAGACAGACAGGCTGACAGGCAGACAGACAGACAGGCAGACACACAGACAGGCAGACAGACAGGCTGACAGACAGGCAGACACACAGACATGGAGATATAGGTTAGACAGGCAGACAGACAGACAGACAGACAGACAGGCAGACACACAGGCAGACAGACAGGCTGACACACAGACAGGCAGACAGACATGCAGACAAACAGGCAGACAGACAGGCAGGCAGACAGACAGGCTGACAGGCAGACACACAGGCAGACAGACAGACAGGCTAACAGACAGACAGACAGGCTAACAGACAGACAGACAGGCAGACAGACAGGCAGGCAGACAGCGTGAGTAAAAGGAAAGAGTGAAGGCAGAGAAATACGATGCTGAACGATAATAGCAGATAAAAGGGAGGAATAAAAGGAGTTTTTCTTAACATTTTGAAAAAAAAAAAAGTATAAAATATATTATTTATCGTCTACTGAATATTCAGATGTATCCATGAGAACAGACTTTGGTGGATTTTGTAGGACTTGATCATTAGCGTAATCATGCCTACTGTATGTAAGATGATCTGCATGTTTCATGTCATTTATGTGCAAGTTTCTTTCACAAAAATGAGTAAAAAGAAGGATTTCACGTAGAAAAGCTTTAAGCTTTAGTACATTGACACATAACACATTTTAGCTGTGTCTGTAAAAAATTAATAAATGAAATAATAGTCAACAGTGTCATCACAGCTCTGTATCGTACTTGGAAAAAAAAAAAGAAGAAATCATGTAGTAGATCAGTAAATAAGTATTTAAAAATACATTTTAATGTGGGGGATGTGAAACTGTAAATGAGGATGTTTACCTCGCAACTACTGAATTCTCAGGCCGATATTTACAAAAGTTAGCTAATAAAATATTTCCATAACCTCTCAGTGATGATGCACGTCACTAAAGTGACTTAAATGGACAAATCTGATCCTACAAGTTCTCGCATGAGCTCATAATAGAGACGGAGAAGCATTGAATTAAAGAATGATAAAAGGAAGAAGATGTAAGGAAGTAAATTTCCAAACAAAGGGACATCAGAAAGACATTAGACAGACAGACAGACAGACGGGCTGTCAGATCGGATAGAGGGATGAGTGTTGTTTCCATGTGCTGTTGGTCCCAGGCGATTGTCTTTTATTTCAAACATGTTCAGGAACAATAGAGGTCTGTCAGTCCACGAGGCCTGTTTTCATTCTCTGCTCGTTCTGGACAAGAGCTGCACTTCAGAGAAGAGACAGAGCTTCGGGAAGGAGGACGAGACGAGTGCAGGATCTCATTTATTCTCATGTATCGTTCACATTAAAGGACCACTTCACATTTTACCCCTTTTCCATACGCCTTCACTGCCATCTCCTGCCAGTCAGAGTAATTATTTGTTGCTTTTATATTTGTTTTCTTGTTTAGCAGGTTGTTTACTGTGTTGTTTTGCAGTTTTGATGATGTATGTACATGTGTATATTTACTGCTACTTTGTGTGTACTGACGTTGATATACAGTATTTGCCGTATATACGTGTGTATATATGTGTATATATATGTGTGTATATATGTGTGTATATATGTGTATGTGGGTAGATGACAGCGTTCTGTGTTCACCACATCAGTGTTAGCAGTGTGTCTCTGTGTGGTTTCCTTCATTTCACCACTGCCTCCTCTACTCAGCCTCACTCCACCTCTGCGTCTTTCTCTCTCTCTCTCTCTAATATTGTTAAAGCTCGTTTTACCAGTAGTATAGATTATGATCATGTTCACTGATCTCAGGACAGTCTGAAGAAGTGCTTATATGTTTTTTATTGTAAAGACCAGTTTGAGTTATAGACCTTGAGACTGAGGACATCTTGGAAATATAAGACACATTGTCTGGTCCTTACTTCCTCAAAACACACACGCCCATTGATTTTTGATATATTGTCATCTTTTAAGATGCATAATGTACATACAGTAGTAACAAACCAGCAAGGAGCACAATACAATAAAATACAAAAGTGTTTAATGATTATGATCTTGGGAATAATGATTAGTTAAGAAAAAGAAGAAGAAGAAGCGTAAAGAGTTGTCAAGTTGTGCACTTGAGATTTGCATCTACAAGGATGCTCGCTGGGAAAGCCTCGAACCGTCTCCTCTCTCGAGCATTGAGCATCTTAGTAAATATGAGACACAAAAGTCTGAAAATCAATTGATTTGTGAGGGGAATTCAAGAAACAGTGATTCATTACAAATGAGTAACGACATGAAAATAAGGTGGAATGTGTTTAAATGAACTTTTTGCACACAGTCTCTCTGTGTTAGATTGTTTCCAGATGGAAATATTACAAATTAACCAACTGGAAATAAATCATCTTTTTTCCATGGAATAAAAGCAAGTCATGGAAAACACACTCAGCCTTCATCTGAATCCGTTACCATCTACTCAACTTTCCTGTCACTCTTCCCTCTCTGTCCACAAAAACAGAAATACTTTTTTTTTTTAGGTGTAAAGGAGGAAGGAACAAGTGGGGAAGAGGAGAGGTGGAAAGTCCCTTCCACATGTCCATCTGTTTGTCCATCTGACTCAGACTGCTATGATACAGCTCAGACACAAGTCAGATGATGCATACGGCCAGACAAATGCATAGACAATACATTTAATTTGCTCGTATGTATTTAATGGAAATGGCACCTGCTACTGTCATATGCTAGCATGGTTTATTCTACCGCCGCTATGCTGATGACAACCTGCTGTTCTTATAACTCCCTCCGTTTGATAGACAAACATCACTACCTGCCTGACAGACATCACCTGATGCTCAGCTGGGACAAGGCCAAGTTTGTCCATGACTATTGACTGCAGATTCATCCTGCGTCCTCCACAAAATGAATGTAACGCCATGCAGCACTTATTGAGAGTGCCAATAGGATCTGAATCTAACACGCTTCAGGTGATTAATATGTGAGTGCTTGACCTTTTAATTGACTGGTGGGATTTTTCTCCACAGTCTTCAGTGTTTTTTAAAGTTAAAGCTTTCAGTGTTTGATAAATATACTGTAAATTAGTATAAAAAATAATTCTTTATATTGTCTATTTTCTTTTCGTAGTTCTATTTATTACATGTTTAATTCATTGATATTTATTATGCTTGTCAGTAATACATTTCACAGTATAAATTCAGTAATATATTGTCACATACCGGAGCATTTATAGCCTGCATGGTTCATTTACCATCATTTGTGGGTTTCTAGAAACCACCAGTGAAGTACATTCCTCTGTGTTCACTCACACTGAGCCTGAAAACTAATTTTCCATAAGCTTTAGAAAGTGATATTAACTTAATTTCATTATTGACTGAATGTATGTTGATTTTACCCTCAGCTAGAAGTGATCAGCTGTGGTTCATATTTCTCATAAATTACCTTTATTCTGAGGAAAAGACCCCCTTTAAAAAACAGTCAGCTGCAGACGTGTCTGTGTGTCTGTGGTTTTTCTGACTGTGTGGGCCTCACTCTGCTGTAAGTGATTGTTGCACATGATCTATGATAGCAACAGCAACTTCTGTGTGTGTGTCTGTGTCTTATTAAACATGCATTTGTTTCAGGTCGTCTTTAATTTTGGTTATATTTCTATTTACCTGTCTTCATCCTTCCCTATTAAAAGAATCACAGATGAAAAAAAAAGAATTTAGTAATTAGCAGCGTGTCTGAGAATAAATGAATGTCAGGATTGAGACAAATCGGAAAGAAAGGAGTTAGCCACGCCTATACACGTAGGTAGACACAGGTAAGTGAAGTGGGGAGAGGCGTGGCTTTGTTCCTGACCCTGTTATAATAACTCCACTTCCGTCCAGACTCCCAGACATCTCCCTGAATCAAATGATGGGTTTGAATTGTCAGTAAGAGATGTTTTAGTTTAGGTTAGAAATGGCTTGCTGATATTTGAACTGAGGTTGCTACACTGGGAGACGACTTTAAGGCCATTACATGTGAATTTATGGATTATGGATTATTATTCTGTAACATTAAAGCTTAAACTGATTCGTTTTGATTTGATGGTGTCAGCTTGTCCTTTCCTGTCTTTCTTTCAGTCAGTTTTCAATCTGTTTTTTATTTTTTCTCTCTTGTGTTTGTAACACCACCACCCACCTACTCAGGGTGTGTTAATGTGCATGTTGTACTTTGTCTCTGCTTATTCCATCACCTTCTACTGTAGCCTGTGTGTGTGTGTGTGTGTGTGTGTGTGTGTGTGTGTGTGGAGAGGAGGTTATTAGTGCTGAAATCCCTCTTGCTTTCGATTGTGTCTGTCTGAGCGTGACTCATACGGTGCTACTGTACCTGCTTAAGCTCTAAGAGTTAACAGTGATTAGTGCTCATTGTTGCTCAGGTTGGGTAACAGACGGTGGTTTTGATAGGGAAAGGAGAGGCAGTGAGCCATCCAGACAGCAGAAAAATGATCATTTCTTACCTTGTCTGACTCAAATCTTGATGTTGTGACCTGAGACTCGACCACAACAAAAAATCTAAAGGAGAAAATATCATTTTAAAAACAGCTGTTGATGCCGTTAATACATTTCTGGGTCCATTAAGTGTGTAATCTCTCTTCCTGTGGTTAAGTTTTGACAGTAGAGACTGTTTCAAATATATCTTCTGGTCTCTTGAAGTTTTTCTAGAGACGTTCGTTTTGCATTGATTATTCATACAGGGAGAAGTGACGTCTGCAACCGGTATCAGAAAATAAATCAAAACACTTTATTTTTTAGCTTCAAGACACCTGAGCTCTACTCAGCCTGAAGCACTACTGCTCTCTGCAGGTTGATGAGCCTGAAATTAAAACACAGCATGCTATTCTGTGTCAGGTCAGGCTGTGTGGCTGCAAGACAAAGCAGCTACGTGAGGTGTTTTTATAAAATTTAATGGAAATCAATGACGGCGCTGACACTCGTCATTGTCCTACATGTAAAAAACATGAAGACATGCATGAACGCAGCACCACTTCAGGCTCTCCGTGATAATGTTATGTTGTCTAAATGTCATCCGTGGTCAGACTTTGTGATAAGACAATCCTGCCTGCATCTTCATCTAGTGATGATCTGTGGACGGTCTTTTATCCAGAAGACAGTGAACGCACCATGCTGTGACTTTAAATTAGTTGGATTCATGTGTGCTTGAGCAGGAACGTCTGCTGACCTTTTATGATTTTATTAAGGTGTTAATGTCGTGTTTGTTTGGTGAAAAATAACTTTTTCTCATGCAACACGAAAACACAACAACACAGTTTACTTTCATCTGATCCAAATGTGGGATTTCCCCCATTATTCAGATTTTATCTCAAAAACTAAACTTTGCCTTGAGGTGATGATGGAGAGGACTTAAAGGATGAAGATGAGCAGCGATGCATGAGTCTCTCAGGGGTTTCTTTGTGTTCGCAGATGGACGCTGTTTAGTAACTTGTAGCAACAGCAGGGATGTGATTTGGTGGATGATGAGGAAAACCTGAAGCGTAGTTTGTGGTTCCCGAGGATTTAACTCGACCTTAATGCACCTTCCACACCCAAACACAAGGCAGGGTTCACCTCAACGTCGCTCAGGATCACACGGAGGCGTGTTTCTATGTCTGCTCTTTTTAAACACACCTGAACTTCTTACACTTAACTTCATCATGTGTCACATCTCTGACCAAACGCTGATGCATGACTCTAAAGGTTCTGCCAATCACTGTCTGCTAATTATATGAAGAAATCAATAAATATTGACCTGGACCTTTATTAATAACCATAAGACTGAACATTATGAACATCAAACATGTATTTTTCTGTCTGCTCACCTGTTTTTGTTTTTTTCGACTTGCTTTCTCTCGTAATGCCTTACTTCCTTTTCTCTTTCCGCCCTCTCTTATCTCTTCCCCCCCCCCCCCTCCTTCCTCTGCTCTATCTCTCTCTCTCTCTGTCTCTCTCTCTCTCTCTCTCTCTCTCTCTCTCTCTCTCTCTCTCTCTCTCGCTGCCTGTGTTGTGTCTTCCCGGTTCATTCTTTCATCCGTCAAACGAAGATGAGGAAAAGGAGGAAGGCCCGTTTGAAGTTGGCGTCCTTTCTCAAAATCAGTGGGCACACCTGGAGGCAAAATTAGTGGTGTCGTCCTGTCCTGTGACACGCACACACACACACACACACACACACTCAGATACACACTCTCTCTCTCTCTCTTTCTCTCTCTCTCTGTCTATCACACACACACACACACACACACACATTTCCATCCTCACATCAAAGCGGCGTGACTACAGGGCTCGGAAAGACTAAATACCGTTTACCTTCTACTCTACTGACTGATCGGCTTCCTATGCACTCACACGCCACCGGAAACACACGCACAGACACACACACCCACGAGCACATACACACGTCCTTATACCTCTATGACATAATTCATTCCCTACTATCTAAACAACTAAATGGTGACACTAAAACCGAGTCTTAACCCTCAAACAGCCCCTGAAGAAGTGAGGAACAGACAAAATGTCCACATTTCCCAAAAACTTTTTCCCAAACAAAACAGTTTTTATAAATAGATTTCTCCTTTCCAGCTATGAAAATCAAGTACATCTTATGTGTGTGTGTGTGTGTTTACACTCGTCTCTGTGTCATCTTAAACATATGTGTGTCCAGTTCCTCTGGTTGGATCAGAGATCACGGTGTTGGTGTTGTTGTCGTGTACTGCTATACCATGAGCCCCCGACACTGCTCGACTTACCTGTGTTTACCTGTGTTTACCTGTGTGTACATGTGTGTACATGTGTGTACGTGATCCTCCACTTCACAAACAAGAGTGAGACACGTCGAGATAGAGTTATACCTCAAACGAGTACACAATTCAGACGAAACAAGATCTCCACATTTCCTTTTGTCCTCAGAGAGACGCTGAAAGCTTTTAGTTCTGACCAAAAACTAGAAATATGTAATATAGTTTACAAACATTTGAATTTGGATGGAAAAGGCTCCAAAAAAAATAAATAAATAAAAACATATCGACCATCACATGACCTCTCGGGTTCAAAGACTCTAAAAAAGATGAAAAAAAAGAGAAATTGTGGTTTGTTTGATTGTTTTGCAACTCTTAAGGAAGTCTCTGAAGAACAGGCCTGAATCTAGAAAACACGGGGCCCAAGGCACGACTTTCTTTGGGGGCCTCCCAGGGTGACAGAGGCCCCCCCGGTCCCCTCGTTTCACAAGCCTTACCAAAGATAAAACTATTTATTTAGGTGACATTAGATATTCAGGTTCTTGCCAACTAAAACATTAGCTAGGCTACATGACATCATGTTTCTTACTAACTTTTTAACTCATCATTTACTGTCATAAATCATTATTTATGATCATCTGTCATTATCATTTGCTCCATGAAGGCCAAAAGCAAAAACAAAACAAAAAAAACAACAACAAGTAAAGTCTCATCACAGGAGTTGAACGTACGTTTTGATTTTGTTGAATAAAATCGCATCATGTTTGCACATTTGCACATATACAGATTCGCTAAACAGCTATTTTGAGAAGTAATTTTTGCTGTAACACAATAAAAACAGATGACATAATCTAACTTTGGCGTATTGTTGCTGCTGCTCCACAGGAACAATGGTCCGTCTGTGAGCATTCACCGTGTTTGTGTTTATGTCTGCTGTCATACAGCCTGTCCTGCTACAGGTGAGATCCGGTTACACTTCGTCCTGCATCTACTGTGTCACAGTCCTGAAATGTGTCAACATATCAGTCAACATGCACCTGATGAACCTGAGTGAATAAAAATAAGATCTCACACACACGCACACACACACACGCACACACACACACACACACACTGCAGGCTGTAGTTTTCAGTTAGTTTCAGGGTTTTTAACCACAGCATCATAAGTTCAAATCTAACTCATGATGCCGGCCGTTGCTTTGATTCCCATCATCTCCGTCTCTCTGCACCATATAGACAGAAATCTACTCAACAACATCTGCATCCTGCATCTAAAATGATCTTAATTTATATATGGCATGTTATCAATATTATAAGAATAATGCCATATGTTTTCTTTAAATTAAGTTAAATAACTAACTTCATTTAACGAGAAGCAACCAGACGATCTCCAGCGGGTCAAATATCAGGACCGAATCCCGTCAACTATAAACTGCAGCCTCACAAGCAGATTTAAATACAAAAAAAAAAACCAAGTCAATTAGATGGATTGACATATTGATGAAATGATCAGTTCAAAGACGACCACGATGGCTGCCAGACGGCTGAATTCATGGGAACAAAATAAAGAATTACTTAATATTTTCTTCAAGTGAGTCACATGTTGAGGTTTCGGGTCAGGTGTCAGAGTGTGAATTCCCAACTGTGTCATGAGACAAAATGATCTGATCTTACATGAGACCTTTGTACTTTCACACGCACACACACACACACACACACACACATGCTCAGAGCAGACAGTGCTGTAGGAAATGGCTGGCTGACTGTTTTTTGTTTGGTAAACATGTTGACGTTCCACCAGCCAATCAGAGTGAAGGTCAATCGACACAAAGGCAAATTATTACATGCTGCAATCTCTCTCTCTCTCTCTCTCTCTCTCTCTCTCACACACACACACACACACACTTATTCAATATTCAATATAATTTATTTTTACATACATCTACATCAACAACACAACTTTCTGATGCTTCTTAATATATCACATTTAATCACATTTTTTTCCCTTCTTTAATCAGAAGCATCTCTAATACGTAATTATTAATATAACTTCCTGAGACCAAGATTAATTAATCAGCTGCAGGAAGTTATTCATCTCTTTCAGAAAGTCCAAACAAGCTGTGTTTGTTAGAACAGGCACTCATTTTTCTTCTATGTAACACGCATGCGAGCGGTGACACACAGCTGTGCGGGTGGACACGCCAACATAGTGCAACTGTCCAATTTTCCACAATCTTCAGAAATGCAGCTGTTTTTAATCATTCACTCCTTCATTTGACCTGAAAGGCAAAACATTAAAGGTTCAAGTATTTAATGATGAAATGATTAGGTTTCATTATTAGATTTTGATATCAAAGGTATCCAGTTTTCCTCATACACACCAACTGGCAACGTGTAAATGGAGTACTATAATATTATATAGTGTATATTGTTTGGAAATGTCGTGTCTATTTGAGGTATTGTAGGTGTCACAGTGGATGATACAGGAAGATATATTAATGATCCTGTTTGAAACAATAAATAAAATTATGATATTATTTTTTTAAACCTGGATTCATGAAAAAAATTAGGGTTGCCAGATAAGATAAAAGCCCACAAATCAATAAATTCTCAATGTAAACTGTACCTTATCATTTGTTTTTTTAGCATATGTTTGATTTCACTTTCTTATCTGAATATGTTTATGAAATGTGTTATATATATATAACAAAAAACAAACAACAACAAGCTACTACAAACATATAGTACATCAGACACTGTGTACAGGGATCAGTTCAAGTTTGGGACCTGCTCATTTTTTATTCAGATTAGGTCACATTCATGCTAACACTCAAAAACAGACAGATTTTTAAACATAAATTGAATCATTAACTGCAGTCTGCATGTGGCTTTGTGTATGTTGTGTATGTGCGATCGTGCATTACTTAACTGTGCACGTGTGTGTACAGTGTATGGCTGCGTGTGTCACACAGAGAGTTATGTTCTCCTCTGCTGTGTGTCGTGTGTCAGCGTGTGTCCTTGGTTGGAGATGAGTTGTGTGAAACAGGGGGATTTCAGCCCAATCCTGCTCATGACTGGCAACCCTTAAATCACTCAACACTTTTGGCCCCGGGGTCATGGAAAAATCAGGGTCTTCATCAGTGTCTGATTAAATACAGAGGGGTGGGCGTGGTGGAGAGAGGGATGGGATGAAGGGAAAAGGTGAGAGAGGGAGAAATGAAAGAAAATTAAAGAAATGGGGATGCCATGATCCGATCCGTTATCCAATCATAGGCTTGTTTTATTCATTGAAGTAAAAAGATGCTGCGTTCAGGTCCCAGAGGAAAATAGAAATGTCTCTTTACTTTCTGTTTTATCTAATCTCTGTGTTTCCATGTGTGTCTCTTTCAGGGAAAAGCACTGTTGATGCCAGTAGCCTCTCAATATCAGCTGGCTCGTCGGATAAATGTCTGGTCATTAATGACTCACACACACACACACACACACACATTATGATGTACAGTAACTGCACCCACGGACAGGAAAAGGGTTTACTAATTGCTGTATGCTGAAGGACACACACACACACACACATACACACACACACACAGATCAGAGAGGACATTCCCGTGTGCGTGACTCAGCGTCTGTGAGCGACAGAGACAGACTGAGGAATATAAACAGAAACAGTTGCTGCTTCGAATCTGTGCACGATGTGAACAAACACGACTTTGACCCCGTTGTGAAAAGAAAATACATTTTTATCAGCTCTGAGAGTTTCTATAGTTTATAGGACGAAGTAGTAACAATGGAAGTATTGCTACTGTAGACTAGTAGCTGTCATGAAGGGGTGAGTGTGTGACAGTCAGGTTGATTGTTGTGTTCAAGTTCCTGTGTGTGTGTGTGTGTGTGTGTTCCCACTCATTCTTTCATTCATGTATTCCTCCCCATCCCTGCTGCTGCTGCTGCTGCTGCTGCTGCAGGTGCTTCGTGCAGCTCAGACCTTCATTCATGAAAACAAGCTGTGGTGGCAAAACAAAAGGAAGGATGTTGCACTTCAGCGCAACAAAGAATGGACGCATTGTGTTGTCGCAACGCCACATCCACCACACATTTCTCACACTTTTCATTTTAAAGCGGACTTGAGGCCCAAGTTGACAATGTTGGGAAATGATTGCTGAGTTCATTTCCACGGCCGACACTGTTTCTGTGTTGGAAGGACACGAATCCTGACCCACGTTTGGCTGCAGGTTTTCACTCTGATACGTTCACTTGTTGGTGTTATTGTTGCTGTTGATTTATCATGACATGATATTTTGTGCTACAGAAGTGTGACGACGTCATCCTTTTGGAAAGTGTTTTTCTTTTGTTCTTGTATTTCATTTTGCTTCACTTAAAAGGCCTTGAAGAATTGAATTAGCAACTCAAGGTACACTTACCTTCACTTTATTTACCTGGGGATACAGACAAAAGTATACATACATGTACTTTATATGCAGTACATATATATGTGTGTGTGTGCAAAATGAATGAACTTTCAAGTGCAAAAACTGTAGATATATATATATATATAGATATAATTAAACTTGATAGATATAATTAAACTTGATAGAGTCAGTTAAGTGTAATCATATACATTAGATTGAATTTTCTATTGGAGAGTAATAGATTCATG
Organism: Pampus argenteus; assembly: GCA_036937835.1. NCBI lineage: Eukaryota > Metazoa > Chordata > Actinopteri > Scombriformes > Stromateidae > Pampus > Pampus argenteus. The sequence goes on along the minus strand of CM072865.1, from coordinate 23,980,440 downwards.
TTTTTATGAGGAGTAAGAGATAAATGCCTGCAGGATATATAACCGTTATATAACCGGATCATCTCAGCAGTCTCTGCCGTGTTCATCCACACCCAGGTGTGCTTGAGAAAGACACTTTCATAATGTCCTGTAGAGGCTGATGGTTTAACATTTCCACAGGTTTAAGTGCTTAAACATGTCAGTAATGATTCCTCACTGATTGACTCACAGACAAACACACAGTAAAACACTTACCTAACTCCTACTCACATGCAAGTATATTTATATTTTACCTCTGCAGGAATGATTCACGGATGTCTCAATCCGTGCCCAGGTGAGTTCTTCAAATCCTCCCGGTCTCCCTTTCTCCACACCCTAGGACAGTCATGACCACACCGCCCGCCCTTTAACCCCAGCCTGAGTCACCTTGCCCTGCATTGACCACGACGCCGGCCCCCGCCTCAGAGGCCTCTGCCCGCAGGCCTGTCAATCCTGCAGCCGCAGGCACGCTATCTTAAGCTACGCTAAGATATCAGTAGCCCCGAGGATTACCCTGTGATGAAACTGTGGTTTGGAGAGGTATTAGAGTATTTCTAGTGTGCTTAGCCCCCTTTCTTTTTGATCTGTGAGGATTGTTTTTCAGTGGTTTCAACTTGCTGGTTTGCAGGGTGACGCGTGTGCGGTCAGATTGCACCAAACCAAACGCTGGGATTTAGCTACGTGGGGTTTTTGTCGTTGCTCGATTGTTCGCAGCGGTGAGATTTCTCTTTAAATGACTGATGAGCGTCTCGTACACAAATATATTCACTGACTAACGCCAAGAAAAAGTGATTCACGGGGTATTTAAAGCATCACATTTGTCACATTTTTGAAAATATTTGTGTTATTAAAAGTATTTAGTCTTATTAACAACTGATCACATCCCAATTATCTCAAGAGCAAAGCAGTTATTTTATTATTACTTTAATTTCCATTATGATTTCCATGCTTGTGATACTTTTACTCCACTGAAATCTTTCATCACTCTTTCTTAAAAGGCTTTTCTGGGATTTTCTGTCCTTGTTTTTATAATTAACCTCCTGCTCTCCTCATCGTTGTGATTAAGATAAATAATTATATGGTTTGATCCGCATTCGACTCCTGAAGCTCCCTTCAAGCTTCGACAGCTGTTCTTGCGGCTAAAACTTGTGAAACATGTTGTTGCTGCTTTTGAAATACAAACAGAAAAAGTCTAATGAAGCTTCGGGTTACGTTGAAGGAGGAAGAGCTTCATCATCACACTCTGTAGTTCCTCTTTTTCGTATTTCTCTGTCACTTCCACTTTCTCACACTCGAAATCCTTCGTTCTCAGTTCTTGACGTACCTGACTGAGGCTGTTTCTACCCACGATCCTCCGCTGTGTTTAAATTCATAATAATAAACACGGTTATTCACATCAACAATAATCAAACATCAATAATTTACTGATGAAACGTTTACGGAGTTTCTGTTCATAGATTTTATATGAAGCTAATGGAAAACAACCAGATTAAAAAGGAGGCTGGTATCTGCCTTTTGATTGTATTATTTGATTTGATCTCTGTTCTTGTTGTTTGTTGTTTGTTGTTTGTTGTTTGTTGTTTGTTGTGTGTAAATCACTTTGTAACGTTGGTATTTAAAGGTGAAACAAACCTGCAGCTTTAAGTACGTTTACGGTGAATGAGACGCTCTGATGTTTCACAATGAGGTCAAACGGACGAGTAGTAACAGCGACAGGAACAAGTACTTCTACTTTATTTACTTCAGTATTTGAATACTCCTGCATGCTTGTATTGAAGTAAACAAATACAGGACCTGCATAAAGTATGATTTAAATGTGGTATTAAATTTTATATTTCACTCACTTATTCACACAAAACACACGCATGTGAATCATTTGACACGTCATAAAATAAATCAGACAAGAATACAAACAGATGCATGGGAGGATGGTCTCACACACACACACACACACACACACACACGCACACACACACACGCACATCATCTGTGGTAATGACAAAGCAGTCGTTGGTAACTGTCCAGCTGTTTTCCTTCAGCCGTGACATTTTTAGAAAGTGATGGTATTTTATGGGTTAAGACGTGGTTATAAAGACGTGGTGAGAAATACGTTTTAAAGTTTTTAAGTTTTTAAGTTTTTAAGTTTTTAAGTTTTTAAGTTTTTAAGTTTTTAAGTTTTTAAGTTTTTAGGTTTTTAAGTTTTTAAGTTTTTAAGTTTTTAGTTTTTATGTTTTTATGTTTTTATGTTTTTATGTTTTTATGTTTTTAAGTTTTGTGTTTTGTGTTTTGTGTTTTGTCAATGAGAGTCGCCACAACTACAGAAGAACAAATGTGATTCAATGCGTGTCGACGTGAAAATATTTCTTTCCACTTTTTGCTTTGAAGTTTCACCAAAAAAACAAAACAAAAAAACAATCAACCCACCAACACACACGCATACAATCACACACACACGCAGACACACACACACAAACACACACACACACACACACACAGATGTTGTGAATATATATTCATCAGGACGATCAAAAGATGTGTACACACACATACACACATACACACTCACACACACACACACACACACACAAACACATACACACATAACTAGTTTATTATGAAGCAGATAAATAGCACACACACACACAACACTGTGTGTGTGTGTGTGTGTTTAACAAACAACCCTATAAATAACATGAGAGGAGGAGACACTTTGTGTTTCTGTTGTGGTTTGATGTTTTGTCGCTGGAAGATCCTGCAGACACACAAACATCCCCAACAGTAATTATTGTCTCCGTGGACACTGACGATTGACAAGCCCCTCCTCGGCCAATCACAGGCCGAGTAGGGCTCAGGGACTTTTTAGCTCCATCCCAATCGACCTCACGCCATCCTGCCAGCAGGTTAAAGACTCATATCTGTACTGTCTACGTACATCTATAACATGAGTGGGTTTCTTTATGTTTTAACATACATATCTGTGTCATATTCCGTAGGCTTCGTCTGAAAAGTGCTTCTCACTTTGAATCACTCTAAATGTCGTGATGAACGTCTGATGAACGTCTGGTGAACGTGTGAATGCTGCATTCACTAGAGGCAACCTCCGCTCCCAAGGCGATATATTAAACAAGAATGGGAGTCTGCAGCTACGCTAGCAGCTGGCAGCATGCTAATACATGCTAACTCCTGCAGCATCTGTTGCAAACATACAACATACGATTCACTTCTGTGTGATGTTCTGAGTTATTTTTTTAATTTCAGGCACAGCTGATGAATATCTGTCAGATACTTTTATTCCAGCTGAGAGAAATATGTGTCAGCTACGTCCTCAGAGGACATCGTGGGATGAACAGAGAGGCTGTCATGTCATCACAATCAATGCCTTTTTTTCTACATGCATGTTAATAACGTCTGTTAAGCGTATCTATAGATGTTATAATTCTCTCGGTTGTGAAGGAAGTCCTGCTTTGACCTTGTCACATTATCCGCTGATGCATTATTATGTTGGTCTGAATGAACTTCTGAATGAGGAGTGGAGAGAGTGACCATGGGAAGCAATGACTGCTCTGGTTATGAAGGTAAACAGGACGCACACACACACACACACGGATTCATCTCTTTGATTGTCAAGGCTGTGAGAAAAATTGGCCTTCAAGCTGCACTCTGTGTGTGTGTGTGTGTGTGTGTGTGTGTGTGTGTCGGTATTGTTGCCACGAGGCACCTGCTGCTGTTCTTTTATTGTCCTCCCTTAAAGTTTCTTCCACTTCGGAGACACACAAACACAAACGCGAGTGCAACAACAGGCTTTTTGTATTAATTAGTACTTTGCACGTTGGTAGTGATATTTGCACATTTTTTATCGATTATTTATTGGTTCTATTATCTAATATTGATCAAACATTTTGAACGAACACCTGGAGACAGATAAATGTTGTATTACTATCGTATTGATGACCACAGTATAATACATGCTACATTTATGAATATGTGTGTATAACATAAGCACATGTACGTGTGTGTGTGTGTGTGTGTGTGTGCTCTGAGAATAGCTCTGGAACAGGAAGTCTAAATCCAGCCTAGACCAGGAAGAAAAGTGTGTGAGAGGAACAAACAAATCAGGAAATCCTACCCCTCCACACACACACACACACACACACACACACACGGATGACGTCCCACGGATACAGTGAAGGGTAATTCCATCTCCACTCACTTTTACCGTACCAACATGCAGACTTGATGCTCATTGACATTTAATATGTATTTAATCTCTTTTATAGTAAATATATTCTGAATCTATTTTTTTAATGTTCAGTACAGATAAACTTTGTTGTGTGTGTGTGTGTGTGGGGAGGTTGTTTATATGAACTCATGGTCTGCATACAAAGGTGTATTTAGACAGAATATAAAGCAAAAAACAACAACAACAACCACAAATCTGATTCATAAATGTAGAGAAATGAAAGTAAAGCATTTAAACATCTATATGAACATCTGCATCTCTCATCAGGATGCAGATGTTCACATAGATGCAGCTCACTTTACCAAAGTGGTCAGACAACAAATCTCACGACTTTACACCATTTTCTGGAACTTAATGTTCGATTTAAACAACTTTAGCAAGTTTTTAAAAAGTCTGCTGATATTATCATATTTTAATGAATACATTTAAAACATTTAAATAAATAAATAAATAAATAGCCTCATAAGCTAAATGGCTGTGATGTAACAAATGTGTGATAAAGTAGAATAACGGATAAAACTTACAAAACCTGCAAAAGTACAGCACACACACACACACACACACACACACACACACACACACACACACACACACACACACATATAGAGGAGGAAGTAGGATTCGTTTTTTCCCTGAGGAAGTCTACGTGTGTGTGTGTGTGTGTGATACAGGTTCTCAGGCCAGCCGGTACTTCCTCCTCCTCTTCTTCTTTTGTCGTTTGTTCCTCCTCCAGCTGGATTGCAGACAGGAAACAGATGCTCTCTCTCTCTCCCCCTCTCTTCTCTTTCTCCTCTTTTTTTCTACCTCCTCTCCTTTTTAATCTCTCCTTCTCCCTTTCTCTCTCTCTCTCTCTCTGTCTGTCTGTATCTACCTCAACTGATATTTCTCTTTTCTCCCTATTCTCTCTCTCTTTCACCTCCCCCTCTCCATCACCCCCAACACACTTTACACAGACAGTAGCAATCGTAACATTATATTATATTATATTATATATATATATATATATATTAACAGTATATAAAAACAATACAGCAAATGTTTTTACAGTTTGTTCCTGTACAACTGTCTTAAAAACAATTTAATTTTGCACATAGTGAGAGATTCAATGATTTTATCACATTTAGTCCTATTTTTTAAATTTGTTTTTAATATTTTGAGGGAATTGAAAACGTTACAAGATGACAGGAAATGAGGGGAGAGAAAAGCACATTTAAATTTTAATAAAAACACCAAAGTGATTTTAAAGAGAAAAATAAATATGCAGTAATTAAAATGAAAGCAAGTAGTTGGATAAGATTAATAAATTAAATACAAGCAATTATATTTACATGATATAATCATACAGTCTTACTGAAGATGTACATACTAAAAACTACATGTTGTATTAATAAAACAAATTTAAATTTGAATCTGAGCGAGTGAATGAACTAGTGAGAACAAAAGAAACAAGTTAGGAGTATATATATATACAGTATATATATATATATATATATATACAGTATATATATATATATATATATACAGTATATATATATATATATATATACACTCTGCTGTACAGCCGAGAGTATCATGAACATTCATTCATTCATTTCACAGTGACATAGAGTCTTTGGACGTGTGTCACCACCTAGTGTTCATGCTCAGATCGCTCCGATGTGCTTTTTATATCTCATGCATGTCACAGCAGGAAAATAATGACTGTTATTAATAACATCAATTATGACTCAGTTTGATAAAAACATACAAATGAGTCAACATGTACAATTAAAGATGGATGGATGGCATGCTATCATGGATAATTACACCTACGCTTTTCCTTCTATAACAATGCCAATTCACGACATTTCATGACAATAATAGATAAAGGTGACGATAGAATATAAATGTTACTGGAACGTGAAAGATAATTATATACAGTATGTTTGTCAAATGATCTTCTGTTAGTTGTGTTTCCAGTTTAACTGCATGAATACAGTCATGTCATAAGATAATATATGTAAAGTTTATCAATAACAAACTGTTTTAGTGTTTCGGACGTGTGTAGATCCTCTATTTGGTTTCTTCTTGTCATGTTACAGCCTGAAAAAAGAGATCTCACCTCCAATCAGAATCAGGAAATAAAATAAAAATATATGTTTAAAAGATAATAAAAATAATAATAATCTAGAGAAAACGGCACCATGTCTTTATAACTTTTCCAATCTCTACTGTCTCCATTTAATTTTACAAATAAATATTGATTAAAATTAAAATATTTAATACAGTTTAATCGCAGGTGGAGTCATTGATTAGGATGATGAAGCGTAAATGACAGCCAGTCACACCGGAGACTTTTTCATTTGAATATTACATAAGCTACAACATGAATGCAGTTGTAGTTTTTGCATATGATGTGTTGATGAGTCATGTTATACGATGAAAAGATGATATATTATTTTATTTATTGTCTCTGCAGACGCTGAGAGATGAAACATTAAGAAGTTCAACTAATGTCTCATTATGGTCATAAAGTGGATGATGTTGACTTTTGGGAATTTCCAGATATCTGAATGATTTACACGGCGAGACATTTGGTTTCAGGTTTGATCTCTGTGTATTCATGCACCATTAATGCATGTTAGTAAGTTAAAACTACGAAGTGCTTCTTAAGAGTTGAGTAACAACACCTAGTTTGAGGTGAAATATTATATAATATATCTAGGACCGACGTATACTGAAGCGACACTCAGGTTATGACTGTTGTGAGTCGCTGTGATGATATGAAAGGTTTCTTTCTCTCTCCTGTTGTCGGGGGTTACCTGCTGGTCATCTCACATCTCATACATCACGTCTTTATTAGGAGGAAGTCATTAGGTTTCTGCAGCGACCCAGCCTTGACCCTGCCAAAGCTGCATTAAAAAGCTCGGTCCAGAGGTCAACACGGAGGGGCGGGGCTTATACAAGCTTTCAGCCAATCACAGATGACCTAGACACCCAGCCCGCCCTTTGTGACAGGTTCCAAGGTTTTCTCTGTGTGTGTGTGTGTGTGTGTGTGTATTCGTCTTGCTGCTGCTGCAGTTCGGCAGATGAACTACTTACATTTTTTTCGACATACAGTTTTGCCACTAATATCTTAACAGTTATGATTTATAACATTTATTAATTAACACGTCTTCCATAAACAATAAATGCAATAAATGAGCAAAGCAAAAGCACAGTTACAACATGGAGAAACAATGACATGTTCATGTTTAACAGTAAAAACTTCAAACACCAACTCATGTGTTCATATTTTATTGTGGTGCCTTCAGGGACTGTCAGACGAGGTTCGCTCTAAAACACGCCATCCGCCATGCTGTTTTCTGGCTGTTTTTTTGAGCGAGGTGTCCCTTATAATCTGGCAGGCTACATTTTTGTTTGGACAATCATATGTACAATATATATAGTCCTGTTTGTTTGCATTGTATTATTTCTCTGTGCTGTCAGATAATTGTTTGTATTGTTCAAGTTCAGGATGTCTTCGCTTCTTCGTAAAGCTTTCTGTATTTCTTTTGAAAATTTAAAGAAAAAGAAGAAAACAACACTTTTGTTTGCGTATTTTCATGCATATATTGTTCAGTAAATCTGTCTTTGTTCATGACAACGTGCAGCAAACAACATTGTCTCTTATCAAACATAAATCCTTGAGAAAAGATGGTCATAATCTTACAGCTCGGGTCTCCACAGAAGAACAACGTTACATAAGTACAGTGAAATTATTTGAATGAGCTGTGTTGATGTTGTGTACTACTGTTGTGTTTTTTTCTTTGTACCCTTCAGATGACAGTTTCATCATTGCTAACACGTTGATGTTGATTAATACTCACTTTTGAAGATGATCCAATATTTTACCTGTGGGTGGGGCTGCTGTGGGTGTCTGTTTGATTGACAGGAGGCATAATATGGCGCCGGGTGTCCCCTTACCCGCCGTTTCCCCTCTTCACCTCTCCTCTCAACTTCCTCTGCCCGGATCCTCTTTCTGGGAGTCAAAGGCCATTCATTAGGATGCCCCTCCGTCCCTGATAATACACACATACACATACACAGAGTGTGTGTGCAGATTCTGCCACGGGGTTGAGGGGGCTGGAGGGGGGCTGACAGCCACCATCAGTCTTTAAACAATCCCCCAAAATCATCCCTATCACACACACACACACACACACACACACACACACACACACACACACACACTTCACCCTCAGGGGTATTGGTGTCCTCACTTTGCCCTAAAAGAGAGTTGCACTGAGCGGTCACGACGATGACGCTGCATCAGTTCAACACCGATGCTGAACTATTTTATATTCTATCTGCTGTTTGTTGACTAGTAATAGTTACTGTAAGACCGAGTATGAGCTCAAAGTCAAGCAAACTGTTCCCAGGTCAGAATCCACCTGGCTAGTTTTAGTTTTAAAGTATTAAATGACTATGAAAGGGAAGCATCTCTTTAGCCTGGTTCAGCTACGGTATACAGATATAGAGATGTGGACAAACTGAGGTGCAGCTGCACGAATGATTATGTTTTCTCTTGTCATGTTACGCCCCCGAATGTGGCTGCATCGTGTACTGTTTCAGTCACAAACACACAAATACCCGTTCTGGGGAGGGAAAGGTCTGTTTCTGAAGAACTGGACACAAAAAAGAAAAAAAGTCCATCATTGGGTCTGTGTGCTTGGACAAAAAGAACGGAAACCCCCGAGGAATAACCCCACCCAACGGCTGTAAAACCACAATCATTCTGGTGATGTAGCCAGATAAGTAGTTTTATTCTCAGCTACCGGCTCCATATTGATATTGAACATTATTGATTTTAATCGTGGTACTTTTTATGTGTCATTGTTTGTGCCGTATAAATAATTTGCATCGGTTATGGTTAAAAATCCTGAAGTGAAGTTGATTCATGGAGGAAGTTTATGATGTGGTTTGCCATCTTCGAGGAGGAGAAAATGAAGATTACGTTAACAAATCATCAAAGTCATTTCGCTCGGATGATCAAGGCGGCTTTATTTTTAAGTTTACTGCATAGTTTCTGTCTTTACTCTGAAAAATGAGTAAAAAAAATCCCTGAAAACCCCCCGAGAAATAACACAACACACAATTTCTGTGAAACCACAATTTGTCGGATTAAACAAAGCTTCAGTATAATGTGTTTGTTAGTGAACTTTTAGGGGAGCTGGTGAGAGGATTTGGTTGGTTTGAACGGAGCAAGATAAGTTGTTTCCTTCTTTATATGTTCATATACAAACACCCACACTCACACACAAATCTGCTGACGATTATGGGCTTCTCAGGACAAAAAGTAAGTAGAAGTAAGTAGATATTATACGAGTTGTTTTTTAAGCCCTGAGTAGGATTTGGTAAAGTAACTAAAGAGCCGAGAAAGATGTCAGTGGGTCATAAAATCATATTTCTCAGCTTCACAGTGTCCCTTTATGTTGATATATTATGACATCACTGACATTATGTTCATGTTTTTCAGTCTGTGATATGTGAGTAAGATATTCAGAGATATTCAACGGGGTGAAAAAAGTATTTATGTTCACTCTCCAGTTATTTTATAAGCACGCTGTCAGGACAGTTTGGACGTCCAGTTGAGCAATCCTGAGTGACGTCCCACATCCGGCACTTTAAGTATAGCCTGCGTCCCTGTGTCTTCTTCTTCTTCTGTGGTTGCACATGTTGCGTTTATTGTCTGTGCTCGGTTTGACAGTTTGATGATCCATTAGGAGACATAATTCATCTGTGTGTTCGCTCTGGCTGCCGTCTCTGTCTGCAGAGCGACTTACATGCCTTTGTCCTGACTGTTGTAAGAGGCAGCTCCTGGGTTTGTTGTGCACAAGCACACACGCATACGGAGTCACGCACCATTGACGTACAAATTATGTTACTGTGTTTGGTGGGAATTACATGGTAGCGCTGTTAGGACAGAGTTACGAAGTCTTAAAAGTTCAGAGATGTTGTAAAGCGATGTGGCGTCTGGTCAATGAATCATTTGTGTTTGGAGGTCACACAGACCCCACCGCTGTACGTATAATAACTACTGTGAACATTGCAAACCTGTATTCATATTTTCAAATGGTTTCAGGTCATCTACTAAACTTATTAATTTATTATCTTTTGTTTTATGACAGCAGGAGTGATGTGTGATATTCTATTTTTTGCTTTTATTCTTCGGTAACTTTACTTTGAATGAAACTTTCCCATAAAAAAAGGCCGAACAGGTCATCTTATGTAACCATTTTTGTGGCATCGATTGTGCTAATAATGACAAACACACACCTCCTCGTGAACAGGTGACATTCTTCAGGCTGTAATGAGTGATTTATGACATATTTGTTCAGTTCGGAGAGTTTGTCTGAAAAAAAAAGCTTTTAGGATAAGATTATAAAAGCTTTTCTGGCCCAGTGTCTCAGGGTCTTTGGGACCCTGAACACAACACTGGGGTTAAAACTGAAATAGACATATGCAAAAAAGAAACTTCTCTCAATACATCCATGATACAGAAAGAGGGATGTGACGAAGGACAGATAGCGCTGAGGGGGTGGCTGGCTGGAGGAGCTGATTGTGCCCAGTGACCTCTGACCTTTGGGGGGAGATCAGGCAGGGGTCATGGCGACAACAACTTCACAAGGTATGTATACTCTCAAAACCTCGGTGTTCGTGTGTAAACATTGTCAAGTTTGTTTAAAACTATAATCTCAAATCAGTTGAATTAATTTCAGGTGGTCTTTTTTTGCCTATAACAATGCTAAACTCCTATATTACTATTATATATGATTATATATATAATATATATAAGTAATTGTAGTTGGTGAGAGTGTTTAAAGGTGGACTTTTTTTTTCCTTTTGAATGACTACACTTACAAATAAAGCGAGGAGGGAAACAGGCGGAGCAGGATGGAGGTTGAACTCAGAGGTCAAAGCGAAAGATAAAAAGTCATGTAGTCAATGTTGGATTACATTCAGGATTAGTGTTCACCTCTCTGAAAAAAAGGTTAATAGTCGACAACACGGTGCCTAGTTTATCACATTCTTCTGCCCTTAGTCGTCCGTCGGCTGAGGATTTAAACGTAACGTCATCCGCAGGTTTTTTTTTGTTTTCGGTGGTTTCGAGCCTCACAGCTCTCACTTTGTCAGCGTTGTATCGTCTGTTGCCCAACAGCTGAAGCCGCTGTGAACAGAAGAGCTGCAACAGTGAGGGGAGAGGCGAGGCCCTCTCTGTCTGGGCGGAGGGCAAACTCCCAGCGTGATAAGAAAGGTGAGAGGTAAACATTGACCTGAGTCCTATCGCTGCTTGTCCAGGTCCATCTTTCACTGGAGAAACTATGCAAACAGCAGGGATGAACTGATAACTCTCTTTCACTCCACGCAGTAAACTTTAAGTATCGTCTGATAACGAGCAGCAGACTCCAGGCGTCACAGTTTCTACCTTCGTTTGAGGTTACTGGGCAAAAATAATCCATATAATCAATTTTCCCACTTCAGAACAATGTGTGTGAATAGTAGATTTTACTGTCAGGCATTAAATCTTATAAAAACCGTGTGAATTGAAGTTGTTTTTATATTTATAAGTCTTAAATTGCTCTTAGATGCTGTATTAACAGACATAGCATCCTTGTGACTAATAATCTTCGGTAATAAAGGCCCGAATAGTGTTATCGTGTTATAACAGTGCAAAACATCTTAGGAAGGAGGGCGAGATGTAGATGTTTGGGTCAACATAACACAAGATTTTCAAATTGGAGACGGTCATAAATTAAAGAAAAAGAGAGATATAAAGTTTACAGTCTATTCCAGGCTGGTGTTGGTCCAGTGTGCTGATGTTTCACTCCAGGAAACAGCGAGTAGCTCCAGCGGCGGCAGACAGGTGGGAGGGAGCAGGGAAACCAAGACTGGAGGGCGAAGCAGTAAAATCACAGAAGAAGGTTTTACTTCAGTTCATACAAATAAAGGTAGGTAATACAAGATGACCCGTCTGTTAATGGCTAACCTGATCCGTACACATGTAGACTCTGCCCTGCTTCATGAGCTTCATGCAAACCTGTAAGCAAACATGAACATGGAATGAACATAACAAAAGTCCACAAATGCATCACCAGGAAACTGAAACGGCCACTCAAGTCATTTTCTAATTAGATCAGTTTAACAACCTCCCACTCGTTCGGGTGGATTCAGTCTCATTCATAGATCACCAACATCATCGTATTTGTAGTATTATTTTTACTCTTATTATTATAGTTGTTGCCTGCTGTGCATCTCTGTATCTCTCCAGGGAGTCCTGACTCTCATGGACTTTCCTCCACGGTCACCTGACCTCCACCCGTTGAACATTTATGGGGGCACTTAAAGCCAAACACACTCCGCAACATCACAAGAAGCTCTTTGTTTCTTTTGTTTCTCTCCTGATATGAACATCACTGTTATTTCAGGGCAGCACTTTATACACGATTTAGTTTGTAATTTACTAATAAATCATTTCTTGGGGAAAAATGTTAAATTTTAATCATGTAAACAGTCACAGTTTATTCATTTATTACTGCAAACTTTCCTCTCCATATATGTTCATTTCACCTTTTAGGTAAAATAATTTAATGACACTAACAGGGATATGTTGCATCATGACAACATGCATTTCAATATAATAATGATAATAATAATTATTATTATTTAACACATTAAATTGTGACATAACACAGACAGACGTTGCTTGTATAATGAGTACTTTTATTTCAATATAATAATTAAAAAACATTTGGCAAATAAGTAAATGTGCATATGTATTATTAACCAAATGTATTTAAAGTACTCAGTATGCAAAAAAAAAAATCTGTTTTATTGTTGGATTATGATGTATATGTATGTATAATATTTGCTTTGCATTGCGCGACATTGCTGCGTCTGCCGCTGCTGCTACTGGTGCTGCTACTTGACCACAAGGTGGCGATAATGGCGCCATGCTTCAATATGTAACGCAAACATGTAGAAATGTCTTGTTATTTTGTTACTGTAGCAGCATAATGTGTGTGTGACATTAAAGTAAATGGTGCGATCTTAGTTTTCTCTTCTTTTCTCTCCCATTAATCATCTCATGACCCCTCAGATTTAGCTGATGACCCTTTGGATGGTCCCGACTCCTAGGTTGGGAACCACTGGACTAAACTATCCAATTGTACATTTTCTCTTTTTAATCTGAGGACAAATGAGACTATATGTCCGTCCACATTTCTGAGGTTCACTCTGCAGACCGTCAGCCTGCTGGGTGACAATATGTCCTCTCGATGTCTGTTCATAGATACCAGCTGCTTCCTGTGCCTCAATTAGTGAGTGTAAATCTCACTGTGGACGTTCTGGTGTCTGAATCACTGGTACCATTATCAATTCTGTCAGTGTCTCAGTCGAGTACTGAGTGCTGCCTGCTACATGAATTCATGAGTTATGGAGGTCTGCAAAGGGCCTGAATATTGAATATTTGTTCTTGAATCTTGAAATTATTTAGCATTTTCTGGACAATGCTCTCCCTACAGTATGCATGGAACCATGTAAATAATCTATTATTTAATCGCAGTTTATTTTTTCACAGAATAACAGACATTATCAGACATTATATGATGATGTTTGACACCAGATAAATATCTAAATCCATGAAATTATGAGTGATATGGCATTATAATCAGGTATTTGTGAGGTCCACTGTGTTTCCTCACAGTGCTGTTGCCATGAGAAACGCCCAACATGTAACTTGGTAACTATTTAACAGGAAAACCAGTCGGTCTCTAACACCTGCATGTTTTACAGGTATCTGACAACTCTAACACACCTGATTCTAATTAATAACTTTTTACCAAGCAGGTAAAGCTTGTTAATGGCTTGATAACAATTCAATAATTAGATTCAGGTGTGTTAAGAGTGGAGAAATAGCTCAAACATGCAGGCCAGTAACTCTCCACAAGCAGGGTGTGTGTGTGACCACAGGTTTAGACAAACCGGTTGTTGGCAACGTGAGGTTCCTGCAGTCAGCTATTAGCTATGAGGACTAGAGAGAGTGAAAACAGAGCTCATTCAAGGATTTAAATTCATATTTCAGTCCTTTAAAAAGTAAATTTTATTAGTAGAGCACTTTGTTTGAAGACTGTACAACAAAAAAAGACATAAATCATTATAAAAATCAACATGCTCCTCTAATTGAAATTTAAGGTTTCACCACATAAAAGATCAGATTGTACAGGTGTAATGAACACTGCAGCCTCTAGGGGGAACTAGCAGACTTGTTTCTCATTATCAGGACTTCATCAGGATAACACCCACACACACACACAGACACACACACACACACACACACACAAACACACACAGACACACACACACACACACACACACAGACATACGTTTAATGTTCAACTCTTTGCCTATATGACTTAATTACATTGTGATGTCCAACAACACACACCTGACATAATATGAGTGTGTAAACACATTATAATCCACCAACTGTCACTGCTAACATCAGGATATTGAATCATTCTGTGGATCGGTCATAAACACACAACCTGCCAGTTAACATGTTGCAGCAATGTGTCATGTTTGACTGAGACAACTCACGCTGTCAGTTATGTGCAATTTAATAACATGTCACATGAATCCCACAAACAACGAGGGCGCTCACATGTTACATAAAAAAAAAAACTATAGTAGTTACAGTTGTGTAAGTGCAAAGAATGAATTTAATGACATGTTTGTTTACTGCTGCTGCATGAGCTGCAAACCCATCCTGACATGTTGTTAAGATGTATATAAAATACTCAAAGATGTTCTACGCTGCATGAAAGACAATCCTTGGTGTTATTTAGCAGTCGCAGGTCCGTGTTTGAGGAATTTCACAATCGAGTAATTACAACATTATCTAAGAAAGCCTGACATTTCTAAGAAACCCCACCCTAAAAGCTTTTTAGCTCAAGGGTATCGGACACCTATGACAAAGGTGTTGTTATAAATGAATGAGCCTCTATTAGACTGTAGGTAAATAGATCAAAAGTTGGCCTTAGCTCAGATTTAGGATCTATTAAATCACCTCTATGTGTTGTTTGAGACAATTTAGACATAAAGCAGAATTGTGGTAATGCAACACAAGAATATTGATTTAAGCAGGAGAAAAGTTGTATTATAAAAACCGCCTGCTGGTCATCATGAAGTCTGTGTCTCCATCTGCTGCTCAGTCTCTATACTGCATGTGGTATCCAATTACAGCCAATACCATCATAGTACGTTCACTATTTTTATTCTGTACATACAGATAACATCGTAGAATGATCTTTAGAAATCACCAGAAACAGATAAAAATAGTTAGTTATTTGCCTAATGTTGATGGATATCTTTCATGACTCCAGACTGACATATCTGAACAAGCCCAACAGATGTTGTCTCCATCTGGCTGAGTCTGTGCACAGCATACCTTAAAGAGTGCAGGAATCGACATGTTAGAAAGTGATCCAGTTATAAGTAGAAACAGAGAGTTATAGAGCACCATAAACATGAGCAGATATACACACACACATCAGGAGCTCATCAAAATATACAGAACCAGCTGCTGTCGCTGGTATTTAAAGTACTTCTAGTACATGCAGTAAAGTTGGTCTTTGTACTGTAAGTGTGGCTCAAAGTCTGGAGCCCCTCAGATGTTTTTTATTTTTATTTATTTATTTTTTATGCATCATGAAAGCAGCTGAAATTGTGTAAAAAAAACTATATTGAAATGTAACAGCAGCCTAAAGTCAGTATCACCTTACAAAACAGTAATAAAATGGTTAAAGGATCATAAAACAATAACAATAATATGATTATGGAGTCTTCTGCCTGTAGGTCCACCTTACATACACCTGATGGCAGTGTTTATATATGAAGCTGCTGCTCGGTTGTTGTGTATTTCCACAATTTTGACGTTAGATTGTGGATGTGAAGTGATGTTAGATTAGTTATATGAGTAAGTTGCTGTTATTAATAACTGGCAACCTGGTATACGAGACAGCAGACGTTGATGGTCGATGTATCTGAAGTCACATGTAGGTCTCTCTCACTAGGCGTTAGCGCTCAGACTGTCTGAGAAGGTTTTGTACAAAAAAAAAAAGCAAAAAAAAAACATGTTCCTTAAAATTATATTATAGTTTTATTGTGTTATAATATAATAGTTTTAATTTTATTTTGTTATTAATCTTTATTTTCCTTTGAATAAAACATCACATGGTCAGTTTTCTATCACTCTTAATATCTGTTGTTCATAATACTGTTTCTCTGCATGTTTCTTAACTATAACTATGATGCAGTTTGATAAACTAATATTTAAAATGTTTTTTGTGATATTATATGTTACATTTTACCTTTTGGGTGTGGTTTTCATACAAGCCGTTACACCCTCACATGTACTTTCTGTATCTGAATAACCCTGAAACAATCCCATTAGCATCAACAGTCTGAGCGTGTTTCTGCTGCCCTCTGGTGGTGGAAGAGGAGATTTCTCAGTATAAACCAGTCATCTCTGCTCACGCCTGCAGTATCATGACACCAGAGCTTGTGTTTCTGGAGATGTTCACCATAAATGCCTGTCAGACAAGCTGCTGGTGCATAATTCAATAAGTAAGGTACCTTTGTAAGGGTGTGTATTGAGTTTCTCCAGACTGCATTGTGTCCTGTCCTTTTCAGGGCTGCGTTTAAACCTTTAAATGCTTCTTTGCCCTACTTGTGTTAATAAATAGGCCGCCGCCTCCGTCAGGCTCTGCAACTCTGGCACAACTCTGTGTTGCAATGTGAGTCAATCTGTGCATTTCATTAGGCTTGAAATATGTCATGTGTGTCACTTTCGTGCAGGTCAAATGTTGTCATTTCTCTTCAGGTATCCTCAAAGGACAGTTTCCTGTCAGATATTTAACTACAAACTGGACTTTTTGATTTGAATATTTTATAGAGGACCAATTCAGAGACCAATTAGGTTAAATTAATGCTCTCATAATTCCATAAAGGTCTCATAAATGTGTCTGATGAAGGACAGGTGACGTCTCGGAGCCTGTAGCACTGACGTTGTTCATTACACCTCAGTGAGAAGCAGAAGAAGAGGAGCTGCTGAACTGGGAGGACATGATGGAGTCAGAACAGGCTGACATGACTCACAGCAGACACCTGGTGGCGCCCAAGACCGCCTTCATATAGTAAACCTATTAAAGCTGTTCCACACGTTTACTCGTCTTATTCTACTCAGGTTCCATAGTGACCTTCATGATTTAATAATACATAATACAATGATTAATATCAAATGAATAAAATGCATTTAAAGTCTGGTCAATAGTAGTATTTATCTCATATGCTGCAAACTGGCCTGATGGGACATTTCTGTACAGTTTGCTTCCTAAAATAAGAGACGTGAAAAACAGGACAACATCTTTATTCATGCGAGTCTTTTGATGGACATAAAAATAATATTGAGTTGGTTACATTACAGAGTGTTGTGATTTATTATTATTATTTACATCATTAGAGATGTCATTGATTTGATGTAAAACAGACTCAGTTTTTCTTCTGTTCGCCTTTCTCCTTGTTCTTGCAGCTGTCTTCGAAGAAGTCATTGCAGGCGACAGTCAGCGCAGCGACCAGAACGACGAACTCCTGGAAGTCCAACTCTTGGTCTCCGTTTTCATCCAGGTCAGTCATAATCTTGTCGATCACTGCTGGATCATTGCAGCACTAAAAAAAAAAATACAAAATAAAATAAAAACACAGATGTCTTGATGTAAATGGCAACTGCACACACTACCAAGCCCCATGTGTTCAGCTACAGCATTCAATCACAGCCATCAAGGTACATTGTTGGTTACTAAATATTCAGAGGGTTTAGACTACATTCATATTTAAAAGCATGTGAGAGATTAGCTGTGGCACAATTCAGAGGATGTCTCCTTTTTCGCCTCTAGAGAACGTAAGACTACAGCTTGATGAATCCAAAAATTTGGACTGAAGAGGAGGAGATTCATCACCACATCAATTAAAACTCTTAAGGTTTCATATTCCAATCCGAGGATCCCGTAGAGGAGTCAGACCTTGACACAGCCATCAGACATGAGATGAGCCAGGTTCATGCAGCCTTAACGCTTGCAGTACAGCGTGTGTTGATTACATTTCTGTCTGACAATAAACTTACTGACATCTACAACAAGGGAAACGCCCAACTTTCCCCTGAATCTAAGAGCCAAGTGGCTCAGATGTGCGTTTGGTAGATTTTCTATTGAATTATTATATATTACATTAGTCTTTTTTGGTCTATAAAAAGGTTTAGAGAAGCTAAATAAATGTTTTCCAGATACGGTAGACATTTCTAAGTAATGTTTGTCACATTGTAAATATTGTACATGGTTCTTCTTCTATTTTGTTTTCTGAATTCGGGGTCAAGATACTCACTGCCATGAAGTCTGAGAGCTCTTCATGCAACAGCGTCTTCAGCTCCGCTTTACTCAGCTTGTACTTGTCGCCTTCTTTTGACGAATAGGAGTGAAAGACTGTGATGAGGCCCTCTATAGCCTTCTCTAGCTTGGACATCTTTCAGATTTATGAATCAATACCTGGAAGGATAAATCGAGAAAGTCAATTTAAAATAAATAAAAATAGAGGATGAAATCATTCAAAAATGATCAGATTGATTCAACTTCGTATGCAGAGGATCAACTGCCTCCATCGGCTCCGTTTCTGGTACAGAAAGATAAAAATGATTTCTTTCCAGCAGGAGGCTGAAGGGGAAAAAAATTCACTGCAGTTATCAGGTCGTCACTGATGTTACTTTAAAAATAAGATGCTGCTGTGTCTCTCTGTGAGTCTGTCAGGAACAAACACCAGAATATAAGACTTCAGATTATGTCTTCTCATCCATCCATTACCCATCAGCCCTTGAGTAACCTAATCATTTTTGTGTCATCTTTTCCCTTTTTAACCTGCATCTTGACTCATAGTGAGGAACAGGAAGATAATCCTCAACCTCAATATACTCCAGCAATAAAAACACTCGGTGCAACAGTTCTTGAACATTCAGTGTCAGTGAAGTAAAAAAACGTGTTTGTTGTTGCCTGTACTTGTCAAAAACTTCATTTTCAGAGACACCAGACAAACACAAACAATCTGTGTCGTCCCGTGGGAGGACATCAGTCATCAATCTGTTGATTGTGGCGGGTAATTGAGCCAACGTACAGGCCGGCTGCGGTTCGATTCCCAGCTCCTCTAATCTGCATGTCCAGGTGTCCTGGCAAGACGCTTAAGTAGATCCTGATGGCTGACATCAGTGTGTGGACGCTATAAGAACCATTTCCATAAGAGACTTTCCTTTTCTACTATTAATAAGGCTGCAGATGAATCAGTGCGTTCCCGCCTTTTCTCTGATGTCTTTGCTTCATAATGAAATTAATGATTAATAATAAGGTGAGCAAATGTTTCTTAAAATTAACACACCCAGCAAACCGGTGGATGCTTGTGTTAAACTCAATTTGAGACCAAATAAAAGTACAGATGGAGAAGTTAAAACCGTTTAATCTACACCTGCCCTTCACTATAAGACACCTGAGACGCTGCCACAGGGGGAGGAGGAGGGGGGGTGAACCAGTGGAGGACAAAGGACAGACCCCCTGCAGGGCATGCTGCATATAAAGTAGATTTAGATCGAGGCTTGCATTACGTTACATAAATAGCTTGGTCATATTTCATCATTCAGACTGTGATGTTTCTTATCTGGCCTTTATGAGGAGAGACGTGCTCTCATCAATCATGCAGGCTGCCCTATATCTGTGTGTGTGTGTGTGTGTGTGTGTGTGTGTGTCCATGAATAACTTTAGGAGTTTGAGAGCCAGATATGATATATAGTCTAACGCTTTCCTCAATGATGCGGCGCCACATCCCCTTAATTAGTTTCGATGATTGCCGTTAATCATTTATTCGAGTCGCAATCAGCGAGCTAATTAAAAGGCTTTGAATGTCAAACACAAGGCTGATGTTAATTAACGGAGGCAGAGACTCAAACACGCAGCTTTCAGAAGACAGAGACATGAAAAAATAACAGAATAAACTCATTAAAACCTCTCAAATCTTCAGTTTCTGAACGCAACACAAACGAAGAGCATCAACTTACCTGAAGTATGACGCTGACAGGTGCTGGAGGAAGTGGTTTCACCTCTGTCGTCTTCTCATCAGTTATATTGGCTCCTCTCACCTGCGTGCAAATGAACCTGAATGATAGGCGCCTCCCTTTGGACAGCAGCAACACCAGCACCTGCACAGGTGAGCTGCCTGACCTTGTAAGGTAACCACAGGCGATTTATGGCTACTGCACAGCACAAAAGACTGCTGATATTTTGACCTTGTCATATAAGGAAACACACAGCTGCACATAACAAGTGTGTTTCTGGATGTGCAGATATGGGAGCCATTATTAATATTATTTCACCTTCACAGACTTAAACATAAAGAATATATATGAAGCTCACATGAAATAAAACCTGCAGTACATCCAGCATCGCTGTCACCACCCACCAGGTCTGTATGGAGCATTTAGTTTGATGACATATGATGCACAAAACATATAAACACCGGTCACTTCAGTTACTGTAAACAAGTGCTTTTATTCAACAAACATATAGTAACATTATGCACACATATATATTTTTTTATTTGCACTGTATATGTATTTTTCCAAAGTGTTATAAATCTCTATCTTGTGTTTGTTCATGTCTTTAACATAATCCATAATTCATATATATATATATATTACAGCAAAATATGCTTTTTTTGTAAACAACGTGCAGTAACTTAAGGTTAAACTTTTATTTATTAAAATCCTCAAGTAAAATATAGTTTTCAACTAGAAACTTTCTGTTTCTCGCCTGTAATACAATCAACACTGTAACCTGAAGCAGTTCCTTCATTTTTCCTGATATAGCTTTGTCTCTGCATGTTGTCCACGTTCATTTTATTGGGCCTCACTTATGTTTATGATGTGTGACTAATGCTTTACTGCAACATCATTTGCAATTAAGGTGATGATAATGCTTGAATGACCAGCAGCAACACAAATGAAGTACAGGCCGGTCAACTGAAATCCTCTTTTCACTGAATGCAAATCATCGGGGTTGATTTACATCAGTATCTCACGGTGGCCAATATGAAGCCTTTTATGCATATTTGCATGCATGCTGCAAGTTAAAAATTGAACCCGGAGCCTCATTTCTCATAACCAAAGTACATTTGATATCTAACAGTGTTTGTACACAGCACACAGTGACGTAGTGGTGGAGGAAGTTCATATTTAGTATGATGAATGTCTTTAATGATATCTGAAACTTTCTCAGACCGCTGACAGATGTTTTCTATTAATACTTTAAAATAAACCAATGAGGGTTTTTTTTTTATTTATCTGTGGGAAAACAAAACTAAATTATGTGGTTGTTCTAAAAGTAACTGCAGAGATCCACAAATAGTCGATGTTCACAGTCATCCAACATAATCACATGACAAAAAAATACATCAAGAGCATCATTAGCATCCTTTCCATTCCCATGATACAAAATACATTTATTACATACATGTATTAATAATGTGGCCTCTCTCTGTCTCTGTGGGACAGTAATGACAGCATCAACCTGAAAACACATGTTCAAGGGTGTCATCTACTGGACATCTGCAAACTACAAATGCAGAAATAAAAAATGCAAATTGTAACACGTGTTTAACTCATATATTTATTTATGGAGCAAGTCTGAGCTCAACTCAGATTCATTAATAGTGAAGCTTATGTTGCTTTACAATGAAAATGCTTAAAAAAACAATAATAAAGTCTTTACATTTGCCTTTTATACACAGTATACTTCAATCATGACCATAAAAAACTAGATTGTTATTGACAAAAACATGATTAAATTTACATTATGTTTCTTATATAAGAAAAATAACTTTATGCCTCTTTTAGTTCATAGTTTGAGTTAAAGAAAAGCTAATAAAAGCTAATGAAGTTAAAAATTGGACATACATTCATTAGCTGGACATAAATATACTTCATCTGGATGCATAAGTATGCAATTAGTTGCTAAGACATAAACATAACAGTTTTTTAAGACAACAGTATCAGAGCTGTGTGTGTGCCAGCTTGTTTTAGCCATTTATCCATATTAAGAGCTGATGCAATACCAATATTCACAGGTGATTTTGAACCCGTTATGTTCCCAGGTAGGCTGATAATAACACATTTTATTTGTATTGTGTGGCCTTTGACTTGGTCCTGGAACAGCACACTTCATGATCTCATACCTCTGAAGGCCAAAAAATGTAACAGAGCACGGCCCCTTTGACAATGTGGCACCTGTCATCCCATCTTCATGGCACCTCGCTTGTTATCCAGAGTGCGACACGGGAGATCTCATTTGAGCCACTGCGTTTGTGGCCTTTCAGCTCCTGTCAGCGAGGCACCAGGCCTGAGACACTCGGAGGGAAAGCGGAGCAGAGGGCATCAGCTCGTACCTCGGGGATAACATGACACAATGCCACGGGCAGGGAGGGATCGTGTTATTGTCTGTCATTATAATAAGACGTTGGCTTTTGCTCCCAGCTTGGCGTAACCTGCACACATAAGATGTTCAGGTCTTTACTGAGAAATACTGAATGAATATAAGCGATCAATTTTATTATTTTTCACAATGCTACCACAGGGATTTGTCTCTGATTTGACTCTTTTTTGGGTTCTGCTTCTTCGTCTGTATACGGCTTTACTGCTGCTGGATACACATCCTCCATCACCACGGAAACGCCTCCAACAGATGACGTTCTGCTCTTAACGCTTTGTGCTCCCCCTCGGATCATTGTTGGCTTGCCCAGAACGCTCTTCAGCTGCTCCCAGAAAAACACCTGCTGGTTAACCTGCTCGGGCCACTCGAGGTACGTCTTGGTGCTCAACATCTTCTTCAGCTTGCAGTACTTGCTGGGCAGGGAGCTGGGATCGATGGCCTCCTTCACCACTAGGATGATGTCACTAAATGTCTTTCCCATTGCTCTCTGCTGAGCGAAGTACAGCTCATAGTTACACCACTCGCTGTTAACGAAGTTTCGTGAGAGGACAAATATCACCTGAAGATGGAGACAAGAAGAAGAAACAAGAATTACAACAAAAAAAATGGATTATAAACACTCCAAAACCCACAATCACAACTTTACCAAGCTGAAAATAATAAAGCTCTTTTGCAAAACATGAAATTTTAATGCAAGATTTCAGAGTTCATGATTAACATCTCGTGGTATCTGATGTTCAATGAGTCGTGTGTTTTTCTGAGAGAAAATCAAAGTCAGAAAGAGACCAAATGGTTAACAAGGTTGTAAAGGAGCCAAGTGGTCATTAAGGTAATAAAAGGGCCTCTACTTCCTGTCTAATTTATGACAGAGGTAATTAAGACCGCATTTTGTTGTAGGGTTAATGTGTAAAGAAGGCTTCAAATACTGAAGGACAGAGGATTGTCTTTCCAGGCATCCATAGAGCCTGTCTGATGCTGGACTTTGATTTTGAATTTATTTATACAAGCAAAGAAAATGTCTGCAGAGATTCTTTCTCCGTCTTCACATCATCGCTTTTAAATAAACGACAAGCTAAGATGGCAACAGGAATACCCAGAGAGGAAGTGCCAAGGAGGAAGTCAACAAGGCTTCATTAAACGACTGAAACACACATCCTGTCCCCGACCATGACACAATCCTTAAACAATGTACTTTTGCTTTACTTACTATTTAAACAAATAACTTTTATGTTCAATAAATGCACTTCCTGACAGGAAGCTGTTTAGGAGACTCAACAACAACAACAACAACAAAAATCCTGAATAGGACTGAGTGAGCAGGCCTCGTTGGTGATCAACTGACACATCATGTGACTGAAAACAAAGTTCCTCAAAAAGTTGTTGGACTGAATCAGCTGGTTGGTTTCACCACAGACCCTTACTGGCAAAAACAGGTTTTGTAAGTCTTAACTGGCATTACAAACTGTTTATTACAAAACTGCATTGTGGTACCTTACGGCTGCTTTCAATGTTCTCAATGATGTTATCGATGATCCACTTTCCTGGCATGAAGTCCCTCTCATGGATACACAGACGATAGGGGCTCCTGTTGTTCTCCAAACAAGGCAAGAGCTCGAGCCTCACCCAGTCTGCATCCGAGTGGCTGTAGGATATGAAGGCGTGATACGTAAAAGTCCCTGTTTCCCCTGCTGCTCTTTCCTTGTGAGCTCTGTATTTGGCCCTGATAATCTGATACGTGGCTTTAGTATACCACGGGAGGTCGAAAATATAGCAAATCAGCATCAGTATCAAGATCACGGCTGTCGTGGTCGCAACGCAGATGATGATAACTAGTCTGATATCGCACGCCACTTGACTCGGGAAGTATGTGGATATGAATGTGTTGAGAAAGGCCTCGGGGTGGTAACACTTGTAGTTCCAAGACCAGTCTGTGACGTTGACCTTTCTTTTTAACATCGTGTCCTGGATGAAAGCATACAGCTCACAAGTACAATGGTAAGGATTGTTCCCCGCCCTCAGTAAGGATAGTTGAGGCATATCCTGGAAAGACGCCTTGCTAATGAGACCAAATGAATTCCCGTCCAAAGCCAGCGACTGCAGTGACGGACTCTTCCACTTAGATGGGATGAACTTGATTTTATTCCCGCTCAGTAGGAGCTCTTTCAGGCTGGTGGCTTTCTCAAAATACGTCATGTGCAGCTTGTCCAGGTCACAGTACGACAGGTCCAAATAATGCACCGTGGTGGGCAGACAACCGAGGGCTTCGCTTTCAAAATAATTGTGGCGAGCGATAAGACGAGTGATATTGTGTTGCCAAACACAGTCCCGACTGTCTTCAGCAGATCCCAGCCGGTTGTTGCTTAAATCCAACACCTGCATCTGCTGGAACTCCTTTGTTAGCAATGATAAGTCTTTTAAGCTTGTCAGCTCATTGGAGCTCAGGTTGAAGGAGTAAAGATTTGGCATAGTGCCCTTGTAATTGCACCGCTGGTTGAAGATGAAGTCGTTCTTTAGTCGATTATTAGAGACATCCAGAAACTTCACACCTGCCATCTCAACCCAGGAATCAC
The DNA here is from genome assembly GCA_036937835.1 of Pampus argenteus. Lineage (NCBI taxonomy): Eukaryota > Metazoa > Chordata > Actinopteri > Scombriformes > Stromateidae > Pampus > Pampus argenteus. The sequence goes on along the minus strand of CM072865.1, from coordinate 23,955,019 downwards.
AAGGCGCAGAGTTGAAGTACACATACTGAATAGACAGTTCTTTGATTTTGTTGAACCAGGTGAAGCGCCAGTCAAATCGTAATATATCAGGGTTGCTGATGTACCTACAAGAAATAGAGATTTGCAGGGTTATGTGTATGCAAATAAAAAAAGCAAATATTCAGTCCCTGATTATTGAAAAACCACGGAATAAATTGTCTTTCATATACAACAAAATTGAAAATATGTTTTGGTAAAAATGTCATTTACATTAATTTGTGTCATTTCACAGTCACGTTACGAGGCAGCTGTAAACCATGCCTTGATACTTAAACCAAATGGTTGTTTTTCAGAAAACTAATCAGAAAAGTTTCAGTTTTGGGAACTTTAAAAGCCTTTAAAGTGCTTGTATGGAAAGAGGAAAAAAAAAGTCCTTTGCATAATAAGTTACAAAGCATTTGTTTTGAGGAGTGAGTAATATTTATTTCTTAAATACTTGCAGGAACAGAAATGCATAATTTATAAGCTTTTACTGAAACAACACTAGAACAGAACAGTAAAAACTACATGGCGAGACATCGTGGGACAGAGTCAACATATAATAAGTCTAGGATTTAATTATTTAATTATATTTCATGCTAAAACCAACAGAAGATACTCACCAAAGATCCAGCTTATCCAGAACCAGGTCTGTGATGCTGGAACCTGCTCCACTATCAACAAATGTGGGTGAACGAGCGAAGTCGATGTACTGAAGTCTCAACCTTTTCATCGGGGCAACTTGTAGGTTCATTAAAGCCATCCTCAGTAGGTTCTCATTGAATTTACCTCTGTGAAAGATAATCTGAGAGGCTGTGATATCCTTTAAACTCTGAAAAAGGTCGTTCTTTCCCATGTAGTACGTGAACTCAAAGAGATTACGGAACTGGATGACGCCGAAGGTCTTGTTGGCGAGGTCGCGCAACATGTCGGGGAGAGCGTTTGGCCGTTGATCTATGGCCATATCAAAGCCCATCTGCTTTGTTTGGATAACTGCTAAACTTCCAGGTTCGTAGTAACTCAGATTGCTGGAACATTTGATGGCAAAACCTTGTAACCTGATGTTCTTCAATGGCAGAAAATCGTCTTTCTTTAGCCCCATCACCAGAGGGCCACCCATAGACAGAACCTGGAGTTTGACAAATTTGGAGAAGCTCGCAGCCAAAGTTGCATGTTTGTAAAGGTTATTAGACATGTAGAGCTGTTTTAGACTCAAGAGAGGAGTCAGAGATGTGGCAGGGATTTCCTGCAGAGAGTTATTGAAGATGTCAAGCTGCTCCAGTAGAGTGTTGTTTTTAAAGGCATCATTATCGATATGTGAAATGTTATTGTAACGCAAATTAAGGATGCGAAGCTGAGGGAGGGAGAGGAAGTCGTCAGCATGGACAGCCTGAAGTCTGTTGTAGGAGAGATCGATGTCTTCCAGCGTGGATGGAAACTGTTTCCACGGGACACGGTCGAGCTGTTTTCCCAGACAGTCTGCGGAGCGGCCAGAGTTGTAGATGTGACAGAGTCCTTCCTCACTGCTGGTGGTCGGAGGTGAAGATGAACTTGGTGTTGACATTGTGAGCGTTTCAAGAAGGAGAGAACTGAATATAATCAGTTTCATCATCATGCCGGCCGTTACAGTGACCTGAAAAGGAAGAAGAACAACAGCTTTTAGTGAAATTATACTTTTCATCACTCGACTGATCTGACATGAAACATTGAGATAAAAGACTATCACAACAGTGAACATGTGGACAAAATAAAAAAAAAGGACAGAGGAAGGTGTGCAACTTTTAAAAATTGCATCATCTGCGCTGATCAGAGCTCATTGTGACACATGACAGAGTTTCGCTGATTTCTGGCATCCTGCAAATTTCTTTTTGCAGAAATTCACAGTTTTCTTGGTCAGATAAACAAAAATCAAAAAGATAAATATTATAAGCATTGACAGAGATTTCATTTCCCATTAAATCATAAACGTAAACATTTAACTTCCTTTGCAAGGTGAGTGCACCTGAGCAAGAAACAACAATCTCCACACGTCATTTTGTGCACTCAGGCAGCAAATCTCCAGTGAATAATACATCACTCGTCCATATTGTCTTTGGTCCATTCACCACACAACAGTACAGAATTATAAACTACACAATACTCACCCTCTTAAGACTAGTTTCCTGCTTCTGTAAACACAGACTCTTTGCAGCCTTTATTTATAGGCTGCACGCTGCTTTGTTCCTCGTGTGGAGCAGCTGTCAAGATTTATAACCTCCGCTGAACAATGTCAATTTAATCTAGTCCAGAAGTGACGTGACCTGAATAAATGTTTGTCTGTGGTGTGGATATGGGTTGTGTAGATATAGATATTTATTTTAGGTTATTGGTAGGTCATTATAGCATGTGTCATCCGGTGAAGAGGATCAATAAATTAAATGTCATTTGTAATGTGTAATGTGATGCAGGAATGGGAGCCAAATTAAAATCATTTTCATGTGTTTATTAGTCATTTATTAATCAGATAAACGGATGTATTAGTTTGTTATTGCTAACATCTCTAACCAGATATTTTATTATTACTTCATAAGGTTTGATTATTCACACATATATTTATATTTATTTACTGATTTTTCAATAATAACAAATGAAAATGATTTTGGTGTTAAATCTCACATCTGCTCCTGCTTAAGCTCGAGCTTCTTGTCATACAAGCCAGTCCTTCAGATCAATATCCAGCTCCAATCATGATTAATGACCAACTAACCTTTAATGTCCACATGGCCTCAATTTGCCCCGTACACCATCGTGAAGATTAGACCTGTCTTACCTGTCTGAGCATGCAGCACAGCTGGTACATGCAACTCTTTACTGGCAGGTCTCCCCTTGCACACATTCGAACCTCTGGAGATGATCTAGAGACACATCTAGGCACGTCTGGTCTTCAAAAAACCCCAAATACAGCAGCAAAAACACCCTGAACCCTCTCATACAGGTCTACACTCCCTTGTGTCACTAACCACACTCTTCTAGTTCCTTGGTGGTGGAACAAATGACCAAACTCCATTCAATCCTTATAAAAAGATGAAAACACCTACGAGCCCAAAAATGCACCCTGTGCATCGCCTTGTTTCTCTGCTCACTAGATTCATACAGCAGCTTGCTCGCTGTTGTATTAACTCTAATGCACTTTGGATAAAAACGTCTGCTAACTGCATTAATGTCAGCCTGAGTTTTATTGTGTGTATGAGGCCGGCCGTCATCTTCCTTCTGTGTCATCTAAACATTGTTTGGGTGAGAAAACAGCAGCTGTGACGCAGCTTCATTGAGGAAACCAAAAACACCTCTCTGCTATCTAATCTGGCCAACAGTGAACAGCTGTTCCTGGAAACTAACAATAGATCAGATGAACATCAATAATATTGACTTAGTGACACTCCTCCTCCTCCTAACAGCGAGTCTTTTGTTATTTATTCACGTTTAAAGTATTAAACTAATGTTCATTTGCACAGAACATAAACACTCTCTTTGCTCTTTGCTATCAATGCACAGGCCTAAAGCTGCATTTATACTTTAGCATCACGTACACATTGAGGCTACAGCAGCTACGAAGACAAAAACAAGCTCACTTACTCCTTTCTTTTTCAGTAAAACACTGTTTCTGCTCACTACAACCGAACATAATCCAGGAATGAAACACGGTTTTCCACCATTTGCTCTGTAAAACAACATGAATCAGAAATACTGGGAATATGATTAAAGCAGTATAAATCAAAACCCAGTCATAGGTATCCACTCCCATTAACCGCCTGTGTCAGGTATACACACCCAGTTTAATAATAACATATTTGAGCTGTGTGGCTGGACGTGGCCTACATGAAAAACTGAAATGTAAAGTCTCGATTCGTCTTTAGGCGTCACAAATAAAGGCTGTGCAAAATTAGTGATTCAATAGTTTGTTGCTTGTCACACTATGATACAGATTTTAAGGCATTAGAGTTAAAGTTTCTTTAAACTTCACGAACAATAAGACATATAAAGTACATGCCCATGTGAACAGTGTAGGCGCTTACCAAAATAAGAGTCAGCCAGTGTTTATGTGTCATTTCACTATAAGAGCAGCTGTCCTGGTGAAACAAGCAAAAAAATTTATCCAATTTTTCCATTAACAAATACGTGACTCACAGTTGGAGCATGAAACTCTTCCTGTTGAATCACAAAGATGAGTTTAAAAATATCTAGTTCCACAAGTTAAATGGACAAGCCGGTAGTCCATAATAAATGTATGGTGACAAGTTAAATAAGCAAAACAGAGTTAAAGGTCTCGAGGTGCAGGAAGCATTAAGTTAAGATTGTGTTGCAGAGTTGAGAGCTAAAGATTAAACTGTTATGAAGGCTGTGATGATGTTTGGATGAATTCAGCAGCTACGGTGTTTGAGTTCCCAAATGCAGCGACAATGCATTTTGAATTAGCTCTGATGCATTCATCTGAGAGGCTTTGTCTCCATAGCAACAGCGGCCAGGTCTATATTATAGTATTTAGGAACATCCATCATGCCAAAGTGACAAAACATGATTTCTCAGAAAAAAAAAAAAAAACTGCCTAGCATCATAACAGTATCCAGGAGAGTCTCATATTTCTAAAAAGAAGAAACTGAAACTGGAATTAAAAAGAAAACTTTGTACATTCACATTGTAGGTTTAGGGTTGAATTTGTTCCTAAATTTTTGACGTATCGCTTAACTTTAAGGAAGCAGTGACTTTAACTCGCACCACCTTTCTCTAACCTAAAGTGATCAGTTCAACTCAAACTATCTAAACCTAACCGAGTGGATTTTGTGCCTAACCCTGCCAAAGTCTCCCTCAGGCGAATTCTTCGATTTCAAGAAGCAACAGAGGTCAAGCGAGTTTATGAGCTCCACCTGGTTTGACATTAACCAGCCTGGCCGATGTTTCTGTGTGTACGTCTGATGTAGAGACTTTAGTGGATGAGTCATTTCTGTGCAGTTTATACATGTGAAAACCATCCGGGTGTGTGAAGTCTTATCTATGAAAGGAATGTGAACAAATATGCTAGAAATGCTCGAGGCTGTTCTCTGTGGCATCCTTCAGTATTCTCCACAGGTATGCTGCAATCACATCAGTGTCAACACACCTCTGAGATATTTAAAGATTTCTGGGTCAAACAAAGAAAAACACCTGCACTTGTATAAACATACAACATACAATACTTTCCACATGCAGGTTGGTTCACTGGCAGGTTAGTAGTAGATTACCACCCTCATCACCAGCATTATATATATATATATATATGTTTACGTTGAAGTAAATATAATGCAGCGATTGTTCAGAAGGAATGCGGATAGAAGAGGATCCTTCCCGTAACAGATCCAGTTCAGTCACATGACGTATCTGAGACAATAAATGTCAAAGTCATTACAAACGATGCATCATAGTAGTTCTGTGCTGTCAGACTGAGCTCAACTTTATTTCGTCTATGCTATAATAATAACATTTTTGCTGATTGGTAGTTGACTGACTGTTTTATTCCCCATAACGAGAACTCATAGACACATGAATGTTGGAGACTGTCGTCCCAAGAAAGACGACACAATACGTCATGATGTCAGTCACTTAAAAACAACATACGGTCACGTACGGTCACGGACAGGTGTCATCAGATCATCATCAGGTGTCATCAGAGGAGGCCATAACACAACTCTGGTGTTTTATTTCCAGCGTTGTGATTATTACTGTGAGGGATTAATAACTTTTAACTCAAACTACACGCTTCTCTAACCTCCAACGATGTGATTATTTAAACCCAACCGGACCTTAACCACATTATAACACATGTTATTAACAGTGATATGAATAAAAACCCAGAAGATGATCCGTCCACCAGATTTAAGAAAAATAGATTCAGATTTTTTTTTTATAATATCCTCCTTACAGACTAATAAAATAAATTATAATAATCTCTGCTCTATATTTCTGTAGGTATTCAAGCATACAGGTGATTCAGCAGATAAGGTGCAACATTATGAAATAAATGATAAATGGCTCTATCACTGATTAAACTATGATATGTGTCTGATATGATATGACATCATCCGGTGAGCTCAGAGCTGTGTTGCTGCGTGTGATATTTACACAGTCGGCCGTCTTTCACTGACATGTGACACCTGCTTCCTATGTGACACATGAAGATTGCTTTACTCTGGTTTACCGATGCTTCATATTTACATCCTAAACAACATGTTGACATGCTAAACAACATGTTGACATGCTAAACAACATGTTTACATGCTAAACAACATGTTTACAGATGTGCACAAACACAGCTGTAAACATGCTGCTCATCCTCCACGGTGACAGATATTCAACGCGCCTATGTTGCTTCTTTATGTCATTTAGAAAGTAGTTCAGATAAAATATAGAAATATCTTGTAGTTTGGGTGAACTGACCCTTTAAAGCTGCATCTTGCAATGTTTCAGTCAAAGAAAATGTTGTTGTTACAATAGAGAAGTGCATCTGATCCATTTTAACCAAGACTGCAGGGTACTTCCTGTTGAGAAAACCGACGTCTGACTGCCAGCTCGGCTTTAAGAGTTTATAGCAGAGGTCCCCAAACTTCATGTGAGGGCCAAATAACTCTTCCCTTCTCTGACGGGGGACCGGGCTCAGCTTGTGTATTTATATATATATATATATATATATATATATATATATATATATATAAAACTGATACAACACCTACCAACACAATACATTCACTAGCAGTATGGTTGTAGAACGGATTTCATCCCAGTAGATTTCATTATGATCATATTTGTTTGTACGTGTCGTTTGGGAGGCGGCATAGGAGTCAATGAGACTGTTGTGCTTGAACCGTTCTGTAACTCGGCCAACTCAAACTGATAAGAAGGCTGGACTTCATCGATGTTGGAAAACAAAGGGCTTCTGGAAAAGGTGGATATCTGTTGCATGAACTACATGTTAATGCAACACCGAACTCCGCCTTCCACACACTATTCAGCTGGGACCGCTGGGTTGTGGCCGTAGTTTGGGGACCACTGGTTTATAGCAACGCAGTCATGTGACGTCTGATGTAAACAACCTGTTCATTTAAAGGGTGCACAGTGTCACTATGAGTTGACTCAGAAACTCAGAAATAATCAGATGAGTTTGGACATTTTCACTCAATTTTAAGGCATTTTTTTTTTGTCTTTCTTCAATTTTTCAACTGAACTAAACAAGCAGAGTCCAAAAACTGTGAAATCAGTTTCCAGCCATCATTGTTCTGAATCTTATTTCTGCCCTTTTCCCCACTTCCTTTTCTCCACTTCCTTCCTTGTTCTCCACACAACCATCCCGGGGGGGTCATTTCTGCTACAGTATCATTCGCTTTGTAAAAACCAGCGTCACTAAGAAGAAGAAGATGAAGCTGCTGAAGGTGACATTACTCATTTAAACCATTGCTGACACATCTCCCACCAACTATTATTATTTAATATTAATGTTTAGTCACTTCCACTGTAGCATTTGTTCCATTTTTGTCATCAATTATTAGATAAATCAGTAATATTGATCTGTGGCTTCCATAATAAATCAGAATAAATGTTATACTTACTATATAATAATACTGTAAATGGATTAAATACATATTTATGCTTGATTACTTTGTGCTGTTATCTCATCAACAAATGAAGACAGAACAAAACATGAGAAAAGAAAAAAAAGCCTGTTTTAACTCACCTGAACAGAAAAGGTAGAGTCGACACCTCTTCCCCACGTTGATTCTTCAACTCTGCGCCGTGTGTCAGACGCTCGGTGAGAAGAGAGTCAACACGCAGCGTGTTGGTTGCTGTTTAAACACTGGATCCTCAAGACACTGTTAACAAGAAGTGATAAACAAACCGCCGCCCACCTTAGCAGGCAGGCTGTGGGGGAAAAATACCACGTTCACTCTGCAGTCTGTGTGTGTCTGTGTGTGTGTGTGTGTGTGTGTGTCTGTGTGTGTGTGTGTGTGTGTGTTGCTCAGGAATGTGCATTGCCAGATAGACATTGGTACAGCTCCAAATTTTTCTTTTTTTTTTTTCACATCACAAATTTCCTGCCTTGACAGAAAAACATGAAGGCAAAACAGTCACATCATTCACAACTTATGTAGCACATTATTTCAGCCACGCGGATGGTTTTTGGTTTTTGAGATATAGATTTAATAATAATAATAATGGTTCATTGTGATAAGTTGTGCTCAGTCACAGCCAGAAAAACCAGAACAGAGTCGGTAGGCAGAAACATAGCTGGGAAACAGTGAACCAGCAGAGTAAGATAAGAACATACTCATGACCCCGGAAAAAAAGCACCTCTTTGTTCTTCAGTGTAAAGTTCAGGAATTGATTGACTTGTGCAGCAGGCTAGTTTACCTCCGAAGGATCTCACAAGTAAATAAACCACAGCTTCAGCTTTTTAGAAAAAAAGCTTATGATGAGTTTGTTTTTTAGCCCTGCTAGCAGCAAAGCTCTGAATGGATGGATGCAATGATTGGCCGGGCTGTTGGACTTTAGACCAGACGGATATTTCAACGACTATTTAACAGATTTGCATGAATTTTAGATGTTCATAGTCCTCAGAGGATGAATCCTACTGACTTTAATTATCTACTGACTACTAACATATTGATCATAAAGATAAACATTTGCGTCCAATAGAATCAGTTTGCTGTCTCACTAAATACTAAATATATTTATAGCAATATTTCAACTACTGTATAAAACATTAATACGGGAGTGCTATTTTTTTCATTTTTAATCCCCATCATGAAGCCTGCTGGCAGGTGTTACGCAGGTGTTACCTTACTGCTGATTCATGGAGTCGACTGCTGCCTCTTACATGCCACCAATCAGCAGGAGGAGCCTCCAACAACATGGAAACATCCAAAACAAAATCAAACTGATAACAGGCGGAGTTTCAAAAATAACCAGTTTATATGAGTCATGTCACGTCTACTGCAATTTTCTTGCCAATATACCAAATATTGGCCACCAGATGGTGATGAAACCCCCTTCTGTTGGCGGCCAGCTCCAAATGACCATCAACCATTTTGTGATCTAATCTGTGCAGACGATATTCAGCTTGTGGTAAAATCTATACCGATCAATAGTCTTTGTTATAGACACTTTTTACCACTGAAACAAGCTTAAATATTCACTGTCATGTCCATCTTTACCTCAGATGTGCTTAAAATGTTAAAAGTCTCAAACATACATCTCTGTCTTCACTATAAAATGAAAATGTTAATATTAATAAAGCCTTAATTAGTGCTTGATCAAGCCCTGATGAACACCTGGCTTTTCTCCACCTGTCCACCAGGTGTCCCCGCACTTTCCTTCGTGTTTTCCACACCCATCTGCTCACCTGTTGACTTTATCTAATCGTCTATACCTGCTGCTCATTGACTTATCCATTAATAGACATTGTGATCCATTATCATCCCTAATATACTATAATAATACATCATTATTAACGGGTACATTTTAATGTAAAATATGTTGGTTTCAAAGTGCTTTCAAGTAAAGACAATTATTTCTTTATACTTATATTTTATTAATTTTCACCTCACATGTTCAGGGAAACACATGTCAATATGGATTTGTTACATGAATATCTATCCCACTATAGATATCTGTTATTTAAAAATACATGTTATGAGATGGCATTAAACTGACATGGCACCAATATAAATTTCATTTTTTTTTTTTTTTAAATAGAGATATAATAGAGTTTGGCATGTTATTTTTAAAATTTAGATATATCAAGACACAGAATCGTGGGCACACATCATGTACAGTACTTGACACTCAAAACCCCAGAGAGCAAACAAGACAGCAACCCGCTTCACTCGACGTTGATCCGTTTACAGCAGACAGCGTTGATCCACCTGCATGGTTTCCAGAAGGCGAATCAAGGCCTTGCTTTGAAGCCTTTATCGGACGATGGATGATGTAAGTGCATTAGCGATAACCGAACTATAATATAGCAGCTGTGTGAATATCCATATCAAAGCGAGGACTTGAACAGAGTGAAGATGTGGTTTGATAACAGCAGAGTGTTGTTAAATGCTATCAGTTTTACTGGTTAAAAAAAAAGCAGATATTAAAGCAAAGCCCTGTCGAGTTGAGGATGACGATGGGTGAAGTGGTGAATGATGGAGGCGTGTTTTCTACTGCCTGAGGACCAGTGCTGCTCCTCATGAGGAGGTAAAATACAATCAGCTCAGTAACCATGTGAAACACTGGGACATAAGGTCATCATGTGTCACACATATGAAGAATTTAATAAAGTTTAATAAAGAATGATGGTGAGATGCCTCCAGTGATGGAAGTAAATAATTATTCTCCAAAGGTTTTTTCTATGATTTACTCTTAATTGGCTTTTGTCTTAATTGTTTGTTGTGATGAATTTTCACATTGTATTATTTCTACTTTATTGTGCCAAAAATGCTTCATTATGAGAACATTTAATGTCATTTTGAGCTCTTGCACTCGCTTGCCAGTTTATTAGGTAGACTAAACTAATGCATTAAATCCTTCATGAAGGTTATAATGTTGGCTTTTTATTGACTGTTTATTTAATGGTCGTTTTGGAGGCTGTGGTTCGCAGTGCTGTTGGGCTCTATTGGGTTATATACTGAGAGCTCTTTCTAATATTTTATCTATTATCATTTATATGAATTATAATATTAAATAAAACTATTTTCTGATTCTCTGTTAGCATATAGTATGAACTTGGAGCACAGTAAAGAGCCTACTTGAGTTTTGTTGTGGGAAGACTGATGTTGTAAGCGTGCTCAGGGTTTGTCTGGGACCAAATATAATGCAAGGTGAGAAGCAGATGAGCAGAAGAAGAAGAAGCAGTTAAACACCAGGTGGCTCAACATTGCTTTGTTGTTTGTGATTTTTTTTTCCTTTTTGGCACAGTCAGTATCCCGCGTCAGTGCAGTGCAGCAAGTAAGCAGATCCCTGAGCAGCAATACACAACCGAGCTGAGTGAGAAAGACACAGCTGTGAACATGCTCACTGCTCGTATCCCTGACGCTGTAAAATAAATTCTTTAACACAGTGCATGGCGAGCTGACTTCATTGTCTCTTTAGACATTTATGACATTTCTGCCACTGTGGAAAGGCTCAGCACGGCCAGATGCGTGTAGCATTATTGAATGATGATTCTCAAAGCTCTGGAAAACATGCTAATGAGCTGCATAATTCATCACCTTCTTATATTTATGAGGTTTTGGCATTTCAGTGCTGTTGACCTGCAGCTACATTCACAACTTTTGTTTCTTTTTTTTTTACATTCAGCTTTAATCTGCCTTCTGAGTTGTTGTTTCTGCAGACGTGTTCGTAGCATGATGTTAAAATCTTAAAGCCTCGAGTTGTGGTTGCTGCTGTACATCAGTGAAGCGGCTCGTTTAAAATCTGTCAAGCCTTTTTTTTTTGTTTCACAGCATAGAGACACAAGATTGAAAAATAACCCTTTTCTTGTCTATTTGCACTGATGTCCCTGGGGAAAGAGGCAAAGCAGTCAATGGTTACATATCACATTCTAACTATGGCATAAAACCCAAACCATCAAGACAAATTGTCACATACATAGGCAGCAATGGTAGAAATCAGCATCAGCAGAGCAATAAAATACAGAACATACTTCACAGATCTAAGTACAAGCCTTTTTTTCTCCCGGTAAAACTATGAAATGTAACTCTACTATGCAATTCCATTTAGCTCCATCTGCCCTAATGATAATGTAAGTATGCGTTTACTGAAATTGCTATAGCGTAACACCTTGTTCACATCTTTACACATTGTCAGGTCGACAGAAATTTGGATGTCATTTGCAAGAAAAAGTGTCTCCTCTTTGTCGCTGTCCGCTCTGTTTCCCAAAAAACTAACGTACACTTTTTGCATTAACGTACGCAGAATTAGCAAAAAAATAAAAAAAAAGAAAAGATCAGTGCTGTTTGACGTAAGTTGCGACCAACATCTCTCCACAGTAAATTACAATTACAACATCCAGAATCCAGATTTTCACAGTGGTCGATACGGAGGAAGTTAATTATTTCATGATTTTGCTGTTGAAAGATTTTGTGGGCGGTTTGATGCTGATATAAGTAAAGTTTTCCAGCGGAGTTGTGGGTTTACTCTGATGCTCTAGAGAGGAGGAAAGATGACGGCAAAAAGAAAAAACAACAACGAACAAAGCTGTGAACAAGGCGTAATAACAATGTCTGATACCAGCCGATAAAAAGATGCAAGAAACTGCCTCGTCTGAGGAGGAGGTGCTGAGACACAGTGATGTTCGAGAATGAGCTTTTGCCCACCCACCTACTTCCTGTCAAAAAAGCTGACACTTCCTCCCAGCGATGTTGTTAGACTCAGCTGCACTAATTATAGCGCCAAGTCCAATGGAGTCTGCAGTATTCTGCCTTAACTGCAAAATTGTGCTTAGGAGTTTATGTCCCAGAGGTGTTAAGGCTTTTTAAATCTCAATACCAGACATTTGTTTTCTAAATACTAATGATGCTATACCAATGAAGTTTAACGAGATGAATGATGAGATTTAAGAGCGGTATTAAAGGTTTACGTATTCACAAATAAGCACAATCAAGTCAATTTCAAAATAAGTAAAGAAATGGTAAAAAGAATTGGCCTGGTATTGGTGTTTTTTTTTTGTTTTTTTTTGCCCAACTCATAGGATATGTATATCTTTTTGAGTCAGAGAAGAAAGGTTCGCAAAGCATTTCATCATGGTTGAACATGTCTAGTCACTTTAGTTTGAATGTATTTTTTAGTTCTGTACTCAATAAGAAAGCTGCAGCTGCAGAAATGTTGATTTATGCTTAAAAAACAATTGATTGAATCACTCATTCAGACATTTTCTGGAGTTTTTCTCTAAAATTCAAAATGGAAAAAGGTGAATTGTCACCGCACAACCAAACCATGTACGTCAATGCTCTGCAAACCTGACCTCTTAACAGCCGCTCCTTGTCATTGGGAGCCAGTAAGGATGAGGGGTTAGCATTAGCGTTAGCTGCAGTTAGTGGAGCCACAGGGTAGCCGCGGCAAGCAGGAACGACGGCCCCAAGGTGGAGGCCAGGGAGGCGGCCAAGAGCCTGCCGTCGTTCACCAGCCTGAAGGAGATAACCTCCACCTTGAATCCGTCCTCGGTGGCCATGCACCGGAAGACACCTTCCTTGAGGGGCGTGTCGACAACCGGCCCCAGGACACAGAAGTCCCCAGAGAAGAGACACGGGTAGTTCTTGACGCAGTTGTCTTTCTCCCAGCGGTAGGTGGCGTGGAAGGAGCGCACGGGACAGGGGAGAAAGACGGAGGTGTTGGACTGCACCACCACCTCTCTGGGAGAAGTTCGACGCAGCTTCAGAGCTGTTGGTGCAAAAATCAAAATCAATCCTTTTAAATGTGTGGTGTTACTGCAGTTAGAGCGAGTGTTTGTAGCATTAGCATTAACATAAACAGTAAATCTGTCGACACCTTTAATAACACAGTATTCAAATCATTTTTATATTTGTTCCTTGCAGAGAACTGCCTCAAGGTTCATGCTCATTATCTGTCAGTTGCTTTGCGGTTATTTCATTAATTGCAAATCTTTTAGAGAATATGCAACACTGAAGCACAACTGAAATGATGAGCACCTTGCCTCCTAGCAGGTTAATCCAACCATGATCTTTACAAGGGAGCATTTGCTCTAAGATATCAATGAACTGATTAAAACACATCACTGTACCGAACCTTATAACTGTATCCACAGGCAGGACATGTGGTACCTCTGACACAACTGGAAATAAATGCAATGTTAAAATCAGATCACCTAAGGAGATAGCCTTCCCTTCAGAGGGGAGTAATTGTCATGATTAGTTGAGGTTGTAATTGGGTTTTGAGCTCTGAAGCAGGTCGAACTTTGATATTTATATGTATATATATAAAAAAAAACTCTCCCTGCGGGTTTTTGGACTCAATTATATGATAATCATCTTTTTACTGTAGCTGCTCCTATTTTAGTGTAATTATGATACAGAGAGTGAGAGAAGGCAGATAAGGGCTCACCAGCAGCTTCCCCGCAAACTGAGGAGTTTGAATGGTCCAGATTCTGAATGAGCGCTCTGTTGGAAAATAATAGAGAGAAATTAGTTGCATTTAATAGATGAACCCTCACATCAACCTACTGCTGCTTGCAAACTGAAATATGCAGAGAGAAATCATTTAACGTCAGGTTGGGGGGAAAAAAAGGAGAAAACTGAGACGGATGCTTATTACAAAACAAGATTGATTTGATGTTTTCTCAAAACTGGAATCAAACCATAAATCGATGACATATTTTTTTGATGTTTAAGCATGTTTTCATCTTTTTCTGAGACTGTTCGTAAAATTTCTATGACCCTCATCTCATCTCATCTCTCATCAGCTCTTCAACAACGACGTCATGTCTCGTCATACCCAGTCGTGACGTTGTATCCTGGCGGGATGGTAATGCACTTCCTCCTGGCCCTGTCCCAGCCGCAATATGGATCCCGGGAAAGGATGCACTCCCTGCATGTGTCGCCATAGCGACCACAGTCAGCCAGCGGCAGCCGCTGGACCTCCATCGCTGTGCCAACATACAGGTGTCCCTAAGAAGGAAAAGATAAAACAGAATAGCAACATTAATATTTATTTGAATAATTCAGTTTCCATCATGTGAACAACAGTTTCACAGTTTCAATAATCTCAAATGGAATATTAAGTAGCTTAATTCATGCATATAAGCATATTAATTCATGTAATAATTCTCTCATTCATTCATTAGGCGAACAAGGCCTTAAAAGCTAGTAGCCATGTATCTTCTAAATTGAAATTCTGGCAAAAATGTTTTAGAGATTTCATGAGAGAAATAAGTGGGCAGTTAATTCTGCAGAAGGTCTTTGCTCAGGAAAATATTATAAAAGAAATATGAAATGATGTCTGTTTTCTTTGACAATAGTTTGTTGCAATAAAACATATGACGCAGATTAAACTGTGGGGGGGCATAACTCTAACAGTGAACAAACAATTACAGTATTAATCACTTTTTCCCTCCATCTCTTTTCCCTTTGGCCCGTCATCACCTTATTGTTACGTTATGCAGCTATAATTAATCTCCCTGACTCTGCAGCCTCTCTCAGCACTAGCAATGCAACTGAAAACACCCTCTGCCATACGGCGTATTATACAGCATACCTTCTGGGAGTCGATGGCCATGTTTAAAACAGGACCCTCGTTGTGAAACAGAGAGTACTGAGATATGATGAAGACTCCCTCGCTGGTGTGAAGGACTTTGAGAACTTTACCTTGATCTGTTAAAATAAAGGAGGGGAAAAGACGTTATATGAAAGCTCTGCAGTCCTTTAAACAGTGCACACATACACAAAAAGGCACAAAAATCCTGTCGAAATGTGTGCATCCTGGGTTTCTCTTTATCTGTGCTGTGGCCTTTGTTGTCCATTCATGAAGCAGGCTGGAAGGCCGAAAGGCAAAAAGGCAGACGAGAGTTTTAGAGGGTTTTTGAACAAGCATTTTGAAGGATGATAGAGCATTTAGTGTCAAAGACCAAACACTGAACTCTGATTCTGAGTGATTACAACACCTGAGCTCTCATATAGACACCTGAGCTCTGAGACACAACGTCACTACTCTCTGGACCCTTTTCAAAGCACAGATGTAAATATTAACATTAAATATGGCATACTATTAAGCTTCAGTAAGCCTAAAACTGGCTCACCTAAAAGGAATGCGGCCATCGTTAATGTCAGACTTTAATACGACAAACAAAAGCTGTTCGAGCATTGACGACGCTAACAGCTAAGTTAGCAATTATCATAGTTGGCTTCCGCTAAATCAAAGTTTAATAAATTAATAAAAATGTAAATTGAACAAGTTTGTCTTTGATTTCTACTGAAACTCTGCAGCATTGCTTGGATTTAATACACATTTGTTTAGTCAATAGCAGCTTGCATGCAGCGTGCACTCTCATAGATGTTTATAGTCTCCTCTGCTCAGTATTTCTTAGTATTATATGACCTTTTTTGTTGCTGAGTATGGTCCATTTTCATTAGACTGAAAGCCAATAAAAACGCTCCTCTACCTGTTTTATTTCTGCGACCCTTTACTGCCTTTCTAAATAATAAGAGACTTAAAGACTGCAATAAGATATGCGATACTCTAACTAGTTTTGTCTTTTGTCATATCTAAGATTATTTTATCTTCCAGCACTGTGAAAATGTGATGACGCTGATACATTTTTATCTCACATCTACATTTCTCTACTTCCTCAATGAGGCACTTTTTTCATTTGTAATGAGGCACAATGGTTCTTGCTGCCAATTAGACTTCTTTTGTCTTCAAACTGCCTTGTCCTCAGACTGCCTCTCTCTCTCTCTTTTTCTTTTTAAACTTCAAACCTTTTTTCTCTGGAGCCAAAGATAACATTCACCACTGTCTCCTGTTTATTCTCATATGACTCTTTAATCCTGCCTATAGTATCAGCACAAAGACATTTTGAGGGTAAAAGGGAGACGATGCTCAACTAATCCAAGGACTTTGCACCTATTCTTTTACAGTAAACTACCTTTTTACATCTATACAGGTATACACAAACTCATTATCTTACTTCATCTTTACTATCTTTACCTTCTCTCTAAAGGTGCAACCTCTACAAATGAACACTGAGCTACAGTCATCCAGTTACCTAACTCGTGTTTTTCCCAGCTGGGTGCCAACCCGCCTCTCTAACCTTTAAGCTACCGCCACCCTGAATGTCTCACAGTGTGAAAAGAAAACAGCTTCTGATATCAAACAGAAAGTCAGCTTGAAACAAGTGTTTAGCTCCGACATTTATTGCATCCCCGAGGAGAACTTTCTGCTGTATCACCTCCATGACTGAAATGGTCCAAGCAGCTTTACTTCTTCTGGTGGTCAATCTGTCAATGAGATACGTAAGTCATAGAAATCATTCACTACTGACCGTTCTTTTATTCCTAACTGCTCTGGCTCTCAAAGACAACCTTTCAAAGGTCCTTTGCTGTTTTTTTCTTCTTCCTAAAGTGACTCTGACTCAATATGCTCACAGTCAGACATCTTTGGACTGTTGAACTTCGGTGGCCGACTGTGGTTTCAGCAACGTGTCCGGCATTGTTGGCTCTAGCTGGCAGATGTTTGGCTAGCTGAGCATGTTGGGAGAAAGAGCGGACTGATTTGCAAATCGGTTGAGTTTAGCACCCATTTAGTTTCTACCTTTTCTTTTCCTCCTCCACAAGCCAAAGACAATAGGCCAACAGATTCAACTCTGCAGCACCAGTGCACTACCTCGAATCAGCTGCACGGATATGTGAGTAGTTTTGTGATTCGTTACAGTGAATATCCTTGACTGCAATGTTTTTAAGATGCATAAATTCTGCTGCATTGCTGGCTGATGATCAAAACAGTAGTATAGATATTTATCTAATTAGGACTCTGCACACGGCACGGCCCCGCCCTGTCGGTTTGTTCCAGATCAACATTTTGAAGTGAAACCCTTCAGCCTCCAAATTACATCACTTCACCAGACGACTGTAACTAAATTAAATGTGTGTCTCCGTTGGTGGGGAAATTAGATGAGAGAAAATGATGTGAGTAATGTTCTCTACTTTCATAACAGCCACCAACAAGGTGCCCTTCAGCCTGGCACCGACAGTCTACTTACTCTACTTGACATTAGAAGTGTTTGTGTGGTCTGATCAGCTGAAAAATAAATGATCAGCCACTAGAGAAAATGGTTAAATCTGACGTCTGCCTATCATATTTCATTATATTACACCACATGTAAAGATGGGCTGATGTGAGAGCTTTCCAATCAAAACCCTGCTGTACTGTACATGCGCACGAGGAGCTCTGATTGGCCAGCAGGGGAACTGTGACACCACACACGACTCCCACGTAACAGCACATCACATTAATCAGAGGAATGAGACATTATGAGGGAAATGGTTGTCACGATCAGCACACAAATCCAGTAAATATACTTTTTTTATCCATTCATGCATGTGTCAAAACGACCATCACATATTCCTGCTCTGTTTGAGCTGCAGCTCATTGGCTGCTTTGTCTTTCACAGAGATTAACGGTGTGGTTTGTGAAGGATATTTATTGGTGTTTCCATCACCAGGGAAAACTAATGGACCAGGGCTACCCACAATGCATCTGCTTCAATTTCACTGTCAGGAAGCTGCTATCTGTCTGATTATTTAAAGGAAGGAGATTCTCTTCATCATTTGTAGAGAGCAGTTTGAAATTAATTATGCAGATTGATGAGCTCGACTTGTTACAAGCCTGTGAATATTTATAGCTGGTGCCCTGATGTGAAGGTGATGCAATATTCGAATCAAACCGGCTTTGTATGTTTTCTATTTCACATAAAAGCAGAAATATTCAGGCGTGATGGCCAACACATGTTCTTTGAGACGCCAGTACAACCTGTTCCTCCGACCTCAGACACCAGCGTGACTCAATCTGCTCTAATTTCTTTTTTACTTCACCACAGAGACCGGTGGCTGTTCACAGCTCCCATCCTTTCCCTCCTATTACTGACACAGTTACCAAACCCCACAGCGAGACGCCGTTATGATGTCTTCACATTGTTTTCTGCTTTTATTAGAACCAACCCAGAAATGCTTGATGACTGATGAACATATATCCATCGTAGCAGCCAGGAAGAATAATCCTCTCTTATCTTTCAGTGAACTACAGAGTGGTGAGACGCATGAGCATATGACTGGTGATGGTTGCCATAGTGATCTCCCTGAGGCGCAAGGCAATTTTTGGAGTAACTGCGATGGGCAACAGCATCGCTGCTTTAATCAAATAGAAAACCGTCTGCCAGGCCCGGAAACATTTGAATAGATTTTGACCTTGTGTCAATTTCTCACACTTTCCACTATTCAACGCTTCAATTAGAAGTTGAAGCGTATCGTTCAGCCGATTGTATTATTTTTATGAGCTATATAAGAGTATTAATTATCAATTCTTTTGAATCCTGTTTGCACTACTGAACTTATAACCTTGGGTCATATTGCTTCCTGGGCCTGCCGGTATAGGTCGACATATTATTCAGTGTCTTTAGTAGCATTTATATTGTATTAGAACAATTAAATTATAACTATTGCAGCATCAATCAATGTTTTATATATATATATATATATATATCTTAACATATCAGATGATTATATGTATTGGAAAAGAGGAGGAAACCAACAATCATATTTCACATCATGAGCTGCGTTTTCCAACAGCTCTGATAAACCTGCAGTACGCTACCAACCCACCCCTAAACAACAAACAGACAGTTACTGACCAGCTAAAGATGATAATAAAACATGCAGCCATAAAGTCAGATATATGTTTGTCAACTCAAAGCTGTATTCTACGAAATTTCTTTTTTTTTTTTGTGGAGACCAAACCAGAGCTAAAAGGAGACAAAAGTTCGTCCAATTACTTGGACATTTTACAAACTTCAGCGTAACAAAGTCAAGGTGAGTTTTCTCCAGAAACACAAGTGAACCAGGTGAAGTGAAAGCAGTCATGTTGATGAGAGAAACTACGCTCATGACTACATGTGCAATAAAAACTTCACCAAACCACCTGTTCAACAAGCATAAACATGTAGAAAAGCAACATTTCTACCCTGTTTGTTACCGTAGTAGTGATTTACTACAAACCTGTCTATATATAGTCTGTTCATCTTTGTGTCCCAGTAATATTACATTTAGCGACTTAGCTACAGGCTGAGCGGACATCCACCTCTTATCTCTACCTGCAGCAGAGGGACGAGGACAGAGGACACGATATCTGCTTTTTCCTGCTCCAAACAAGCTGAGTGTGAGTAAGGTTCATTAAATAACTGAACAACTAAGACAAAGTAATAAATACACACACACCTGTTCCAAGGTACAGGACACTGTAGTGTTCATCGTTGACAGCCAGGACAATGTCCGCCACGGTGTGTGTGATCTGGTCGTCTGTGGGGAGGTCGAGCGGAGCCACGCCCACGGGACGGATCACGTCCTCGATTTCTGGGTGGTATCTGATCACTCCCAGGTTTTTGACGTCATTGTGACCTGCTGCCGTTGAGTTTTTGCGGACACACTGTGAGGAGAAGTAATGGCTTCAGACCAGACCGGGCACTTATAATAAACAAAATGCCCTTGGACACAAGAATTCAAAATTGCTTCTCTTTTATTATCTCGCGCCTTTCAGATATAGCACTTTAATCTTTTTACCTCTGAAATAAAAAAGGCTGACTCATGCACTCACTTGTTTTTTTTCTTTTTTCAGATTAGTTTGAGTGAAAAGATAAAAACCATTTTCTTACCATCCCGGGGCGACTGCCAATGAACGGACTGCTGTAGCCCTTCAGCTTAGATGTGGAGAAGGCCTGGTCAATATCTTCGATGGAGTAGGCACAGATCACCGTTCTGCCCCTAAACAAAGACACAAGGAAGAGTAATTACATCCATAGAGACCGTCTTTGTGTCAAACTATCCAGTAGTTCATTATTCTTCTTTCCTGTACTGGTAATCATCTCAGGGTCTCTCTCTTTGTTCCACTGTGCTCTTTGCATGCAATAAATTGTTCCTCATCATCTGCCGTCACACATTAATGGTTAAAGAATATTAAAATACTTAAGCAAGCTAAAGAACAACAACTTTAAAGTGTTTATGGTGTTTATGACGTTCTCCAGCTCACCATGCGTTGGAGAACAGGCCGTACATGACCCCGGTTCTCTTGTCCTGAGCTGTCAGCACCACCGCCTGCTTCATGTTGTTGTACTGCTGCTGAGTGTTTCCTGCGCCGCACATCACCCGGGCCTTCATGAAGGTGGTCCATGAGTCCGCCAGCAGGGCTTTAATGCCCCCTTCATCCACCTGGAAATGACAGACAACACATGATAGGGCTACAAACTTTAAATTTAGTTTCCTCCTGCTTTGTTGTGGAGAAGATCAATAACACTCACACATGTTTGTGAGGTAAATATGAAGTCAGCCAGTTAGCTCAGCACATATTTACTGGACCAACAGGAGAGTGGTATCGACCTCTTCATCTATCTCTCAGCAATAAAAGGGAATAAGCCTATTTGCCCAAATCTATTCCTTTAAGCTATGCTATGAAAAATTCTGGTAAGAGAGGAAGTATAATAATAATCAGCAAATAATCGATCACAACAAAGTTTCTGCTGGGAGCATCGGTGTTTATCATTTATCTTTTGTCTTTGAGATTCATTTTGAGATGAATACTGAAGGTGAGTCATGAATCCTGCAGGACAGCAGGTGTTTTCTCTTCGACAGCTGACTGGGAAACACCTGCTTCTTTCATTTTTACTGTATTTAAAATGTCCAGGCCTAAATTATTAAAACTAAATCTGAGAAAACTTTTTGATCGTATCGCTCACAACTCATGAATATATATGCCATGTGATGAGAGCTTGCAGGAGAAGGCTTTCAACTTTGTTACCGTGCAGATTCGACCGATGCGGGCTTTGTACGGCTCTTCATCCACTCTGGCTGTCTTGTTGATCTCGCTGAAGAAGAAGTAGATCTCCTCCTTAAACTTTATCGAAGCCGGGATTAAAGCCGCCCCGGCAAACTGCGGATCTGTGTGACGAGATTTGAACATCTTCACTTTGTTTCCAAGAGCTAATGCTCTTAATAACATGACCCAAACCATAATGACTAACAAAATGACTATAGTATAAATACACATACATGGTATTTTCCCCATGGGAACGATAGTTGATCATTTACACCACCCACCATCTCCATATTCATTAATCTAGTGTTTCTGCATGACACTCCTCCTACTCACTCAGCAGCCAAATGTTCTCCGTCTTCAGGAGTTTCTGGGAGCCAAACGTACGACGGATCGAGCCGGCGTGACCTTCCACCGACGACATCGCTGAATACAGACTCCCATCTGAGACAGCGAGGGGAAAAAAAGACAGAGAGGAGAACAGAGTGTGAACAGTGGTTAAAAAAAACAAAAGGCAGACAGTGAGCGTGATGGATGGGTCCAAGGTTCAGAGGGAGAGGAAGAGAGACTGCAGCAGGAGGAGATGAAGATGCAGAAAGTGAACATTAAACAGAGAGGGAGAGTGAAGACTGGAGGCCAAATGAAAAAGAGAATAAAAACATAGTAGCAGAAGAGAAAAAGGAGAGCAAGAGCAACGAATATTAAGGCAGAATAGCTGCCTGAACCAAATTCTTACAACCCCGCTTAAAATGGTGGCAGTAATGTCTTAATTAGGACACATCGTAATTAGACTTCTGCACAACTCAAAGCAGCTTGTTGTTTCAACAATCGATGGCCATCGGTACGAAGCATTCCTGCAGCACAAACTCTCCTCTCATCGATTAGAGTTTCTCAACAAACAATCCATCTGCATTAGACGTTTTAACGGACAATTTGTCCGTCCCTCATCGTGCACTTTGACTATACAGAAAGGTCGTTTTAATTCAAAACATCTCTATTTAATTAGATTGACTCTGTGCTGCTCAGTAACCATATCATTAGAAGTAACAATCCCTGCAGAGAGGAGCAAGGCACTAAAACTCTTGTGAAACGGATCAATTACACCCCCAACATTTCCCTGTTGCAGAGTCAGAAAAACAAACCCACTACGGCTACTCTGTCGTCTCTTTCTCTGTATTTTTCTCTTTGTTAGGTTTTGTTAACCCTTGCAAGCATGCATGCTTGTTACCTGTAGGCAGGTTGATGGACCTCTGGGAAGGGTACGGTGGTGAGATGTCAGAGGCCGACGTAAACTGCCCACCGCCCTGGACATCAGTCAGCACGGTGTCGTTTACCTGCCAGGTGAGGGAGAAGACTTTTGAGCTCGGAGGCATCGTTATAAAACACCTCAGAAGTATCTTATCATACAGAATATGTTATCCGTTATCTGTCTGGGGTCGCAAATTCATTGCTGGGTGAAAATATCCTCAACTGTAACGAATACCTTCCAACTTTAATCAAACCAGCAGGAGAAATAAATAAGCAAATAAATAAATGCTAATTTCAATTGATCTTGAGCCGCAGCCGCAGCAACATATGATTAAAAGTGAGATATTTGCAGTAGCAGAAGAATTTCTTTTTTTTAATGAAACTCTTACCAGCATCCAGCATCGGGGGCTTCCAGCGTTGGTCCCACATACTATGAATGAGTCATTTACTTTTTGAATGACTGTGATGAAATTATCACACTCCAGCTGTGAGAGAAAGAGAGCATAAGTGAGCCAACACTCAGAAAATGAGGTAGATGCATCAGGGAAAAGAACAAAAACACACCGATTAGGAGAGAGAGATTACAGATGCAGAGAGACAAGAGGGAAAAAGAGACAGATGATGTATGAAAAAGTGATTAAAAGAGAAAAGAAAAACAAGAAAACGACTAAAAGATTGAGACAAACAGGAGCAAAAGAGGTAGAGGAGTACAGCACAGAACAGATTACAAAAGAAGAAGAGATTTACCAAGGGAGAGATTTAAGAAAAAGTGGAAACAATCCATGCTCAGCACATTTTTGGCAATTAGCACACATGAGGCTTAGTCCTGCAGTACAGCACTGCAACACTACATATGCATCACTTATTCATTAAGTACAAGACAAATGGACTGCTGGACCCAATGATGGATGTTTGAGGGTTAAATTCTGGGTTTACACTGAATCCAGTTTAATGTAGTGTGACTTTAACAAAAAACATCTGTGCCTCATGGAAAAACACGGAAACACGGTTAGTTAATAGAAGAGGAGGCAGAGGAAGAGCATTGCTAGGTCCAAAAACACACAGGGCCACAGTTTGTTTAAGTGTGTGTGTGTGGGTGGAAACGTAGGCGGACGGGTGGGCGGCGGGTAGGTGGGCTGAGATTTACATTTTACATCGTTTATTCAAGATTTTATAAAACTTTCCTGGTCTTATGAAAAACGAGTTTTATTATTGTCTGTTCACACTTTTCACTGTCGTCATTGTTGGTTCGGTTAAGAATTATAAACATATAGAAAATCACCTTTGAGTTCGTCTGAGTCTTCTTCGGTAATTTGAATTGATTGCAGAGAGACTAAACTAGAGTCTTAAATTATCAAATGAATTATGCTGCATTGTTTTACTGCACTTCTGCAAGAAGCTTTCAATGCTGCTGATGAACATGCTAAGTCATTTTTAACACAGTAATAATCTGACAGACCCCTGATGAAAACTGATTATTAGGTTAAAGTAAGATAGGATTATGTTTAAAAGTCAGGACTGACGCTGAGATACAGTCTGTCTGTAACATTATCCGTTCCACCTTGTGTTTACCTCCTATCCCCATTTCCTTTCCCCGGGGTCATTTTGTCCACAACCCCATCGCCTGTCTGTCACTACAGGGTGTCGTCTCCTGTCCTTCAGTCACCTTCCCAGCACCGGTGGTTTTATTGAGGAAGATTTACTGTGTCACTCAGTACATTTTCATTTTCCACCATCTGTCACTGCCAGACTCACTGAAAGGTTTGGCTATTTGTGTAGATAAAAAAGAAAAAAAAGTCCTCTTTATTTTGTTCCATAACACGTTTTACAGATTCACATAACTGTTGGTAGTTACCAGTGTCTCCAGCTGATGTTTTGTTTGTATAATTATTATTACATTATTGTTAAACCTGCCTACAGTTTCTAGGCCTGGAGGATTGCAGGAGATGTGACTCTAGCAGCTGTGTTAGCTTTCAAAGCTAGTGTTGCTTCTTTTGTGTTTTATCATCTACTGAAATGGTTCATTTTCCTTTTTTTGTTGTGCATCATGTGGACCAAAATCACCACTGTATTTCCTATAATTATACAACAGCAAAAAACATATTGTTGACATGTTTTAATCATGTAAAATAGTAGAAATGTTGACGGTTTTAAAGGTACAATCTTTAAATACCAAGACATCCTATTATATTGTCGTACTACCTTTTTTTTGTCATCTGTGTGATCAGTGAACTGTATCCTGTACTTGTTAAGATTATTCATCATCCTCTGAGCATTCGAACACTCGCTTGAAGCTTTCCAATATTCTCATTTCATTTTGAATATTATTTTCTCAGCCTCTCTGTGGAACCTGATTGAATTAAACACTGCAATTATCAACAACTCACTCATCTGTGCTGTGTTTGTACTGAAGATGTTATCTGCATAAATTAGCATTTAATTTCTTTTTAAATATCTTATTTGTTTTATGTTTTATTTGTCACTTTGGAATAAATTACACGTGATCCTCATCTAAATACCTGAATTCAAACGGGATATCGCAGCACTAACCTCACTGTAGTGTGACTGCAGATGATGATGATGACGATGGCGGTGATGAGAAACAGGATGATATTGTTGCTATGATGGAGGAGGAGACGGTGACGGAGCTGACAGTGAGAACGAGTTCCTACCTCGAGCGGTGCAGCCTTTGCTTTGCAGGTATCAATTGCAGTCTGATCAGATGCTGCTGGGATCTGTGGGAGGAACGACTGTTTAGTTTATGACTCTGCTGATAAGAAACTCTGTCATGTTCTCACGTGTAATTTTCTCATTCAGTTTTGTGTTTTACTGTTTTTGTAGTACTTTTTGTGCCTTCGATCAACCTCCTGTTCTTTTCCTTTCTACAACCCCCATAAGATTGACGTGAACTGCTGGCACTCGGTGCATATACACGTAGGTGGAGAGAGCTATAGAAAGAGTGGTGCAGAGAGTGACTTTATCCTGCTGAGAAAACTTGCTGAGTGTTGTGACCTTTAGTCAAAATGTAACCAGCTTTGTTTCTCTACTGCAAGATACATGTAAGTATATATAATAAACTTTCCTGTCTTGCCTGTATCAGCATCTACAAACTATCCTTCCTCATTTTTTTTGTAGCGCTGCCTTAATATCAATATATTTGCAGGAACACTAATTTCATGATATAATGGCGCTACTGTTAAAGAGGCTGAATATTGTATGAGTACGGAGGAGGAAGCGACCACCGGAGCAACATTACAACGCAGCCAAAAGCTCTGGCAGCTTTCTGGCTTGTGTACAGCTCCCGCTACGTTTGCAAAGATCTGCATAACCAACAGCTTCTTTACTCTGTTTCGTCTCGTCATAGGGCACACATTTTAATGAAAATGTGTACATTTGTACTACATAGGTGACATAGTTTAAAGAAATGATCCTATTTACAGCGGAGAAATTTAATACATGTTTCTGTCTGGATTTGTTGAATCTCAGAAAAGAAACTGACTGACTCCAAGCGTTGTTGTTTTTTATTTTATTGTTCTGCTGCTCCACCTTAATCTGCACATGAAACAGCTCAACCTGATGAAATGCTGTTAACTGTGTGTGTGTGTGTGTGTGTAAGAACCAAACAGCATCAAACAGCATCAATAGTCCCCCACCTTCACACCACACACCACCAATTGCTGGTTTTTCCAACATTTCATTTCGTCTCCACTGAGGAAAACCCGACATTAAGCCTGCAATCAATCCAAAAGTCACATTTGGATGAAACACGGCGCTTACAGACTCTGAAATTTGTTAGCTTAGTCAATACTGACACAGTAGCTCACACACTGTGTAATCTTAAGCCTATGTTGACATTATTAGCTCAGTGAATTATGTTTTCTCTCCTCGCCGACAGATTAGTGTATCTTAATTAATAAATGCATGACCCAACTTCCTGTCAATGCAACTGAGCTGCTGAACTGGGTCAGCGACGGGCCGGCCGCCTCGTCTCGCTCTGTCCTCTCTGGCTGACTGTGGTGGCCTCCCAGCAGGAGAGGAAACTACGTTTAATGCTACTCGGAAAGCTACTCAAAACAAACAGGGGCAGCTGTGTAGTGCAGGGTATACACGGGGTACTCCTACTTATTTTTCAGTCTATATCTAACATCAGCAGTACTTCACCTTTAATGAGTCACACAAGTGTTCGATGCCCCGAGGAAGGTTTCTGCTGCATATTTATACACAGAAGATGTGATCTCAAAACATACTTATTTGGTGAAAATAATAAGGAAGCTTGTGTATATCTATTGAAGGTCTTATAGACAACACGTTCTGAAACATTCAAGGATATTGCATGTTGCCATGTGTTCACAGGGCTGGTCCAGTGATGCTGTCAGCTCGAGCTGTAGACATGCTGTCCAATGATACTGTTTAAATAAAGGTTCAGTCAACATGAAGGGATGTCTGTCCACGGCCTTTCAAACTGTTGCAGACTGTGTAGCTGTGTAACAGATACACAACAGTCGTCTGTATACACACTAAACTAAGAGTATACCCACTGAGCTGCTAATCTCGTTTTCACCTTCCAACACCTCTAAAACAAAAAAACTGAACACATTGAATCTGTATAATCTTTATGCTAAGCTAGGCTAACCATGTCCTGATGCTAGCTCCATACTGAACAGACCTGAGCGTGAGATCAACATCATAATTTAACTTTCTACCTGCCTTCATCTTTCCAACGAGCGCCACACTTCTAACAATAGAAACAGGAAATCGTAATTGTTGGCCGTTGACATGACGTACTCTGGTCAACGGCCTCCCGCTTCAACCTTAAGGTCATTTTACCAGCCGGCCTGATTTCGATATATGAACTAACTGTGCCTCCAAACATTGGTTGGTTGCCAAAGTGGCTTTTGAAGTGGACTGACTTACAGACTTGGCAGTATCTCGCTGGTGGTTGGAGATCGATCTTTTATATTTACTCTTTTCTCTGCTCTTTATGGCACCAGAGTAGTAAAAAAGAGAGTCTGGAGCTGATCGAATCAATCACACAAAACATCCTGTTCAAGTGTCTGTGAACAAGTCAGCAAAACCGTTTCGTGTTTGTAAAGTTTCTCTTTAATCCAAGGCATCAGCTGAAAGTAAAGAGTTCACACGTACCTGCACGTCGCGGACCCCTCGGTTGGTGAATGTCAATATGTAGATGACCGCCTGGCCGCCCACATACAGCGTGTCGCTCCCTTCCTGGTGGTACATGCTGACGTAGTTCTCGGGTTTGTTGAAGTGGAACCTGGAAGGTTCTGTCGGTCAGAGCAAAATATATTAAAGGAATTTAGCCGCCAGACGTTTGTGTTGTATACAGTACAATTTGTTAAAAAGAAATGTCTGAAATGTATCTAAAAAGTCAGCAGAAAAATAATAAAAATGATTCATAAATGGGAGGTCAAAAGTAAAATGATGTTTCAGGAAGTTATCTAAAAAGATGATCCAGATTTAGCCAACTTAAGCTCCTCAGTTCTGATGACAAAGAACCAAACCTTTGCTTTTTAATCAACGTTTAATCTGCAGTCAGTAAAGGAGGCAGCTCGAGGTAGTTTTCCAAACTCTGTGTGGTTTTAGGCTAACGCAGGGAGCCTTTAGAGAAACCTGGCTCAGGTTTACGAGTAAAGGGACATTGGTGGGTGTGTAAATATCAGTGAAATAATTGTGTGGGCGAATCCCATGACAGATGCTTGGTTTAATTACACTCCGGTCATCTCCAGAAGGCTCAACTGTATATTTTGGAGTCACTGAATCACCCATCCAGTCACTCACACTTACTTACACTGCAACTGTGCCTCTATTTAGAAATAGATGAAAATCTGCTGCAACTATTTAAAAGATGTGGTCGATGTGGAAGTGTGATTTAATTCCAAACTAATGAAGCGTTTTGTTCATGATGTTATAGATATATACGGTCATGGTTACATCCCTGCTATAAAACAGACTGACAGCAAAGCCAGGATGAAGTGGTGGTGATCACTGATACGGGTTGCTAGTTTCTATGGAAACAGTGGCCTCTCTGATTGGGGGGATTTTAATTGATGAAACTATAGTTCCTACATTGGCCTTGATACGTCTGAAGCTTCATATTAGCTTAAGATACACTTTTAAATACATGTTTGCACAGAAGGAGGATTCTGGCTCCCATCACTTACACTTTAAATGCATTACGAAGAGATCTTCATAATGGTCAATATGTCAGTTAAAGGTACCCTGTGGGATTTTTGACCACTAGTAGCGCTATTGAGCAACGTTTATTATGAATAGGTCCCTGTTTTGTTTTGTTTTCTCTTTTTTTTTTGGTCTAATGCAATTTCACAAAGTAATTTTGGTCTCAGATTTACATCACTAAATAAATCTATTATTTCCTGATCCAAGTTAGCAAATGCATACCGTATTCATTCCAATTAAAAACAATATCTCTTCTTTGGTGAATTTCAGGAGGAACAGACATATGCAGCTAAAATGTCTCAATCTGGAAGTCATTTGAACTCATAGATTCACATTGTGTCATTATTTAAAGTTTTTATTTAACAGGAGTGAAGCACATGTTACTTCTGACAACAGGTTCAACAAATAAAGATATTTATTTAAAAAAAATAATACAGCAATGATTGATTGATTGATTGATTGATTTAGAAGATGTCGGAGGTTTTGGCTGATCAAATGACAGCTGCTATTTTCATTTATGGAGAAGGTCTCACGTTATAAACATGACATGAAAATCTAGTTCATTGTTCGATAATGTTTTGTATTGATGCTTTCAGGCTACAGACTGAGGTTGACTCAAACTCTGTTTTTCAGTGTCACTCTTTTTATTTGCATTTGTATCTCCTGTATCTTCTTTCTCTCTCTTTATGTCTCTGATTCAGGTCATCTCTCCTTGTGTGTGTATGTGTGTGTGTGTGTGTGTCTGTGTGTGTGTGTCCTACTTTGCCTCTCTCTACCTTTTGATTTTTTTTTCTCTATCTAAGCAGTCATATTCAAAAGAAATAAACATAATATACTGTATATAACATAACACAAGGCCGACTTTCATCTTCTGATCTAAATCCTTTGAATAGGTGAGAGGAAACATAAAACACTTCTACACTATCATGTATATTATTATTTATCATCATTACCGTTGCCTCATAGTGACTCTCACATCCCTACTGATCCTTTTACCATGTTTAATCTCATATGAAATCTTTCCTGTTTTAGTTCAGTCTCACCACTTTTAACAGTTCTGTTTCCACCAGCAGCTTGTAGCAGAAATCAGAAAGGCCAACAGGAGTGAGCTGGTGAACATACCAACATATGAACCCTTCTCAGGAACTGGTAAAGACCAAAACTCAAAGGAGAGTGAACGTTGGACTGCTGCTTTAATATCATATTATGGAGGAGTTTTCCAGAATCTGAACGTTCATGAAGGTAGAATTTGCTGTTGATGCTTACTTACAGTTCTTGGTGGTATTTAGCTCTTCTACAGAGGTTGAATGGACAGAATCATCTGCCAAATGGATGTAATGTAATGTAATGTAATGTAATGTAATGCCTAATGCAGCCCTCATCAATAACAATAACTTAAGTCATAACCATATGCATAACCTCATCTACTCAATAAAAGACAAACCCAATCTAAACACACACCTGCAAGAATCTGCTAAATGTCACGTGTCACGTCATCCGGTAAAAACGTGCAACATGGAGACATTTTACAGTGTGGCGCTGACCGTGGTGCTGAAACTGCGCCAGTTTCTTGTTGGAGGTTTTGCACTTCAGGCGCTCATATTGATGAATGATCTGATGGATTACCTGTGTCTGTGTGTGTGTGTGTGTGTGTGTACTGTAACAGCGGACATCTGGCTCAAACAGCAATTGCACAATTGCATAACAACGAGTTTGACCGATATGACATGCACGTACGAGGCCGTCATCTTGTGCGTTTTGTATTGTGCTCATCTGGGGGGAGGGGGGTTGGATGTGTGTGTCTGTGTGTGTGTGTGTGTGTGTGTAAGGGGGGGGGGGGGGGGGGGTGCAGATAACTTGACACAGCCACATCTCTATTGATTGCTGAATACATTAAAGGCCTGTGTGAGGTGTAAAAGGCGTGAGTGGAATAAATAATTACGAGTCGACTGGGAATTTCCAATGTATTAATCTCCTCTCTTTATGTGTATTATAGATATATATGTATACATATATATGTATATAAATGTGTGTACGTGTGTATTTATTGCGGCTGCTACCGGAAAGCTACCCTCTCTTTCCCCGGAGCCGGACTCCTCTGCTGCAGTGTGAAGCAGCTGTCATGTCCCGCATTGCAGCTCTGCAAGGACGCGGGAGCTACAGTGACTGAGTCAAACCTCCACAGAGCCATATTTCACAGTAATGATGCCCCTCAGCCTCTCAGCGTGGCGCCATGTTCCTCTAAAAGGCAGAAAGGGGGGAGGATTTTCCTCCTGGTTTTATTCTGCTCGGTGAGTCCTGGAGGTGACGGACAACCAATAAGAGCTTCAGTAGAGACGAGCAGCCCGCAGATCCAAAGCTGTTAGAAAGACTTGAATAAAAGCCAAATCCAACTGATGCCTTTGTAAGAGTGAACAAGCTCACTAAACAAATACACACTCACATTGAGTTAAAAGCAGAATTAGATGAACCTGTGAACATGTGTGCGGGGACGCGTGATTTACTACTCTGTCAGTGGGGGGAGGGCGGGGATGTTTTAAGGGATTAATCCAGAGGAAGCTCCTTCAATATGGCATCATTGGTGCTGTTTGTGCGGCTTTCACACAGGACAAGGCAACAGTTAACGAGAACATAACCGGATACATCAGCTCACGACTTAACTCTTCACTCATTCACCCATCCAGCCATTCACATATTCATTCAATCATATGTCATATATACATACAATGATAAAACAAGGTTGGTAATGTAAAATGCTTACCGTGCACAACAAATTTCAGCCGAGGTGACTTTCCGGCGACAACCGCGGCGAAAAGCGACAGAAGGATGAAATAATTCATCTTTTTTTTTGAGGCTCTTTGTAAAATGAATCAACCGAATGAAACGATTCCCAAAAAAAATCCTTCTTCCCTCCTGCAGCTGCCTGTATCGTCCCTCCTCTGAGCTGCTGCGTCCCAGATCTGTGCCACCGACTGCTGGTCCCAGTCCTGTCTTGTCCGTCTGCTTCTCCGGCAGTTCAGTTTGGAGAAGTCGGGGTATCAGGCTCCACCTCGTCCTCGAAAAACAAAAGACAAAGGGGGGAGTCTCGTCTTTCAGCGGGGGATGAAAAAAAAGTGGGATTGCAAAAAAAAAAAAGAAAAAATTGTCTACAAACACACCAACAATTCACAATTACAGGAGTGTAGGATTATCATCATACCTGTTGATCAGCAGAGATGATTTTTACACCCATTTATATGAACGATCAACCAACATAATCAGAGTTTTGACAATATTTCATATTTTTCATTTTAAACATGTGAATTAAAACACACCAATTTAAACAGTTACACACACACACACACCACTGTGCATTTATAGAGTAACACAATCATTTCATAAGATTATAGGACATATAGGGACATGTTATGTTTACACAACAAACAGCTAATTATGATATTGCCTCAGCAACTGCTTCTACTGTAATGTCTAATCAATATGTGTCAATAGTGCCTGGATAGGAATGAATCAGCAGTTCAGCTCTGCTGTGCTTGCATTTGTGAATTTAATGGACTCAAATTTTTGACTAATTGAACTGCTCTGAATGTCTGTCAGTGGAAGCTGAACAGAAGCTGACATTTTCACGAGACTGTTCGGTGTGTGTTAGTCACCTCTGAAGTGTCATCTGGGTTTCTATGTGACATTTGGGAGCAGTGAGCATCTTGCAGGGAAAAAAGACAGCATGAGACTATTCTGCAAAATGGAGGAGAGGTGTTCCTGTATTTCCTCCATTCAGAAAAACACTTCATGTCATTCGCAGTTTGGTCCTTGATAGGAAAAAAAACATTTAAAATCTCATTTTAAAGATACTAGAGGTGCAATTTAAACATCTCTGAAATTATTTAATTGTCCATTAAGGATTCTCGTTTCTTAAAGTTTTGAGTCGGGGATTAAATTCATTTCATTCAGTCATTTTACACATTAAAGCCACTGATTCCATCGCACATATTTAACCTGAATCATGAATGGTATAAAGGTTTTAAAAAGAGATTATATTCCCTTGTAATCTGGGTCAATTTTAGCCCTGAGAGGCCGAACCACATGTGTGACAAAGAGGTTTAAATCAGTGGTTGGCAGCCAGCTCAGTGTTTTACTATGACGGCTTTTATCATGAATAATTAACGTGTATATAATTAGGTATTTATTAGATGTTTTATTGATCTTATTGGTGTCTTCCTCTGCTTCTTCTTGCTGGATTAACGTCCGACTTTATCTGAAACGGTGATGAAACATCTTGACCTAAATCTGACCTCTGTTGGTTCAAAGTTTCATCATCCGACAGTGATGTCATGTTTTTGTATTATGTGGTGCGTTTCTTGGGTGTCAAATGTTCAACCACTAGATGACAGCAAAAGCAGATTTTTCAATCTTGGTTTTATCACTCTGAGATAATGACTGCGCCTCCTAAATCAATGCAACAGGGTTTTTTTTAATCTCCTTCAGCAGCTTACTGAGCTGATTAGCTGCCTGTGGTAGAGGGTTTATTAAGGAAATCACCTGGTGTGATTTGACCTTTAATAATATATCAGGAGCAACACGAGACATCTTCATTAAAGAAGTCTGCAAAAGCACAAAAAGGGTAAAAGTTGATTTGGATATAAAACATAATGCAGCATCATGGGGAAATGTGTGTGTATTTAGTGTGTGTGTGTGTGTGTGTGTGCAGGTAACAGCAGACACTGACTACTTATAATTGTAACCAATCACAGACTTGCCTTTTTTTTCTTTTTTTTTTATCCGAACCCAATCAGACTAAATGCATCACAAGATGATAATTACTGACAGCAATTTGGTTAGAAAACACTTAGAGATAATTGATGCAAATTGGTACGAGCTCGCTACATGTAATGAATGTCACAAAGGGAAAAAGCAGCTTACTGTAATTTGTAGTTTAAAACCACTTGATGCTAAAAAAAAAAAACAACTGAAAATATGTAATTATTTCATGTTCAATACTGATACTTGTTTTTAGTTTCACTTTTTAATCTTCACAGTGATGAAATGAAATCTATAAATTAAAAAAAAAAAATTAAAACCATCACTGGATGGATGAATTTGGTACATCAAAATTACATCAAGTTGTTGCCTTTGCACTTAGTTTTTTTTTTTTTTTACATTTCTTACAGTATGAATGTCGACCTTAATACATGTGAAAACAAACTGACACAGATGAACGTGCAGAGTGAGGTTAGTTCAGGCCAGACGCCCTGGATATGGATCCATATGCTGTTAGCCGCAATGCTGCTACAGGCAGCTATTACACCTGAAATGATGGGAAATTTTCCATGCTGTATTACTGATTTTGTTATCTTGGTCTATTGTGTACAAACAGCATCTATTGCATGTCTATCCGTCCTGGAAAAGGTTTTTTTTTCCTGTTAAAGCTTTTTTGGGAGCTTTTTCTTATCTAAATCGAGTGTCTAGAGGAGTTTGCTTTGCTATACAGATTATAAAACCTCCCTGAAGTAAATTTGTCATTTGTGATATTGGGATATATAAATAAACCAGGACCTGCAGTAGGTCTAAAAGAAAAATGCTTCCTGCCTCGAACTTGTTACTCTTCTTCCAGCATTTAGCTCAAATAAGCCGCCGTCACGACAATATATTATATCATATATAATATTCATCTTTGCTGCCTTTGCTGGCTGCTTGTAATTTAGTTGATCTTGTTATATAAAAATTCCCATGTCATTCTGGATAACATGGTGTTCAATGCCTATAATGTAACAGTTAAATTTACCTCATATTGTAAAGAAACGATCCTTAATTTTCCTTAAAAACAGAAGAAGAGCCTAAAATGAACAGTGATGTTCAGTGGTTGAATGTCGTGGAGAGGAGGGGCTTATAAACGCCACTTTAATCTGCCCGTCCAATGGGAGCAAATAGCTGTATTAAAATAGATAATATGACAGGCCAGGCTGGACAGCAGGATAGCACCCGCCAGACAGACCTATATAACAGATTGAGACATGCAGGGGTAATCCAAAAGGGTTTAAATCTCTGCTCATACACGTGATTATGCTTTTTTTTTTTTTTTTTTTTTTTATTCTGGGTTATTCTGGGTAACTGCATGAGACAGACAAAATGATTTGCTGTCCACTGTGAATCCACTCTGAGCACTGCAAATCTCTAAACTGTATTAAGGTGAAGTAAAGGTAATTCATTGGTTAACAAGTGTAATATTTAGTTTTTAAAAAGAGTCAGCAGTGAGAAATGTGCAGAAACGGAGGCAGAGGAGACGAGTAAATGTCTAAAGAGATTGATTCAGTTTTCAAAATGTGGCTCTCAGGGAAAACACGACAGCTACAACGATATTCCTCCGCACGCACAATCCTTCGTCTTTACTCAGAAAAAAAAGAGGCAAATGTAGATTTGTGTGGCTAACTGCCAGCTGTAGCTTTGTTTTCTTACAAAAGGGCAACTTTTTGTCTCAAATTGAAATGTAAAGTCGTCACAAATGACTCACAGCACAGAGATTAAGTGCTTTTGGTTATGCAAGAAAATGTGTGCTTCTCTTGCCAATTTCCCAACAATGGGATTATTTGAGACAAAGATACACAGAGAGATTGGTTTTAAGATGATTGGATCTGGCTTTTTTTTGATAACATTTCAGGGTATTTTACATGAACAATTGAAGCAACACATACACACAAAGCAGGTTAAAATGTAGGCATTTAATAACATACAATGAAAAAAAATACATATCTTATGAAATAAAAAAAACAAAAAAACAAAACCCGTCAATGCTGTATATCATTTACATCTTCTTTTCCAGCCATAATGAAGCATCGCTTGGTGCGTAGTGCATCTACAGTTAAGTTTAAACACAACAACAGTGGCGTATTTGAGTAATCCCCAAGAACTAGATAAAATAACAGAACAACAAACCCGGCGCACACAAACATCGTCGACCTAAATATTTACAAGATGAAAATGGTCACGTGATCATTCTCTCTGTCGATGGTGAGAATGTTACTGAGGCACATATTCTTCAGTGTGTTGTTTGGGTAAAAAAATCAACAAAAAAAAAATTGGTTTGTTGAATATAAAAAGGGGAAAAAAAATCTTCTGATGAGTCATCTAATGTAATTACATAATAAAGTCATATCTTACAAAAGAAAATGATCCAATTTGGACCTGACAAACTTGTTTAAAGTATGAAATAGTAAAGGATAAAGTACATTCCTATGTACATTATAGTATGCTATCAGTCCCTTTACACTGCCACATGATCATTTAACCCAACAGAAAGCATTTCTCCTGAAACACACCACGACACTCTAAAATTATCCAAAATGCAACCATAACATTAGCATCAACTTAGAATCAGAAAGGATTTGGCTAGTCTATCCCATGTATTTATTGCAAGTATCAAAAGCTTTATAGTGACATATTCACATGTTAAAGTCTTACAACCAATGCTGAATTGACAGTCTTTGTGGTTGAACCTCTGTGGGTAAGCAGAAATAGCAACCCGAGGGTCAAAAGGGCAAATGTTTACATGGCTTGTATTGGCAAGTGAAGACGTAAAGCTGAGCACTCTTGTACAATATGGTTTGCATACAAGCACCTGATATGTTTTGACAAACCAGAAACCTTTTTTTAATAAATATGTCACACTCAAACTTTCTTTATGTGTCAATCTGAAAATCTGTGAAAAATCAAACTATTTTTACAATTACATGCTACAAAGAAAACTGACCTGTGTGCTAGATCAGTATCAGCATTAACTTCTTCAAAGTATTTTCATTTGTCAAATGCACAGCAACTGTGAGACAGCTCTGCCTACAATCTGTTGATATCTTTCTATTCCAGGATCATGAGATATCCATTAGTTAGATAACACAGCCAAGTGGGTGAGATGTAACTTTCGGCACTAAAATTAGAAGAGGACAAGCACAAGCCAACAACCTGGTTCTGGTTTTCCCTCTAAAGAGTCCCCTCACAGTCAGTATAAAGACCCCTGTCAACTCTTTGTTGGCTTTAAATAAGTTTCATGGTGAATCTGCCACCATCCCCTCCTTCCCCTCCTCCTCCACCCATGGATGACCGAGGAACAAAGTCAATAGTCGCTGTGTGCTTGATCTGGCCTTTGCTTTGGCTCCAGAAGAACATGAAGACAAAGCAGATGGCCACCGAGCTGAGGAAAGACAGGAATCCCATTGTGGTAGCAATGATCAGTGTCTTTGCGTCGAAAGGGTATGGCTTGGCCATTTGAGCTGAGGAGTTGGCAGCTTGGGGGTTTGAAGGCTCAACCCATCCCTCCTCTGTGAAGAAGGGAATGGTTCGATTACGAGGGAGCCCCTTGACGTACAGGCCGACAGTCAGGCTGTCATTGCCGGCTGCATTACCAGCCAGGCACTGATATGTGCCACTGTCCTGAACCTGGGCAAAACGCACTTCTAGAGTACCATTGGGCAAAACTCTGATTCGCCCTGTTGGAGAAACCACATTCTTGTGAGATGAGATCCAGGTGATAGCTGGCAATGGATCCCCGTCGGCCTTACAGGAGAAGATGACTGTGGTGCCCTCCTCTACTCTCACCTCCTGCGGCCTGCGGTCCATGATACGCGCAGGGCGGCAGGTGAACAGCCTCGGGAGCTCCTTCTCTGAAAAGTCTCTGAATTCACGCTGTCTTACCACATCAGGAGACAAACAAGTGGGCTGATGTCCATCAAAGTTCAAGCGTAATCGTCGGCGGACCACCCAGAGAAGGCGGCAGTCACATGCCAGGGGATTCCCATCCAACCTCAACACCTGAAGGTTTCCCACTGAGTGGAAGACGCTCTCCTCCAAAGTAGTGAGCTGATTGGATGTCACATTGAGCGTGCGAAAGTAGGCCAGACCCCTAAAGGCCCCCGGCTCTATTCGTAGCAGGCTCCCTCCGGCTAGGTGTAGCTCCTGGAGTCTCAAAAGGTCCCCAAGCAGATTACCTTGGATAACAGTGATGGGATTGTAGGACAGGTCCAGGAAGTGCAGATAGACCAGGTGACGAAGTGCTGAGTAAGGAACCACACTGAGGTTGCAGCTGCTGATGACAAGTGAGGTCAAATTAAGACCAATCAGGCTGTTACTAGCCATAGTGTCCAATGCTGGCCAGTTTGTGATTACAAGGCTGCGCAGACGGTGAAGCCGTCGGAAAGCGTTGCTGGGCAGTGTAGAAATGGTGAGGCGTAGCATGCGAAGCCGTGTCAGACTCTGGAGCTGCGACAACGCTTCGGTGGGAATGGATGTCAAATTGCTGCGGTCTAAATTGAGCTCTTGTAAATTCTGCAGACCAAAGAAAGCCCGCTGGGAGATGAACACTAAGTCGTTCTCTCCAGCTTCCAGTGTTTGCAGGTTCATCATTTCTTTAAAGGTGTAGTCCAGGAAGACCAGAATCTCATTCTGACTCAGATCAAGAAAATGCAGACCGGACAGACCAGAAAAAACCCCAACCGGGATGATCTTGAGTCGATTATTCTTAATCCGTAGCGTCCTGAGATTCTGTAGCCCCTGGAAAGCCTCCACCTCAATCATGGAGATTATATTATCACTAAGGTCCAACTCTTGAAGTTGCAGGAGACCAGAGAACTGGCGGCGCCCCACAGTCTTAATCTTATTGTAGGATAAATCCAAATGCCTGACATCGCTGGAAAAGCCCTCTGGCACTGAGTTCAAATGTTTGCCAGAGCAGATTACTTCTTTAGCTTCAGGTCGACACACACAGCGTGGAGGACAGACTCCTGCAGATACACCCAATCCAAACTGGAGCAGGATGCTCCATGCCCCCCATCGAACGACAGACTCCACAAACATCGTACCCCCAGTCTGAGAAGAGACATAGACATAAGTTATGATGATTTAAACAAGTGATACAGATACATATCAGTGTTTATATGCATGCTTCTAAAAAGTTTTAAATCCCAAGCCAAGTATGTTTAAATTGGATTTATGTTCTTAGTTATGTTAAAAGACATATTTAGTAGACGTACCGTTTCAGTCTTGGAGTGCAGATTCTCATAACCAGTGGCAGTTAAGTTGGAATCAGACTTGAGTTAAGTCCTTTCTAGAGATGTGTTTCAGTCAATAACGTGTCCTTTAGAGTGACCTGGACAGAACAAAGACACAGAAAACAAAAAAGAAAGTTTAACTCAGCATCCAAACGAAAGACGAAGGCTTTGCTATTTGTTGACTCAGGTACATGATGACAACCAGGAAAACAACATGAAAAGTCACATTTGAGGTAATCAGACTATGAGTGTGAAGCAGATGTTGCAGCCGGTAAGACGAGCCTACAACAAAACCCCTACGTAACTGATTATCAAAGAATACATCTTACTTTTTACTCAGGACATTTTACCCCCCCTAACTGCACTTAACACCAGTGCAAGTGTTCACATATGATCTCCCTCCCTCCCCTTAAAGAAAGTATTAGAGAGCTCAGTGGAGATGAGTCCTCAGTAGGATGACAGCATTGACCCCTTATGCATCTGAATTTATTCAAGACAACTAGAGAGAAAGCAACATGAGCAGTAAAGACATTTAAAACATTAAATGCATAAATAAATCAGGGCGTGTGTGTGTTTGTCCTGGAAGAAGAATCTTGTTCTTCCTGAGACCTTGTTTATAAAAGTAAACATTTAAATTTACTCTATTATAGTGTTTTATAATACTGACTATGCAAAATATAGTAATACATAGTGTAATAAAATAGTAATAAAATAGTAATAGTAATAAAATAAAATGTGTTTTAATTAATGGTGATGATATTTTTACCATAATTATGTAACTTACATCCAACATTTCACGAACCGATGACCAGTCGACTCTAATTATTGCATATATGACTAATTATTCTGAAATATGAAGGGTTATACATATACAGGGTTTCTATAGTAATAGGTATTGTTTTTAAACATCCAATTTTCACCAATCTGGTTTTAAAAAAAACATGATGATAATGATAACAGGGTCCAAAATTAGTCAATATGTGCATATATAAAGCTGCAAAATGTAGTAAAACAACATTGATGCTAATATTGAGTATAAAGAAAAGCAACCTGCACATCCTGAAAGAAACAAATCCTAAGAGAGTCCAACTGATGTAAAACACTGCATTGTGAAATATTACATAATTACATTACTAGTCTGCTAGTGTCTGGCCTTGCCAGTTGAATAAACAGGTGCTCGGATCGTATATGAGTTTAATTATGTATTTCCTCTCTGACTCACCACCGAGACTTTCTACAGTACGTGCAACAAAGATAACAAACCTTAAAAAGATCAACTCTTATTCTTAACAATATCCTACAGCTGCACAGAAAACTCATAAGCCTAAAACATAAGCTGCACTGATGAGCAAAGTTATGTTTCATAACAAGCAGATATAAAAAAAAAAAAAAAAAAAAAAATACAGCAAATACAATACAAATTCTTAAATATACCAAATGTCAAACTGAGTCTAACCTGCAGCAGCTGCAGCTTCTCACTCTCCACCTTCAGACTGTTTCCAGAGTGCGGACTCGCCCTCACTGCAGAGTTGCCGACAGTCCCTGAGCTGCACAATCTTTGTCTCATCGCTGCTCTTCATGCAAACAGCTCTTATACTGGCTGGGAGCACTGACTCACAACCCAACACTTGTGCACATAAGACTCTCAGGACTCGTGTTAGACCAATATATCAGACACACCAGATGCCGATACTGAGCCAGATATGATTGATCAGGGATAGCGATAATGAAAAGCATCTATAAAACCTTATTACATTTTAACATAATTCATCTTGATTAAAGTGGCTGATATGAGAAGTTTAAATGTAGATTTCTAACATGATACAGTGAAAGTTTAAAGAACAATATTTTTTAAAACATCATTTTAACATGTTTTACTGTCCTAACGCTCTTTTATAACATCTCTATTCCTTCAGTGAAAGACGTCAAATATACATCAAATATTGGCTTCAGGAACCTGTATCAGTCTCCTTAGTCTCATTTGTGTAATACATGGGCGGGGCTCACAATTTAAATGTGCTGACCCCCACCCCCCCACTACCACCCCCTGAGCCCTGAACTTGTGAGAGACAGAGACGGGCAGGTGTGTGATATCTTGGGCGGGTGGGCTGTCACATGTCGGATCCTTCCAACCAATCAGTGATCAGCATCGCTCCTCATCTGTGTGTCTACACACGTCGTGAAACTACGGTGCAGCCAAAGGTCGCAACCCCGGAGTCACAGCCAAGAGTGACCCCATCTGTTAAATTAGAAAGTGAGAGAATAAATGTATTTGTAATTTGGAAATCTATTTCTCGCCCTGCGTGGAGCGTAGTCACATGAGTGTCGTGTTACCGTGGTGATTACGCTAAGTATTTTCTATTACGCACCGCCTCTTGTCGTTTCTATAATGCAGTTTCAAATTACAGCAGTTACTTAAAGAGCTGTCCAATCAGTATCTGTGAATGTTAGTGAACATATAACACCTCGAAACTCGTGATGCCTTCAGGAACATGATACAGAACGTGGGAAGTTTCTCTGTCTGTTTGTGTCTGACCAGATAAAATCTAATCGACCAATATGAAGCTGCTCTTTGATGACTCTGCAAAAATATTTTGGCATGACTCAAAAACTTCCACTGTGCCAAAGCCAAGCAGAGGCCAGCTCTTACCTAATACACCCTCAAAACGCCAAAACACAATGTCAAAACCAGTCTGATGTAAACAGCCTCTCCTCTGTCATCAGACAAAACCCATCACGTCCCTCAGCGTCTCCGCCCTTATTTACATCAATCTGTGGACAGTTGCCACCACATGTTAAAATTAGGACTTTGTTCATCGAGAGTCAATCAGGGTTACTTTCCTCTCCTGAGTTGCTTTATGTTTTCCTGATGTGAATCATATCATGATTATGCTTACCAGGAACGCTCAAATCTACCAACAATATCACTTCTGCTGAAGATCATATTCAACAAAATGCGACTCATATCATTATCTTGCTGTAACACATCCAAAAGCAAAGAGGCGGGGCAATGATTCTTCCTCTCGTCTACATTATTTGCTCTGAGAGGAAACTCTCTCAGTGCTCGGCCTTTTTAAGTTTTACTGTATCTGCTTTTGTCCTGCAGCAGAATGTGAAGAACTGTGAGAGACAGTGTGCAATTCATGAACGAGGAGCATAACGTCATACGGACTGCAGGGTGAATGTCTTTGTTTCCTTCTGTGTTCGGCGAATCTCTCTGCCAAGAAGTCCGTCTGACAGGGAATTCACAGTCTGAGCTCTGTTGGGTTTTCTGACACTTGTCAAAGAGCTATTTTTAGCTCGTCACAGTAAGAAAGACAAGAGCCTGGCTCAAATCCCCAATTAAAGCGTCTGGAACAGAACAACAGTGCGGGGATCACAGAGTGTGAGCTTGTGTCTTTGCACTTCTGTGTGTGTTTTTCTGTGTGAGTGTGTGTGTGCTCCAGTTGTTGGAAGTGTGTTTGAATGTGCGGTGGTAGAGTTGGTATGTGTTTT
Source organism: Pampus argenteus (assembly GCA_036937835.1). Classification (NCBI taxonomy): domain Eukaryota; kingdom Metazoa; phylum Chordata; class Actinopteri; order Scombriformes; family Stromateidae; genus Pampus; species Pampus argenteus. The sequence continues at coordinate 23,912,456 of CM072865.1, read as the reverse complement.
CTTTTTTACAGGCTTCTGGCACCTGCTGCAGTGTGACGGCCCCTGAGACCTCCAGCAAGCAAGACGAAAATATTAAAAGGTTTGCTGGCAGAACAGCTGTCGGGTGCAGAGCTGGAAAACAAAAAGTCCTGCGGTCTTTCCTCGTTGGGTTTGTCTGGGATAGGACGTGTACACACAGGATCGTGATGGGAGCCATATCAGTGTTGAATAAATAAAAATGTTTGAAATGCAAGAGAGAAAAAACATGGAAAACATTTCCCAACACAAAAGGAGTCAGAGACAGTTGGTGGTAGATAGAAACAACATAGAATCAGATCAAAACTCATGACATTATCACATCTGGACACATTAAAAAAGACTTTATCTAAATTTCTGTTGTTATGAAATCATCCAGTATGTGGTGGAGGAATGTAAATCTTCACATACTTCATGTTTACATTATCTTACAGGCTACATTACATGTTCGGAGGTCAAACAAGCTATTTCTAATTTCATCATTTAGAAAACAGCTGTGAGGAAAAACTGCAGCGCCGTGAATACTAATGTCACCGAGGCGGAGTGTGTTTGCCTGGTTGCATATTGGAAATTGTCATGTGGGATTGAGATAAAGGAAAGTGTGTGTCGGTATGGCTGCGAGCTCATGCCTGTGACAAATAGGATTATATTAATTGTTTGCTTCGGTGCCGACGCATTGAAACAGAATTATTCCATCTGAATGTTTATTGGTCACACTGGTTATTCAGCCTATTTGAAATGGTAGTTTCCTCAAACGTATAATTAGTTACTGTGTGTGTGTGTGTGTGTGTGCATACGTGGGTTTCTTTCAGAGTGTGGATGCTTTTATTTTCTTTAGTTGTTGTTTGTTTTCCAGATATCTATTTCTATATCTTCATATGAATGCAGAATCTGTAAGTTTAGAGCGTTTTGGTTTCTGTTTGTAGTCAGCTTGTAGTCTGATGACCAATCACATTCGAACAGGCATTTGGTTGTACGCAGGTAAACAGCCCACATGGAGAGTTTGCATTTTTAGTTTATCTGTATTCATATGCATATATGTGTTTGTAGAGATTAGCTGAAATGTCGTCTGGACCGCCTCAAGTTGCTAGTTGGAAGAGAAAGAAGAGAAAGTGTTTGGATATGCGTCATCTATTATCAGCTTGCTACACAGGAATCCCTAAAATATCGGCCAACCACGCGTGCCTGCTGATTGGTGACAGACAGGTAACATACTTCGAGCTCTTTTGCTCATAATAGCAGCAGCAAGTGAACCAAAGCAATGAGGTTAAAGTCACTATAAAGGTTTGTACTGGTAGAAACTGCAGAGTTGGATGATTATTATCTCTGTTGTGTTTATGACTACAAGCGACCCCCTTTTTTAACATAAAAGTAATCATGTGATCTATTGTTAAGATAAAAATATGGCTCAAATGTGCTTTTTAAAATGGAAGACAATTAAATATAACAGCACAAAAGTGGCTGTAAAAAAGAGGACAGATGAAGTAAGAACGAGTGTGTTTGAGTATTTACATCCATGTAATGTGTGGTGGAAGTGGGTCACAGTGACAGATCCACTCACATCAGTCTCATTACAGACTGCGTGTTGGGTAAAACACTGCTGTGAAACCTCATTCTGACGGCGAGAGAGTTAAGCCTCACGCAAAGTGCACCGTCTGCAATATTAATAATAGCACAAATAAATGAGGGAAGGGAATTAGTCTCAGTGCAGCGTCTATGTGATGTGACAAATTAGGTCGTCTCAGCTAACAGCGGTGATGTGTCGGAGCCACCGATGTACATCAGAGGGAAGAGGGGAGGTCACGCGTCAACGGGGGAGCTCACCGATGGGAGACACAGGCTTCTTAACCTGGAACAGGTCACATGTCAAACACTCAACTGAAACTAACCAACAAACTAATTGAGGGCAACACGAGACAGTTGAGTCCAACTTCAACTTATAAAATCTGGGACAACAGACTGTTTCAACGGTTGTTGACAAATGGCAAACATGTGGCCTTGTGTTTCTATTAGAGGAAAATCTGAATGTGTCTTTGTCCCATGGTGGAAGAAGTAGATCATCTTAAAGTAAGTGCTATGAAATTATAGGGAGGGCACACAAGCATTAAGCAGGAAATATGGGTAACAAAAAATACAGAGAAAAGGGGGGATGTCAAGTATTTGAGTAAAAAAAAAAATTGAAATAGTTTAATAAAACTGTAGTAAAGAAAGTAGAGACATTTTAAGCAGTGTCATATAAAGGGTTAAGGTGAAATGAGGCTAAGCTGACAATAGAAAAATCACTATTGTATTTTTTTTTTTTCCTATTTCGCAGAAAAGCGATCGACTCCATAATCTCCCCTCAGGCGGAGCTTTTCCTCTTTGGCACACTCCTGCTGACCGACCTGCCTGCTAATCTGACGGAGCCGATTCAAAGTCCCACCAGGTTTCTAACCTGAGCCAGCAAAAGAGGCACAAAGGTAAAGATCTGCAGCAGACAGATCATTTGGAGTGCCGGTGCAGGTCACAGATTCGATTCCCCCACAGCCACCGATGGATCCATTGCTGTTAAACTCTACTTCAACAGTGTAATTTCTAATATTAGTATCTAGTATTTTCCTTGTCAACAAATCTCAGTCAAAACCAGCAATGAAGCAATTCTGCTTGTGTTGTATCCAAAGTCTGCTGTATCTTATTCCTAAAGTCAAGAGGTTGTGATCTGTAGCACAACAAGCTAGTGAAGCGCTCACTGGCTTCTGCCTTACACGGTACTACTCTCCATAGACTGAAAGCACGATTGCTGTTATTAGTCTTTGGAGCTGTTTCTAAATAAACTAACGTGACCGTAATCTTTGTGGTGTTTTTAATAGTTTGTGGACTGAAGTCTACAGCACAGAGCAATAAGGTACAGTATGTCAGGCTTTGGACACATGTGCATAATATTTTAAACTCCAGATAACTACAGCGACTGCACGAAATCTAACCAAACTGGCCTCCACTTTAAATCAAGCCAGTTGTATTTACTTCATATCGTACCAATCTTACATTTTCTTTAAAAAGCCTTTCAAGTTGTATCACATACAACACCCTTTATTCTTAAAACCCTCGATTTGGATGAAGTTTAGCTTTTTCTGCCTTTGTCTCTAAGAGAGGACAATCACACAAGTGCAAGAGGTCAGTCTAGGGAGTCTAGGATAGAGCTTGATGCACGCGGAGGGAAATGCTACAGCCAGGAAAGACATCCTTCACCTGCTGTCTACACCACCATAGCTGTAACATCATCACTACTTTTAGTTTATCCCTTGATAATTTGGAGCTCCGTGAAGGACTGGCCGCCTTGCTGGAGAGTACCCTGCTTTTCACCCACCGCATGCTGAATAGGCTCCAGCCCTCACAACCTTGACTAAATGATTATAGAAAAGGAATTATGATTGAACACGGAGCAAATTAATGGAAGTTTTTACATTTGATATCCTGACTACTCACTTTTTTATAGCCTTTGAAAACTCCTCTGCTAGACAAAGAGAAAGAAACGGGTCACTCGTGGTATTTTACATACAGTACTAGTACTAAAGTTCAAACCCTAAATCAAACATTTATACACAATCCAAGCAAATGCATGAAGTGGGCACACATGTCAGATTGATGAAACAATTACAGTAATATTTTAAATCTTTGTTTTTCTGTGTTTGACAAGTACAAATAACTGAGCTCTGCCTCGCCTTAAGCCTCCATGAATCAACAGATGACAGCAGGCACCAAAAAGAGCGCCACCTAAAGGAAATCAATCCCCATCAGCTTTAGGGCCACTAACAGGCCTGACAGCTTTACTGACAGGTAATCTACTGACAGGTAATCTATAGGAAAAGTATCAGCCTCACAACCTTTATGTTGTTTCCAACGCAGTGGTTGAGATGCTTGTCAGAGAAAGGAAAATACTTATCAAAGTTGGTAACCTGATGTGAAGTATTCCTCGTCATTGAAGCCCTTTCATTTGTAAAAGGGAAACGTATAGTTGGAAAGCGTAAGTCTTTAGTAGGCTAACTGCTGCCCCTAGTGGCTGATCTGGGGAGTAAAAAAACACCAACTACAACACCAGCAACTGTAGTTGCAGTGGGTGTTTTCTTCTATCTTACCACAGGGGGCAGTAACGAGTCCAGCTTGGTGGAGCACAGAAGGTGAAAACTTACTTTAACAAGTCACTCAAAGGTCAGAACAATTCTTTATCGGCAGCGTTTTCAAACCGTAAGTCTCGGTTTTACAAGAAGAAAGACTTCAAGGTTTTCTTCAAGGAAGGGTATTCTGTAGATACATGTATGGTTAACTTCCTCACCTCCAGTAAAGCAGCACAGTCACTTCACTTGGCCTTTGTATTGGAACCATTTATCTCCTACGCAGTGGATGAGACAGTCCGTTTAGCCACTGTAAGGAGCAGCAGCTGGTGCATTTTCCTACTGTCTGCCAGCCCTCTATGGTGCTTTCCATATATTTCTGCCTGTCACTATTCTATTCTGTAAACATATAACATATAATGAATGAATGATATGAACATAAAAAACAAATGTAAATGATTTAAACTTTAGCTGAGTCCAGGTGTATAGTTGGCCTAATTATTTTTAAAAATCATGTGAGACGTAGCGTATGCCATGAAAACAGATAATAATAATAATCAAACTGGAAAGGATGGAAATAAAAAGGTGCATCTCTACTACAAAGATGCTTTTCTCATGGCCAGACAACACAAGGCTGCTGCTGACACAAACCCCGGGGCTGGTGGCATTCAACTCTTCACTCATGCTTTGACTATTTCTCCGGTGGCAGTGACCAACTGATCTTTCTATTCATCTACAAAAAGGACTTCAGATGACTGCGTGGCCTGAACTTGTGCTTGTGCACATGGTGGGTTCAAACGTGCTGTGCACCGCAGATTCTGCCCTGGATGGATGTTTTCATGTGCAATCCCTCCAAAAGTAGGTCTTATTGACACTCAGATGAGAAGACAACCAACAGAGGACAGGAGGGACACCATGTTGAAACGAACTATTTATCTGTTCTGCAAAAACACAAACTCTCTAAGACTGAAAACATGCTGAACGGACGTGCAGATCCCTTGTTCCCGGCTCAGATAGTCCGACACCTTTTTCCAGACAGCTAACCTCTTTGGCTTATCTTAGTATTTAGGAGGTGTAGTCAACGGGAGCTGTGAGTGTGCAAGCAGCATATGGCTTTTTGAATACAAATTATACATTATTATTGGCAAGCCAGAGTCACTGATGGCTGCTATGTTTTCTTGTCTGGAAGAATAATTTAAAATGTATCTTCAAAACATATTGACCCATCACATCTATTACCTGTATGACGAAAAGTCAGGGACACATTATTGCCTTTAAACATAAATACAAGAAGATTAAAATGGAAAAAATGAGTTATTTTATGCCAGATTTCCCAAACTAGGCCAATATATCTGCATTCAATAATTACTTCTACTGTTGTGGATAATATGTCGTTTACTTAAATATCGGATATTTATCTGATATTTAAACCTGCATTTTTTTTGGCTATTTGGGGTGCAGACGAGCTGTAAACACAACACTGGTATACTATCGTTTTACACTATCGCATGTTGATGAGCTTATTAGAAAATATTTGCCTGCTGTATTTTCAAATATGAAGCAACATTAGCATTATGAGAGGCTAATATCATCTTAGAACGTATTGCACTTAATGCGCAGTGCTTTTTGATGAGAATAACATGATGTTTAGATGTAGAAGATGCATAAAATGTTTTGGATGCGGTTCTGAAGTCGACCTGTGACTGTGACTAAAGCCATTCCTGTTATGCAAAATCATTTTTTTTTACCTAAATCTGACCCAAAACCAGACGAAAAGCTTGAACATTTTTCACTGCAATGCCCAAAATCTCTCATAAATCCGCAGGTTCACTCTGAGGTCACTGTCGATGTTTTGTAACTTACACAGCTGGGAGGAAATTTCGAGATTGTGTACTCTTAGGGATGCAAAAAACAGACAGGCGTCATGGCAATAACAAAAGCTACGAAAAATATTACTTTTTTATAGGATATCATACAAACCACTGCAGGAACAATACAGATAAATGTACTGACAAACAGTATAGTATAGATTTAAAGGACGTGTACGCTGCCTTGAAGGCCATGAAGGCAAAGCCAGGAAACCAGTACAAGTCATGTCATATACTTCTTTGCCGGAGGATGAAATCAATTGAGGTCTGGAGCAGCTGCCCAATATAACAGTCCTGATAAATCATCCCCTAACAAGGAGACTGACATACTTCCTGTGCATAAAATGCCCTCTGATTAAATTGCCCATTTGGCAGAATCCCAAGCGTCAAATCCTTGGTTCTCCCTTGATGTGATCTGCTCCTCCGTGATGATGCATGTCCTCATTATGACAGGAGGAGAGGACGGAGAGTTTGCTGCTGGTCTGAGCTCACCTCTGCACCCTGACTCACATGCTGATCCTGGCTTATGACAGACTGCAGGTGAGATAATACTCAAATCTGACATCAGGAGCCAAGTTTGGAAATTATGCCGACGTTTGTTCAGAGTAAATGTGAAAATGAAGCATCTCGATAAATAAAAAGAAAAAGAAAAACACAAACAGCCTCATGATGTCCCAGGAGAGAAAATGAGGCTGCAGTTACTGTCGTCTTTAATCCTGCCATTAAAACACAGTCTGCTTCGGCCCTTTTTTTTAGGTTTATGGAACAAACTATCCTGATGATTACTGTTTACATGGACTTCATGACAAAGCAACAAGGCTGTGGAGGGTTAATGGCTAGAAAATATGGTTTCAAGAGATTTAATAAAACCTTAGAGAATAAAAACATTAATATAGGTCAGTATTTAAATCCGAACCAGACACGATACAAGTTATAGTTTATGTGTATTTACAGGATTTCTTGTTTTTTAGACCATTTGGAAATTAGAAACAAATTTACCACAAAGTAGGTCGTCTCTCTCTTTCTGTTAAGCTCATTCAAATGAGGACAAAAACTACAGCAAGGAATAAACACTGAAATGATGAAATGGTTAGCTGATCAATCAATTAGTTGATCGATAGAAAATGAAACATCTTTGGGTTGTTGGTCGGGTCTGACATGTTATAGACCAATCAAGTATTTGATTAATCAAGAAAATAATCAATAAATGAACCAATAATGAAAATCATTGTTGTGTTTTCCTCGAGTTTTACTGTAAATAAAGTTTAACTTGAACCTTTGATAAAGAAGTCAGTCCTATCTGCATGATGATTGTTTACAACAACAACCAACATTAATAACGCAGAACCAACATGAACATGTTCAAATATATAAAATAATGATAAATGAGGTATAATCAGTGTGAACACACCACGAACCTCTACAGAGAAGTGATCTGGCACCTATCGATCACTATCAGACCCAACTGTAAAATCAATAAGTAAACTCACCTCACGGTTGAAGCTTTCAGAGAAGGAGCCATCGCAGCAGAGCTTGCACCTCCAACACATCATCACGTTCATCTGTTTTCGGGACACTTCCTCCTCTTCCTCCTCTTCCTCCTCTTCAGTCTACATCCAAACAGACGCTTCCAACATCTGTCACATCACAGTCGCGCAATTTACTTTCGACCTCCTTCTTCGTTAATTTTCCCTTTTTTCCGACTGCAGAACACCTCGGGGACGTTTCAGATAATTGTGCTACTAATGTAATTTAGGTCGACTGTGCTGTGTGTGTCCATGTGTGTGTGTGGAGAAGCTGCTGCGCTCTGACCGCGGTGCTGCTGATGCTGCGCCCTCGTCTCCAACGTCTCCAACGTCTCCATCCCTCCGCTCAGCTGAAACTAAAGTCCCACAGATTTAATGCCTTAAATCCTCATGTAACGTAGAATGAGTCTGTTACAGTTACACACACATGAAATGAGGCGTTACATCACTGAACTGATGGATATAATTAATCCTGTTGACTCCACTGCATCTCTCTGGTACTTAAAGTTACTTTAATTAAGCATTTGGACATCTGATTGGTTAATAAAAAAATGATGCATAATTAAAGTTTGTCACCCAGTTTGGCACATTGATGAATCCAGAACACACACACATATATATATATATATATATATATATATATATATATATATATATATATATATATATATATATATATATATATATATATATATATATATATATATATAGTTTGATACTTAACAAATTTCAGTAAGCAGGGGAGAAATTGAAAATTTTGAGGGACTATTTGTAAATTAGTGAAATTGGAACGATACAGAGAAGATTAACACGACCCCTGTGCGAGGAGGACACGCAAATTAATTTATCTTTGACAAGAACAACACAACGTAAGCAGAAACTATATAGAAAGTTGTAATACTGCTGTATGATGGTTCTGCTTTTATTAAAATAGGCTGTAGTTGTTCAGTAGTGCTTCACTGACAAGCCAGCTGAAATCCGAACAGGTGGATGCCCATAAAAGCAGATTTTTGTGCTGGAGATGTGCAAATAATAATAATATGGGTGGCAAAATCCCCAAGCTGTCAGCTCTGAGGGGATTTATGATTTTTTTTTTTTTTTCCAGAGCGAGTACTGGCATGTTTCCAGGGCGGTACATTACTATCACAGCCTGGAGGGAGAGATACACGGGTCAGCCAAATCTCTGGATTGAACAACAGCTGGATACGATAAAGATGAGCATGCTTCGACCCTGTAGTAGAGGCAAGAAACACACACACACACACACACACACACAGAGAGAGAGAGAGACATTAAACAAACAAACTGATTCAACCAATTCAAAACACATCATATGTTTGTTTAGTTCAATTTACTTCAACTTTTCAAACAGACTGAAAAGTGAATGAACTGACAGAGTGCAGCTACTGGAAAATAGGAAACGCAGAGAACAAAGTAGCTTAGCTTTGCTTTTCATCACCTTCTTGTTTAGTTTCCTCCGGTGGACTGACCTTTCCTCTGCAGCCAAAACAACAGAGACGCTCCCTCCTGCAGGCTGAAAACTCAGCTGCTTAACATGGACCTCACGATGTACACAACCACACATCTGTACTTATCGAACCGGTGGGGACCCTCATTACCACATGACCACTATTCCTAACATTAACCATCACAAATATATGACCACACCCAACCTACACCTATACCTATAGTCTCCATTATTTCCTAAATACACATTAATGCACCACTCGGTTGCACCATGAACACACACACTGTTTCATACGTACACAATCCTGCTGCTGTAAATACTTACTGGAGCGACAAATGAGTATTAATCTGCAGATAAAAATAGTCCTGAACTAAATGCACAATTTACTCCAGTTTGGGTCACGTTTTGTTAAATTTAATTTGTTAAATGTTAAACTATATATTTGTGATCTTTTAAAGATTTATATCATCAATAGACACATATCCTTAATTGTGGCTGCAGACAGGAAGTGAGCAGATATTGAGAGTTGTTGGTTTTTATTGAATTTATTGTCACAGCTTCATCCTTGAACCGTCATTTGTCAAACATGCCTTCACTGTCTCTTCTCTGTTGGCTTTGTGCTGCACCTGCATTGGTTTTTAAGTCTCATCACACTCACCAAATGGGAACAAAACATATCTCAAAGGCTGTTGTCGAACTTTGTGTGGCTTTGGAAGAAAATATTCACGGGTGGAGAAACATTTTTCACGGTGAATGCATCTTCAAACTGCAAAGTCACCCGTTCACAGAGACCTTCCCTGCAGAATTTTTGCGTGTGTGTCTGTCAGACATTATTCTCTATTCATGAGCATCAGAAACAGACGAGTGCACCTAAACAAGGCAAACAGAGAGGACACATCAAAAACCTTCAAAAGCTTCATATAAATTCAAGAGTTGTCTTTGACCGTATAGATTTTTTTCCGTCCTCAACAGAAAAACATCAGCATCAATCATTTTCTGAAACACTGAAAATGACTTGTGTTTATAACTTTTCACCGTTTCCTACTACAGGTAATGTTGGTCTATTTTAAACTTAATCTAATAGTTTTAGATGCTTAACCAAGTCGTAACCATAGCGATAGCAGATAAAATAATGTGTGGAGCTGGAAGACACCAACAAACAACCTGTTTTCTTGATATTTCCACAATTACTCGTCAAACTGTGCTGTGAATATTCATGATATCCAGGTGATGATATGATGATGTTAGTTTTTGGTTTGATGTTTTCACATGAAATGTCAATATAAGGGTGGATTTGTGAGAAATCTACAGAATATGTTCATGCTCTATTTTTGGATAAGGTCTTTTCTCTAGCGCCACCATCAGGACAAACTGGATATTTTCAGCCACACTATCAGTATGGCTCTAACACTGAAAGTTTTCAACATATTGTTTGTTCCATCCAACGCGTCCTTATTATGTATTTAATGAAATATTCAGTTTCTATGCGCCACTATCGGCGCTTTGGATTTTATAAGTGTTTATATTTAGTCACGTTTAAGTAATAAACTTCAGGGATTTAACCAAACACTTGTGCGACAGATTTTCACCTTGACGACAACTGTAGCAAAAAACTGGATAAAGTCTCCTCTCAGTCGCTGTATGTGCAAAAATGCAATCACGGATTTTCCATGAAACGCTGAGATTGTATTTTTCGGTCTGTAAGCAGATTTTCAGGATGCTATAAGTTCTGCTTTTTGGCTCCCAGTAGGGCGATGCTGGATTGTTGCTTAACCTCACGTTCCTTTTTAATTAATCCTCATCCGCTCGTCTGTGGTTCTCTGATTAGAGCAGGGCAGCCTTGCGCTTCCTCTTTTCCCTGAAGCAGAGCATGGAGCATCTGCCAGGCAGGAGGCCTCTCAGAGAGACGAGAGGAGCGAGGCCGCTGTCGATGCACAGGCAGGTGCAGGCAGCACTCAGTAATATTAATATACAACGAAACCATAAAAGCGGCAATCCATGATTTAACCGTGTTTTAGAGTTTTTCAGATCCCAGAACATCTACACAGCTTATCAATAGCTGTATATGGAAAGCACGGTGTAGCCCAAAGGTAAATTGGCTACATCTACATATGAAGGTTCATTTATAAGAGCTTTGGGAGGACGGTGGTAGTCTCTGCAAATTCTGGCGGGGTTTAATTAAATTCTTTCCCTTGGAAGAGGTAAGTCCTGCCTGAAATGATCAATGGGAAACTGGAGCCAATTAGAAGAGAGGAATCATGAAGCCTGACCTTTGGCCCCGGGAATAGGTCCCGTCCAAATCCTGAAACTAACAGCAGCACTGACAGAGAAAGACGTGATTGGTCAGGAGAGAGCCAGTTACTGTGTATATCCATACAGCAGCCATAATCTGAGACAAATATGAAATTATATAGCAACTCCTTAACATAAAATTGTATCTATACAGTGGCGCAAAAAGTGGGTATGCACTATATGCGGCGCATAGGGGCGCCGCGTTAGAGGGGGCGCCAAAGCGATGGGGGAACAATAATTTCGAGTCGGCATTTTCTGTATTTAACAGCTGTTTGTGTATGTGTAAATGATATGATCAATAACAGAGGGGCATGTCACTAATTAGGCGCCCCTTCGCTCCCTCACCTCTCCTCTCCTCCTCTCCCACACACACACACACACACACACACACACACACACTATAAGCGTTCCAGTGCGCGCCCCTCCGGGCACGCGCTGGCGCGTTTTTTTTTCCATTCATTTGAATCGCGTTGTCACAGCTAAAGATGGAGAGGCAGAAAAAAAGCTGTCCAGAGCACAAAGCAGAAAACGGAAGAGGGAGAAGGAGAAAGGTTTTGAGGGGATGAAAAAAAGCTTTTCGAGGTGGTTGAAAGACAGTGGTTAAGTTATGTCAGTGTATCAAGAGGAGGCTTGTAAATATTCAGGATAGCAAAGCTACTAGCAAAACGACAGGTCCAACTGTGGGAGGAAGGACTTGATACACGTTCTTCATTCTTTCAAAACTTCACTTTATTTAGATGTCAGGAATATGGTTTCATTTAGTGACGTTTTAGATTCGTTTCCAATGAGATATTATTGATATAACTGCCTCTGTGTCAGTTGATGTTTAATATAAGTTCCTACTTATTTTGTTTTTGGTTCCTACCTACCTGCATGTAAGTTAATGATGATGATAATTCCAGCACTGGTCATCATAAAAAGGAACCAGAGAGGCACTTTAGGTGCATGGTTTTCAATGTTATTGTCGACACAGTCCTGCAAGAGTTGTCTGACAGGTTTTCCAATCTTCAGCTTGTGTCTGAGAAATTTAAATTCATCACTAAAATGGAGCACATGACACAAGCTGAGCTGGAGGAATCAGTTACCAGATATGCCCTGACTACCTGTGATGTTTCCAGAGATATCATTCAAGAAATGTACCCAGCAAGCCGTCTACTGAAGGGTTACAAGGCTCTTGAGAAGTTGAATTTCCTCATACAGGAGAATCTTGATTTGGTGTTCCCAAATTTGACAGTAGCCCTTAGAGTATTCCTGACCATGCCTCTGACGGTTGCATCTGCAGAAAGATCCTTCAGTAAGCTGAAGCTTATCAAAACATACCTTCGTTCAAGTATGAGCAATGATCGCCTGACCCAGGGCACGACATGTAACAATTTAGTGGTAGGTAGAGGACTTATTTATGTTATTACATTGTTATACATTATTTTTTGTGTTTTATTGAGCTGATCACCTGCTGTAATACATAAAACAAAAGTCTGTAATAAAAGTCTAATATTTTATAAGTCCATGAATAAATAAGATGTATACACGTAAACATTGAAGGGGGGGGGGGGGGGGGGGGGGGGGGGCACCTGTAATGTGTCTGCATATCCCTCAGAAAGGAGGTAGTTGCGCCCCTGCTGTGGGTGATCAGTGCAGTGTAACAGTGCAGCGCAGTGAGACAATGCAGTACAACAAATGCAGTGAAGCGAAACAATGCAGTGCAACAAATGCAGTGAAACGTAACAGTGCAGTGCGTAAAATGCAGTGCAATAAATGCAGTGTAACGTAACAATGCAGTGCAATAAATGCAGTGTAACGTAACAATGCAGTGCAATAAATGCAGTGTGACGTAACAATGCAGTGCAATAAATGTAGTGTAACGTAACAATGCAGTGCGTAAAATGCAGTGAAGCGTAACAGTGCAGTGTGTTAAATGCAGTGTAACGTAACAATGCAGTGCGTAAAATGCAGTGTAACGTAACAATGCAGTGCGTAAAATGCAGTGAAGCGTAACAGTGCAGTGTGTTAAATGCAGTGAAACGTAACAGTGCAGTGCGTAAAATGCAGTGCAATAAATGCAGTGTAACGTAACAATGCAGTGCGTAAAATGCAGTGCAATAAATGCAGTGTAACGTAACAATGCAGTGCGTAAAATGCAGTGCAATAAATGCAGTGTGACGTAACAATGCAGTGCAATAAATGTAGTGTAACGTAACAATGCAGTGCGTAAAATGCAGTGAAGCGTAACAGTGCAGTGTGTTAAATGCAGTGTAACGTAACAATGCAGTGCGCAAAATGCAGTGAAATGTAACAGTGCAGTGCGTAAAATGCAGTGCGATAAATGCAGTGTAACGTAACAATGCAGTGCGTAAAATGCAGTGTAACGTAACAATGCAGTGCGTAAAATGCAGTGAAGCGTAACAGTGCAGTGTGTTAAATGCAGTGAAACGTAACAGTGCAGTGCGTAAAATGCAGTGCAATAAATGCAGTGTAACGTAACAATGCAGTGCGTAAAATGCAGTGCAATAAATGCAGTGTGACGTAACAATGCAGTGCAATAAATGTAGTGTAACGTAACAATGCAGTGCGTAAAATGCAGTGAAGCGTAACAGTGCAGTGTGTTAAATGCAGTGAAACGTAACAATGCAGTCCGCAAAATGCAGTGAAATGTAACAGTGCAGTGCGATAAATGCAGTGTAACGTAACAATGCAGTGCAACAAATGCAGTGTAACGTAACAATGCAGTGCAATAAATGCAGTGTAACGTAACAATGCAGTGCGTAAAATGCAGTGAAACGTAACAGTGCAGTGCGTAAAATGCAGTGTAACGTAACAATGCTGTGCGCAAAATGCAGTGAAATGTAACAGTGCAGTGTGTAAAATGCAGTGTAACGTAACAATGCAGTGCGTAAAATGCAGTGAAGCGTAACAGTGCAGTGCGTAAAATGCAGTGCAATAAATGCAGTGTAACGTAACAATGCAGTGCGTAAAATGCAGTGCAATAAATGCAGTGTAACGTAACAATGCAGTGCAATAAATGCAGTGTAACGTAACAATGCAGTGCGTAAAATGCAGTGTAACGTAACAATGCAGTGCGCAAAATGCAGTGAAATGTAACAGTGTAGTGCGTAAAATGCAGTGCGATAAATGCAGTGTAACGTAACAATGCAGTGCGTAAAATGCAGTGTAACGTAACAATGCAGTGCGTAAAATGCAGTGAAGCGTAACAGTGCAGTGTGTTAAATGCAGTGAAACGTAACAGTGCAGTGCGTAAAATGCAGTGCAATAAATGCAGTGTAACGTAACAATGCAGTGCAATAAATGCAGTGTAACGTAACAATGCAGTGCGTAAAATGCAGTGTAACGTAACAATGCAGTGCGCAAAATGCAGTGAAATGTAACAGTGTAGTGCGTAAAATGCAGTGCGATAAATGCAGTGTAACGTAACAATGCAGTGCGTAAAATGCAGTGTAACGTAACAATGCAGTGCGTAAAATGCAGTGAAGCGTAACAGTGCAGTGTGTTAAATGCAGTGAAACGTAACAGTGCAGTGCGTAAAATGCAGTGCAATAAATGCAGTGTAACGTAACAATGCAGTGCGTAAAATGCAGTGCAATAAATGCAGTGTGACGTAACAATGCAGTGCAATAAATGTAGTGTAACGTAACAATGCAGTGCGTAAAATGCAGTGAAGCGTAACAGTGCAGTGTGTTAAATGCAGTGTAACGTAACAATGCAGTGCGCAAAATGCAGTGAAATGTAACAATGCAGTGAGTAAAATGCAGTGCGATAAATGCAGTGTAACGTAACAATGCAGTGCGTAAAATGCAGTGTAACGTAACAATGCAGTGCGTAAAATGCAGTGAAGCGTAACAGTGCAGTGTGTTAAATGCAGTGAAACGTAACAGTGCAGTCCGCAAAATGCAGTGAAATGTAACAGTGCAGTGCGATAAATGCAGTGTAACGTAACAATGCAGTGCAACAAATGCAGTGTAACGTAACAATGCAGTGCAATAAATGCAGTGTAACGTAACAATGCAGTGCGTAAAATGCAGTGAAACGTAACAGTGCAGTGCGTAAAATGCAGTGTAACGTAACAATGCTGTGCGCAAAATGCAGTGAAATGTAACAGTGCAGTGTGTAAAATGCAGTGTAACGTAACAATGCAGTGCGTAAAATGCAGTGAAGCGTAACAGTGCAGTGCGTAAAATGCAGTGCAATAAATGTAGTGTAACGTAACAATGCAGTGCGTAAAATGCAGTGAAGCGTAACAGTGCAGTGTGTTAAATGCAGTGTAACGTAACAATGCAGTGCGTAAAATGCAGTGCAATAAATGTAGTGTAACGTAACAATGCAGTGCGTAAAATGCAGTGAAGCGTAACAGTGCAGTGTGTTAAATGCAGTGTAACGTAACAATGCAGTGCGCAAAATGCAGTGAAATGTAACAGTGCAGTGCGATAAATGCAGTGTAACGTAACAATGCAGTGCGTAAAATGCAGTGCAATAAATGTAGTGTAACGTAACAATGCAGTGCGTAAAATGCAGTGAAGCGTAACAGTGCAGTGTGTTAAATGCAGTGTAACGTAACAATGCAGTGCGCAAAATGCAGTGAAATGTAACAGTGCAGTGCGTAAAATGCAGTGCGATAAATGCAGTGTAACGTAACAATGCAGTGCGTAAAATGCAGTGTAACGTAACAATGCAGTGCGTAAAATGCAGTGAAGCGTAACAGTGCAGTGTGTTAAATGCAGTGAAACGTAACAGTGCAGTGCGTAAAATGCAGTGCAATAAATGCAGTGTAACGTAACAATGCAGTGCGTAAAATGCAGTGCAATAAATGCAGTGTGACGTAACAATGCAGTGCAATAAATGTAGTGTAACGTAACAATGCAGTGCGTAAAATGCAGTGAAGCGTAACAGTGCAGTGTGTTAAATGCAGTGAAACGTAACAATGCAGTCCGCAAAATGCAGTGAAATGTAACAGTGCAGTGCGATAAATGCAGTGTAACGTAACAATGCAGTGCAACAAATGCAGTGTAACGTAACAATGCAGTGCAATAAATGCAGTGTAACGTAACAATGCAGTGCGTAAAATGCAGTGAAACGTAACAGTGCAGTGCGTAAAATGCAGTGTAACGTAACAATGCTGTGCGCAAAATGCAGTGAAATGTAACAGTGCAGTGTGTAAAATGCAGTGTAACGTAACAATGCAGTGCGTAAAATGCAGTGAAGCGTAACAGTGCAGTGTGTAAAATGCAGTGTAACGTAACAATGCAGTGCGTAAAATGCAGTGAAGCGTAACAGTGTAGTGCGTAAAATGCAGTGCGATAAATGCAGTGTAACGTAACAATGCAGTGCGTAAAATGCAGTGTAACGTAACAATGCAGTGCGTAAAATGCAGTGAAGCGTAACAGTGCAGTGTGTTAAATGCAGTGAAACGTAACAGTGCAGTGCGTAAAATGCAGTGCAATAAATGCAGTGTAACGTAACAATGCAGTGCGTAAAATGCAGTGCAATAAATGCAGTGTGACGTAACAATGCAGTGCAATAAATGTAGTGTAACGTAACAATGCAGTGCGTAAAATGCAGTGAAGCGTAACAGTGCAGTGTGTTAAATGCAGTGTAACGTAACAATGCAGTGCGCAAAATGCAGTGAAATGTAACAATGCAGTGAGTAAAATGCAGTGCGATAAATGCAGTGTAACGTAACAATGCAGTGCGTAAAATGCAGTGTAACGTAACAATGCAGTGCGTAAAATGCAGTGAAGCGTAACAGTGCAGTGTGTTAAATGCAGTGAAACGTAACAGTGCAGTCCGCAAAATGCAGTGAAATGTAACAGTGCAGTGCGATAAATGCAGTGTAACGTAACAATGCAGTGCAACAAATGCAGTGTAACGTAACAATGCAGTGCAATAAATGCAGTGTAACGTAACAATGCAGTGCGTAAAATGCAGTGAAACGTAACAGTGCAGTGCGTAAAATGCAGTGTAACGTAACAATGCTGTGCGCAAAATGCAGTGAAATGTAACAGTGCAGTGTGTAAAATGCAGTGTAACGTAACAATGCAGTGCGTAAAATGCAGTGAAGCGTAACAGTGCAGTGCGTAAAATGCAGTGCAATAAATGCAGTGTAACGTAACAATGCAGTGCGTAAAATGCAGTGCAATAAATGCAGTGTGACGTAACAATGCAGTGCAATAAATGTAGTGTAACGTAACAATGCAGTGCGTAAAATGCAGTGAAGCGTAACAGTGCAGTGTGTTAAATGCAGTGTAACGTAACAATGCAGTGCGCAAAATGCAGTGAAATGTAACAGTGCAGTGCGTAAAATGCAGTGCGATAAATGCAGTGTAACGTAACAATGCAGTGCGTAAAATGCAGTGTAACGTAACAATGCAGTGCGTAAAATGCAGTGAAGCGTAACAGTGCAGTGTGTTAAATGCAGTGAAACGTAACAGTGCAGTGTGTTAAATGCAGTGAAACGTAACAGTGCAGTGCGTAAAATGCAGTGAAATGTAACAATGCAGTGCAACAAATGCAGTGTAACGTAACAATGCAGTGCAATAAATGCAGTGTAACGTAACAATGCAGTGCGTAAAATGCAGTGAAACGTAACAGTGCAGTGCGTAAAATGCAGTGTAACGTAACAATGCTGTGCGCAAAATGCAGTGAAATGTAACAGTGCAGTGTGTAAAATGCAGTGTAACGTAACAATGCAGTGCGTAAAATGCAGTGAAGCGTAACAGTGCAGTGTGTAAAATGCAGTGTAACGTAACAATGCAGTGTGTAAAATGCAGTGAAGCGTAACAGTGCAGTGTGTTAAATGCAGTGAAACGTAACATTGCGGTGTGTTAAATGCAGTGCGATAAATGCAGTGTAACGTGACAATGCAGTGCGTAGAATGCAGTGAAACGTAACAGTGCAGCGAAACAAAAAACGTCAAAGCAGTGCAGCAGTGCAGTACAGTGCAGCAGTGCTGTACAGTGCAGCAGTGCAGTGCAGCAGTGCAGTGCAGTGCAGCAGTGCAGTGCAGCAATGCAGTGCAGCAATGCAATGCAACAATGCTGTCGGAAAGAGGAAGTCAATTAAGTAGCCTACCCATAAAACTCCAAACTACCCCTTTAATTCCTATTATTCTTAACTTTACTAGTTTCATACTTACTGTGTGGCACATTTAAATTGATCACTCCTCCTATTAGTACTAAAGAAACTAGTATCACTAGTAAAATATTTATGTTTGTATAAGTTTGCTGAATGGGTGGCTGGAGTAGAGTTTAAAGGTTTGTATGAAGTATAAAATGTAATATCTGGTATGTGCAGAACCACGTGCTTCTCAGGGCTTCAAGACTCACTGTTTTTTCTTCAGTTCACAACAGGATATATTGAAATCAACACATTTACATCTGCTGTTACCCACATCCTGTTGTCATTTTACACTGACGGTAAAACTTGAGATGTGCTACCTTTTCATATTTATTGGAAATATGCTCACTGGATTGATTTTGGCTGCAGCACTCCACTGAGAATCCCACTGTTAGACCACAACCTCATTCTCAATACTATCAGCCTGTTGTCATGAGGTTTCTGAATGATTTAAACTTTGTAAGATTTGTTAAGTCTTGAAAAATAATATTTTGGACCGAGTGCTCAGTAAGAGCTTGATAAGTTATTCATTAACTCAGTTATTTCACTTAGCACTTGTTCTGCTTCATAAAGAATTCATTCACAAACAGATTTCATACTGTAAGATGATATTTTCCGTAGGATTGATTTGAATTTCAGTTCCTTATTCACCCAGTTCTGCTTTAGTACAACCTGTTCAGCACTTAAAAAAATTTTTTTTTTCCTTTTTAGGTTATGTGTTTCTTGAACTATATAGTCTTATTTTTTATACCATGATTATTAGTAATACATTTGTTTCTACAGTGGCCCTGAGAGCTCAACACACACACACACAAAACAAATGAAAATACATGTAACCTCTCTTTTCTTTCACTTTTTTCCCCTAATGTAATAGAGTAGAAATTGCTTACATCTTCATATTTGTATTGTTTTAAGAACATTCAGCAGCTAACTGCCTGATATTTCCCTGAGCAAACAGAAACAAAAAAACAGAGCTAAAAGAGAGTAAATATTGGACTTACACTCATAAGGTGGACAGAAACATGACTCCAAATGAATGATAATGTTGCTCCATATTTAACGGATGAGTAAATAGGCAACTGTTTGATTTATCAACTTAAAAGGTGAAGATATATTCGTGCCTGCTGCCCCCAAGTGGCCAAACAATCAGTTAATGCAGGTTAGAGGTGTCCCCTGGATTATTATTGACTGGGTGAACAGGGCTCAAGGATATTTTTGCTCCGAGGCCCTCCAGTGAGTTGACCTGGCTCTGGCTTCACGGAAGTAATAACACTATGTAACACCGGTTTTGTTATTTCCTTATGGCTAAGAAGTATAGAAAATGTCTAGTATTTCCTTCTCAAACTTTGTTTTTGTGACCTAGGCAATGATATTTTGAAATTGAGATATTTCCAATTCATTCACGTAGAGTTACAAAAAAAACAATGTGTTTATCATAAAAATATACAAAAGTATACAATACAGCCACTGAGCCCCAGTCCCCAAATATAGTCTCCCATCATCGCATCCCGTGATTCTTATGTTGTTGTTTTTTTCTCACTTTATGTGAATGAAAATATACAAATTCTCCCGTTTTCCCATTGGAAATGGGCCAATACTAAAATACCAGTGTCCTGGTCACAAATGCAAAAATCTGAGAATGACAGCAAGATACTTTTTTAGATATAAATAAAATAAATAAATAACACTACACAGGGACAAAAAAAAACAAACACAATTTTGTTAGACAGTGCAATCTTTAATTTTGGGAACCCATTTTTGCAAATAATTTCCTTAAAAAAATTACAGTAGAACTTTCAAAATTTAAACACGTTTAATTGAGAATCACCAATTGTACTCAACATAGTGAAATCAGTGATCGTATCAAGTCTCCTGATTGGTCGAGTCTTTACAACTCCCTCCTCTGTGATGCTACAACCAGCCCTCCCCTCTTCTCTGTTTGCGGCTCACAACCGAGTCATCCGGCACACGGAGAGACGCGGCGGAGGAAAACGGCAACTTCACCTTGTCCTTTGAAAAGCCGCCACTGTCCTCACAGGGCGAGTTAGGTCGGACACAGCCGCGGGAGAAGGATGAAATAGAAACAGCTCGTTGGTTATTTTATTTAATATTTTATTTTTTATTTAAACAGGTGTCAGTCCGGCGCAGTCACCTTTCGTCCTGCTGTATGCGGTTCACTCGTGCGTTTCGCGTGAAATGAAAACACTCCGCACGCGCCTGTTTCCGTCGCATTCACTTGTTGTCCACGAGCTGCCACGATGGTTAAATGTCCTGTTTAATGGTCGAGGTATGTAAGACCGTGACTTTTACAGCCTCACATGCTGACAAACGGGCTCGTACACACGGAGCTGCTTTGGTATACGCCTGGTAGCCCTAATAAAAAAAAAAATTGAATATGGGCCTAATGTTTATGGGAGAACTTAAAGTGTGTTTGCTGCTTAAAAACGAGTTTTCATTGACTGTATCGTGGTCCACCTTGTGTTTGCTATGGCGGTGTTGAATTCCTATATTTTTGATATTGTTGGCTATTCCTACAGTCAGTGGCGCAAAAAGTGGGTATGCACTATATGCGGTGCATAGGGGCGCCGCGTTAGAGGGGGCGCCAAAGCGATGGGGGAACAATAATTTCGAGTCGGCATTTTCTGTATTTAACAGCTGTTTGTGTATGTGTAAATGATATGATCAATAACAGAGGGGCATGTCACTAATTAGGCGCCCCTTCGCTCCCTCACCTCTCCTCTCCTCCTCTCCCACACACACACACACACACTATAAGCGTTCCAGTGCGCGCCCCTCCGGGCACGCGCTGGCGCGGATTTTTTTCCATTCATTTGAATCGCGTTGTCACAGCTAAAGATGGAGAGGCAGAAAAAAAGCTGTCCAGAGCACAAAGCAGAAAACGGAAGAGGGAGAAGGAGAAAGGTTTTGAGGGGATGAAAAAAAGCTTTTCGAGGTGGTTGAAAGACAGTGGTTAAGTTATGTCAGTGTATCAAGAGGAGGCTTGTAAATATTCAGGATAGCAAAGCTACTAGCAAAACGACAGGTCCAACTGTGGGAGGAAGGACTTGATACACGTTCTTCATTCTTTCAAAACTTCACTTTATTTAGATGTCAGGAATATGGTTTCATTTAGTGACGTTTTAGATTCGTTTCCAATGAGATATTATTGATATAACTGCCTCTGTGTCAGTTGATGTTTAATATAAGTTCCTACTTATTTTGTTTTTGGTTCCTACCTACCTGCATGTAAGTTAATGATGATGATAATTCCAGCACTGGTCATCATAAAAAGGAACCAGAGAGGCACTTTAGGTGCATGGTTTTCAATGTTATTGTCGACACAGTCCTGCAAGAGTTGTCTGACAGGTTTTCCAATCTTCAGCTTGTGTCTGAGAAATTTAAATTCATCACTAAAATGGAGCACATGACACAAGCTGAGCTGGAGGAATCAGTTACCAGATATGCCCTGACTACCTGTGATGTTTCCAGAGATATCATTCAAGAAATGTACCCAGCAAGCCGTCTACTGAAGGGTTACAAGGCTCTTGAGAAGTTGAATTTCCTCATACAGGAGAATCTTGATTTGGTGTTCCCAAATTTGACAGTAGCCCTTAGAGTATTCCTGACCATGCCTCTGACGGTTGCATCTGCAGAAAGATCCTTCAGTAAGCTGAAGCTTATCAAAACATACCTTCGTTCAAGTATGAGCAATGATCGCCTGACCCAGGGCACGACATGTAACAATTTAGTGGTAGGTAGAGGACTTATTTATGTTATTACATTGTTATACATTATTTTTTGTGTTTTATTGAGCTGATCACCTGCTGTAATACATAAAACAAAAGTCTGTAATAAAAGTCTAATATTTTATAAGTCCATGAATAAATAAGATGTATACACGTAAACATTGAAGGGGGGGGGGGGGGGGCACCTGTAATGTGTCTGCATATCCCTCAGAAAGGAGGTAGTTGCGCCCCTGTATCTATAGAACTAATTTGTTTTCTATCCCGACTCTTGTAAATTAGTTTAATTTGTACAGAGCAGTATCTGCATGATTAGGCAGAAACGTGAGCAGATTCTCAACAGCATGTGGCCGCTTCTCTAGACAAAAATAAACAGCTGATGACCATCTTGTCCGTATGCACATGAGGAGAATAATTAGCAGGGTTGGTTGCCTCCCATTATCCTACTCTGTTTCCTTTCTGTTTGTGTGTTATTGTGTGAAAGTATGTGGAGAAGAGACTCTCAGCGTCCTGTCTGCTGCAGAAACGAGGGAAGGATTCCTAAATTTGGAGGGAAGTAAGAGGGATAGTTCAACCTATATTGGATGTTTACAGTCATTTTTTTTGTTTTTTTGTTTTTTTATTTCTATTAGTATTTGGACAAATAGTTTGTAGCGACGTTAGCAGTGTCAATGTTGTTGGAGATTCATGGTCCCCAGAGGATGACCTAATGACACTTTTTAACTAGCAACAGCGAGCTTTTTGTCTTCTTTTAGCTAATTATTTTGGCTTCACTACTCTCATCAACCCCCTTTCCATCATCAGGAAGCAGATTTTTAGCTCTGTTAACCCCTACTGTATGCTACCTGTCCAGCACCAAACAGCAGACAGACAGAATTAGCAATTAGCAGGTGAAGAAAGTTGCTAAAGAGCCGTGAGTGTATAGAAAGTGCATAAATTGTATTTTAGATGAGATGGACAGATGCACAACTTCAAATTAACGTTGCTCTGTGTCTGCTGTATTTTAATTTTATGCTATTGTTCCCATGTGGCCAAAAAAATCAATGCTTTAATATCTTTATAGAGACCCAATCTGAAACATTATTGTATATTCACATGAATTAATTGATGCAATTTAAGAGAGATAGCAAGTAAGTCTAGTGTTTTAAAATTTGGTGCTGACAGTCTATTTATATATATATATATATGTATATATGTAAATTAAAGACTTACAGATGATTGTTCTGTTGTCATAATGGTTTTCTCCTGAATGTTCGTCATTTGAGGATAGAAAAGCTACGGAAACAAGATTAAGAGCATCATGGGACACTAAAACTCACCACTGAAAATGATAACAGTGAACTTCTTGACGGTGGGTTGGACCACTGGGTCTATTAAAGTGTAGGGAAACACTTTGCCATAATGCTGACTGGCTGATATGATGATATGATTTAATTAAATGTCTGCATCAGCATATCAACTCTGGCGTCGGCCCAGCATGCCCCTCAGCACAGTGAGACAACAGGAAGTGTTTCGGGCGGGGGAGGAAGTGTAGAAAAGGGGGCTTGTCAAGTGCTCATCCTTTAATAATGGCTGCCAGAGACATCTGGTCTTCCTGCTGCCATCCACAGACTCGGCCTGATATTATAACCATGAATATTACATCGGGATTATTGTTTTTCAGTAGATCTGGTCCAGCCGTTAAGGTTTTTTTTGTAATTTAACGGTATATTTGTGACAAACAGGGCAGTCTCTTGAAATATCTTGTGAAAAAAACCCAAAAACATTAACACTAATTTATCGTGTCATGCTTTTAAAAACCTGCAACAAGAGACAAATATTTTGGATCGAACAGATTGTTCCAGCAGAGGTTGTGTCATAAAGTCACGCAGTAATTTTTTAATCCGCGTTTTATTGTTTTTCTATTAAACATTTTTCCAACATGGCTCTCATGCAAAGCCTCGAAGCTTCTGACAGTTAAACCCACTGATGTAAATCTCTGTCTTTGTGAATGGTTAGCTAAGAATGGAAGCTATGACGGACTATCAACTGGTTTCAAAGGTCACACTAATGCTGTTCCACGCACCAAAGCATACACGAGCAAATAGACCTTTTAGCTTCTAAATCCATGTTGAGGCCTCAGCTGCTGCCTCCTCTAATGATAGTTCAGCTCATGCTGAACGCTCAAGTGTTCTTTAGGGTTTACATTATTGGCACCACTATAAAGAGAGTGTCACTTAAGCTACAAGCTCATTTAATTTTCACATGTCAGCAATATCTGCGTAACCCTCGTCTAAAAATATGAATTAAAGCACAGAAGCGTAAGGCGCTGCAGCAGTTTAAATCACATGTCAACTGCTAATCTCTAAAGAGCGAACTTGGAGATGGATCAGCACGTGACAGATTAACCATCGGAAAAATTATGAATGTGTGCCTGCAGCCTTCATTTCAGTGTGTGTGGTATACGGCGGTGGGGTTTTCTCTTTCAATTTAGAATAAAGACTAATCCCTTAAACATTACAGCACATGTGTGCATCAACGTAAAGCACAGATGCACAACAACCAGGCCACATAAAGCGATTAGACTCCAGGAATCATGAATGACTTTGTTTTGTTACGAGTTTCCTACGAGATCCGTTGATAATTTTCTCAACGGCACGTGACGAAGATACGGAGTCGTACATCCCGTCGACGTCAGAGGTGAATTCAGTTGTCATTGTTTATTGTTTATGTAACTGTCATTGGCCGAATAATCTGCAGTTTTCCTGCGTGTCACAACTGCACAAGAGGTGACAATGTTGTCTTTGGATGATGACTTTAATTTAGATGCTAATATCACAGGAGTCCCTCGCACCACGGCATACTATATAATATCAATATACACATATACGGTGAATTGTTCAGTGTGCATACTTCATGCTATGATGAAGACCATGAGATGTGGGTTAAAGCTCCACGAAAAAGTTAAAAATTATATTATTATATATTATTATAATGGTATTAAGAGACTTAGCTTTTTCTACCATTTCTTCCAATATTCTCCATCTCAGTGCCTTATATTCACAAATTGTGACATCGCCATATCTGATCTTTCCTGTGTTCCTCGAGCTAATCGATTCTTGGATGTTTTTCTTTGATCATTCAGAACTACCCGCTGTTTTACCTTCAGGATGAACCTATCGTCATCCTTAATGAGGATACCTCATTTGGATGGAGTCTAATCACCACTGAATAGTGTTAAATATATGCCCCAGAAGGGCAGGAGACACTGATTAATGGTGAAGATCAAGGGAAAGATATTGGCTGTACAATCTGGATACATTGACCCCTTGAGGTGCGAATGCTAAAAATCACTGCAGTATTTTAATCAATGTGCAACCACCACCCACATGCTGTTTGTTGTATCCATCCTGCGTTTTCTTTCGATGGCTTGTTGAAAATCCCACAGTCGATTAAGTGCAGAAATATCTTGGATTGAATTGGACTTTGATGCAGACATTCGTGTTGCCAGGAGAGTGAATCCTAATAACTTTGGTGATATCTGGACTTTTCATCTGCTGCAACCAACAGATCAAAATTTCTCCAACAACTTCAGGTGATAACCGGATCACTCGATGTCTATTTGTATTCTCTGAACGGCTTCCTGTTCATCATCACAGAGGAGTGAACCTGTGCAGCAGTCTGTCATGTCAAAGTCCAGTGTTTCATTAATATGCTAACTACAGTACAGCCATGTTAGCATGTTGACTTTAGCATGTAGTACAAGAAGAACAGAATAGATATTAAATGATCATTTCAGGTCATCGCTTAGAATCAAAATGTTCAAATTTGATCTAATCTGTTCGGATGAATACAAGAATTTAAAAAGCTTTCTGAAATGAACCGATCAGAGGACAGAACACACAGTTCTGTTCAGAAATAATCAGATTTATTTATTGAAAACATAAAGTGGTTAGATGCTGCTGTTGAAGTAAGTCTGAGGTCAAAAAAGATGTTTGAAGTGTTATCAAAGCCGCTACCATCCATCCTCCGGTGGAGGAGTCTCCATCCTCCATCTGTTGCTGCTTCAGAAACCATCCGTCACTGCAGCTTCCTGCATCATCCAAGCTGGGAGTAAGTGCTGATTTAACAGCTAAGATCCAGCTACCCAGTGCAAACCCAGTAATTTGTTTTTATGTGGTTTTTTTTTACATTATTATATTATTAAGAGAGAAATACTTGTGAGTACGTTCAGCCAGCAGGTGGCGCCTGTGGGGCCTCGTCAGGTAGATCCTACTCTTAAAGAGTATTGATGATGACGAGCTAGTTTTGCTTTCTTTTCACAACACAAAAAAGGGGGAAAATGTATATATTATACCTGAAATTATCTCATGATGACATTAAAGGCAACATAATCATGAAATTAACAATCAGGTCTGCATCAAATTCAATGAACAGAAATAGATCATAGGTAGCTTTTCTTTTACCTAATTACAGTATTTTGACAAAAATCAAATTTTACGGATTTGGACTTTATTCTGGTACAATGAAGAGCTATATGACGACTAAATAATACATATAAAAGCAGCAGTTTGCATTTCCTTTTCCTCTCGGACCCGGTGTTCAATCACACCTTCAGTGCACGACAAACACATTTTCTGTTCACTCTTTAATGTGAAATATTCATCATAAACAACAACAACAACAACAACAACAACAACCTTTTGACCACCGTGAACACACACATGCTGTTTTTCCCTCGACAAACAATCTGAGTTTGAAATGAAAAAAATAAAAAAAAGACAACGCAGTCTAATCTGTTGGAACCAAAACAAGCCTTTAAAACCTCTTTGGTGTCTGCAGCACTAATCTCTGAACCGGTCAGTGAAAAGTGCACACAGTTCAGATCAGGATTTAAAAACTCTCTCACTAGATTGGCAACGGAGGAGAATTTGAACGATGCCTGATGTTTTCTAGTGCTTAAACACAATTCATTTCAACAGGAACAGCATTAGGGTTACGTAATCCGCCCTGAGGGAGTCATATAGATCGGGGATGCATATAGAAAATGGGATGTCACTTCGTATCCTCTGCTGTGATGTAAGATCACTTCTTGCCATTATAAAGCCAACTGACTTCTGTAATAATAGTGAGAAGAAGAAACATCCCGTGATGTGCCTGAGTCAGCAGGTTGATCACATGACCGGCGCGGAGGATGCCGAGAGCTGAGCTGTTTTTACAGTTTTGTGGTGAGTTTTCACAGACAAAAAAAAAAAAGCCTAAATGGGAAACAGATGTGTCCTAGGATGAAGAGGGAAGAAAAAAACGCAGCCTCAGATTACAACTGAAAATCAATCACAGCAACAGGATAATGGCTGCGACTGCTCACATCAGTGCCAAACCATTAGGATTATAGAAAAGCATTCTCGACATCAGCCTATAGAGTTATTAATAGAGTTTCTAACACTCCTGATAAAAATAGAGCCATCAAGCGTTTTGTAACCACCTTAGTAAAGCATATTGGGTTATGAATCTATCACCGCTGGTACCCGTTCCCCTTTCATTAAACCCACACAGGTCATGACCCGCTGCCTGAGGCGGGGGTCGGGTTCTGGATGATGGATCAATCGAGACACTGGCGTCCATGAGTCTCATTATCTAAAGTGGTCATAGAGGAACTTGTTGGAAGAGTCTTAAAGGGGCTTAAGATGCTCGGTGTAAAATCCAGCGAGCAGACGCTTTTCAGAAAAAAAAAGAAAAACGCCATCAATCGGGTAGATAGTGAGCTGTCAGAGCCGGGGCTGCACTTAACACACCAGAGATCTTAACACAACGCAGATCTTAACACGCCAGAGAGGCTGCTCGTGACCTTGAGGAGCACTGACACTGCTAACGTAAGAGAGAGATAGAAGCATTTATATGAAATCCTCATCAAATCATGTTGTTGAGGCGACCGACTGCATTTTACGGACAATAATGTTCTTTGGAGCATTAAACCTTCACTCATAAATAAAGTGTTATGTTACACAGGGTGAAGAATACAGCAAATCAGCGTCTGATCTGATTTAGATTAATGGTAGCAAACTTTAGCTAGATGCTGACTCACTGTTAGCTACTTACCATTGTCCCATTTCTATTCCAAATGAGGCTAAATTGGCTATTATTCATCAAAAGTATATTTCATTGAAATCTTCGATTTATGAACTAACCTGCATGCAAATTTGATATTTTGGTGACACTACAGGAAAAGCTCATGAAGGTTATAAAATGAAAATCATTAGCAGAAGATGAATCTTCAGTTAATGTTTTAATGGTAAGTTCTCGTAGATTTTCATCTTTCTTTGGAAAAATTGAAGTTTTGGTTTTATATTGGTGCTTCAGGAAAAATCACATGATTCTGATTCATCGGCTTTTATGGGCGTCTGGCCAATAGTCATACTTGATATACTTAATGTGATATAATTAATGTGGAAATTTTGATGATGGTGCGAGAAAAAAAAAAAGAAAGAATTGTCACCAAACATTGAGACCATGATGTCGACATCTTCAGGTTCAGAAATCATAAATGAAGATGAATGAAAATGAGATGAAATGTCTGTTATAATAGTAGGAAGAACAGAAAAAACAAGGTATTGAATGGACAACATTTTATCCTGGTCTATAAAATATAGTAAACATAAATCATCACAATGATAATATAATAACTGTTAAAAAGACAAATATCTTTATTATTATATATTACTATGATGAGTGTTGTAGTGGATGACAGTAGTTGCAGAAGGAGCTGCTGATGTTACTGATCTCATTACATGTGTGAGTAACCTGCTTTAACTCAGACATGTATCACTGGACATATGAGGTACACGGGATGTTCTTATATTTAGACGAGTGACCACATGTAGCAGACATCAGTGTGACTATAGGAGTCACACGCCATGTTCATATATATATATATATATATATATATGAACTGGTCTGTGTGTGTATATATATATATACACACACAGACCAGGCATATTAGGACCGGACACTGTTGACTAACACCATGAGGAAGTGTTCATCTTCCCAAAAGCAGACAACATAATGTGGTGAAGCTGTATTTGGACTCTTGTGTGAGACATTTATTTGAATAAGTTCATGCTGTAATAATTCCTGTTCATATAATGATATACAGGTCTGATAACAAAAAGGTTTCTTAATCTTCCCTCAAAAATTAATAAAATTAATGTACTATACGTCTAACTGTGAATATCTACTGGGTTTATATATATTTATATATACTGGGTCTGTTATAGAAATTACATAATGAAGTCTTCCTGTTTTGATTTGCATCACTCTAAATGTAAGTATAAGTATAAAATTAAATATCTTCCAGATTATCTTTAAACTCTGCAGCATCGGATTTACAATCCTGCTGAAAATATGTAATACATATCTATCATTACAAGCCTAAAATATTTCAAACAAATACAAAAACCACAATGCATTGCTTTGCATGTTGTACAGTAATGTGGCATCATATATGCTTCCCATAAAGCATAACTGGCAAAAACAAATTAGTAATAAAGGAGTAGTAAACTGTAAGGTTGGAAATCAACTGCATAAATATGTTAAACATAGTCAGAGATCATAAACTCGATATGATGCATTTGAGGAGTTTTCATTTTACTACTTGTTGTTTCCAGAAGCGACTCAATAAAAACATATAGATCCTTCCTAAAAAGTGAAGTATTACAAATAATCAGCAGGGCTTACACACAACTTTGCACCTCTAGTTAAATATCTTTTTTAATTTCCTCTTGTAAAGAGGCAATTTAGCAGCTCCAAAACTAATAAAGACAAAAATCTATTCCAGGCTATAAAAGATTATGTGACATGAAAAGATTTTTACTCTATTACGTGGAAGTCGATTCAATATAGAAAGTGTCATATTGCATTTAATAGCTGGATTCTTGAAGCCTTTTATCTTTCTTCTCATCATGCATGTACATTACAACCCAGAGCATATTCATGTGTAATACTGTCAAGTCTCATGACACTTTACACATAGAGCAGGTCTAGACCGTTATCTTTTATTTTACCAATAATAACCCAATAATTCCCCGATGAGCAAGCACATGGTGAGAAAAACTCCCCGTTAACGGGAAGAAACCTCGAGCAGAACGAACAGAAAAAAAAGAGGGAGGTGACACATTGATGCACAGCAGCGACAATAACAACTGTAATAAATAATAAGAGTAGAGTTATGGTTAATAATAATAATAATATAAATATGCTTATCGTCTGATAAATCCAACATCTTACTTTAAACTGAAGCATTTGAAGCTTTGCTGCTTTGCACACTTTCAGTTCAGTGTGGGACTCAGAGGCGTCTGTGTAATCTGACACCTGACATCATCTGCTTCTGGGATCTTTGTTATCTGAGTGAAACCAGATGTAATTCTTTCCTTTGCCAGAATTAAAAACTCCTCCCCTGACCTGGAGCTCTCTTTGTACTTCCTCAAAATTCAGCAGCTATAAAGTCACACACTGACCTACTTCGACAGCAGAGGAACGCGGCCGTAGACTCAAGAAGACCTCAACGAACTCTGACTTTTGTGACTTTTGTGACTTTTGGACGTGAGGTAAACAAAGTTGAGTGTTTCCCTGTTGAAGTGCTTTACTTTCAGTTTTGTTATTTCCTTCTCCTTCTTTTCCTTCTAAAGATTGTGAGTTTAAACTTTTAAAATCCTTCCCTTTGAATTGAGGCTCAGATAAATCCATAAGTATTTATTTATTTATTTTTTTTCCATTGAAGAAAGTAATTAACCGTTTATAGGATTAGGATTAGGCGAGAATGATTTTGACCCAGTTGCACCTTAATAGAAAAGGATTTATGGAAGTCAGAGCTGCTATGATTTAATGTGAAATACTATGAATTATGGATTCATTTTTTAAAACATAAACATAAACTCACTGCTCATACAGCAATGCATTATTTGCATCGATCGCAACAGGCTGCATATTTAAATCACAGCGTTTCCACTGAATCACCCGTGTGTGTGTGTGTGTGTGTGTGTGTGTGTGTGTGGAACCATAGTAGATGTCAATCAATGCATGTAGGAAGCTTAAACCGTAAAGCAGCTCAGATCACACAGCGGTTAAACGTTAAAATACGCAGTTTCATTTCTGCTTTTAGCTCAGGTCAGTGGACTATCCTGGAAACAAAGGTCAAAGAAGCAGGATGTAATAAAACAACAAGAGGAATTTGATGAATGACAGATGGCAGGAGAGCAGAGAGAAGGCGAAAACATTTGCACAAGTTTAGTTAAGTTTGGAGAGAGCAGAACAACAAACTCAAAAATGAGTTCAGCATTTTCCCCAGACTTTTTTTTTTTTCCTGGCAGAATGGAAACAGCTCTTAGACCAGCAGACTGCTGGCTGGTATGCAGGACCTCCCTCTATAACTGCCTTTCAGTCTTCAGGACTGAAACGCAGTGAAGCAACAGTAAAGGAGTCTGTTTTTTTCTCTTCCAGGATGTTCGCTTGTGTCTGCATGTTGCTGCTGGCGGCCTCAGCTCTGGCCCACCTGGATGAAGCCGCTCTGGACGCCCAGTGGGAGGAGTGGAAGGTCACACACAGGAAAGAGTACAACGGCCTGGTCAGTGTGTGCTCCTATGTCCTGTATGCATGTGTCAGCAAAACATGACAAAGTGCACTATAATGCAAAATAAGAATACAGCAAGGTTACAAAACAAAAGGGTTTATAAAGAGAAATATAGAAGTAAAAATAGAAATATCACAGAAGAAAAATATCATGAATTAGAGGCAAATATGTGACGTTTTAAAAAGGTCAAGATGAGAGATGAGAGCTTAAAAACTTCATATATACTCTCTCACTAGATTGGCATATATACACATATAATAATACATGTTATGATCAGGATGCAGTTTTTTGTGTGAGGAATTGTGCAGCATCTGGTGCTAATTGCCTAATTACAGATTGATAAAAAGAATCAAGCTTTTAGAAAATCATGTCCGAACACGTCTGTCTTTGTTTTCATAGTAAAGTCATAGTTTTGCTGTTTTGTGGAGTTTTGGTGAACATCTATAATTATAATTTCTCTTCCTAAAATATTACTTTTGCATACTGACCATGCTTTTGGTTGTCTGGTGAGGACAGTCTCATGAGTCAGAATTAAAAATAAAAACTTCATGCATAAATTTCAGCTGCACATTTAATGAATCTGTGTGCTTAATACACAGAAGCTTCGAGATGGGATCTATGCAGACTAAAACCTTTGTCCAACCACTGCTCGCATGCAAATTACTCATATTTGCAGTGTTGCAAATTCCTTGGGTGTGGCACCAAAAACTTTTTTTGTTCAAACAAAAGTCAAAGAAAGAAATTAAAACTGGGGTCTCAGAGACTTTACCACCTTTACTGTGTCTTTGAATGACATTTATCTGCCTCCTCTTTCACTTCTGTCTTAAAGTTGTTTTGCCTCCTGTGTCTCTGCTTCAGTGAGTTGCTCAACATGTGGACATCTTTGTGTTTGACTCACCGTCTGTCCTTATCTGACTCAATTTATCTCCTCTCTCTCTCTATCTCTCTCTCTCTCTCTCTCTCTCTCTCTCTCTCTCTCTCTCTCTTTCTGTGTCTCTCTCTTGCTGTCGCCGGTCTGGTGGATGTTTACAGGGCCTCATGCTCAATTACCAACTTATACTCAAGGTTTTAAGTAACTTTATGGCAGCCACCAAATCTACATTTGGTGGCTGCCATTATTGTTCTATCTGGTTGTTGATGTTCAGTGCTGTATGTTGATTTTCTTGATGAGAATCATACTGTTAAAATGATAAAATGAGGGTTGTGTGAGCTGGGTCATGGTCATGGTTGGTCAGATTTATCAGCGACTCTGCAGGAAAAAAAGCTCTAAAAACCAACTGTACAAAACCTGCTCAGCACCAAACAGCAAACAGACACAGTTAGCTGGTGAACATAGTGGAGCATTTAGCAGCTAAAGAGCCAGATATTTCCTTTAGGAGTTGGTAGAGAGCAGAAACAGAGCTAACAGAGAGGGAATATTTGAATTCAATTCACCAAGTTGACAGAAACACGACTCTAAATGAATGATAATGTTGCTGTGTAACTCCTGGATGTGGAAATAAGTAACTGATAATTGATGATTTAGACTATTGGGTGATGCTAATTCACCCAAATATTTAGATTGTTGAGCTGCTTTTAATCGTTCTGTTTGAGTAAATACGAGTGTATCATCGGCATATACACTGATTTTTGTGGTAATTAACACCAACTTGAATTCCTGTAATCTGTAAACTCAGGTGTCTCATTTCTTTTAGCTGTAATAAAAGACGTATATAAAAGGACTTTAATGTTGAGGTGGAGTTAAAGTTGTGGTAAAAGCCAGTATGGTCCGGTTAGAGAAAATATATTATTATATATCAGATGTTTCTTAAAGCTAGTTCTGTGGCATCCTGCTGACAACCTGGTTCCCGTATTGTGATCTGATCTGGAGGTTATTTCAAACTTCCCACTAATACAATCAATCAATCACATGTGATCACATTTAGTATTTATTTAATATCTTTAACCGCACATGCAGTTAAATATTTATCTTTAAACACACATGCAGTAGGCTCTGTGCTGTAAATAAGGAAACAATGTCAAGTGGAAAAGAAATGTGAGGGCAGCACTGGTTGATCTACTTGCTTGTTTTGGCCCGGAGAACCAAGACAGATGGAGAACAGAGAAGCAAAAGTAAAGCAGGACATGCACAATCAGAAGTTACTGTGACTTCATCTTTCTCATCCTCAGTAATTCAAAACAGTTCATTTCCAAAAGGCTGCAGACCCACTTTTACCAAACTGCTTGTTTACTTTGAATCAATAAATCTTTGAGGACTTAATCATACAAATACAGGTGTTTTAACCAGTCTGTCAAATGCAAATGTAGTTTTTATTTCTAGGCTGATTTAGTGGTCAGCAGGTGTTTCAGTGGAATTTCCTCACATGCACATGATTCGTGTTTCAGTTTCCCTGTAAGTAAAATTCCTGTTTGTTTTGTTTTTGTTTTGGCTGTGAAGAAGGAACAAAATGCAGTTTATTCAGTTTTAAACTGAAGTTGACTGTCAACTTACTTCCTGCAGTCACCGAGGTCACGCTACACATATGTGCAGCTGATCTACGGTGCTGCTGCATCTTTGTGTACATTTGTTTATTCCTTTAAATGTGTATGCATTCATTTGATCGTTGCTGAATGAGGTGCATATTTATATTCTTGTGCAGTCAGCAGAAAAACTGCACAGCTCTCTCTCTGCCTCTCTCTCTCTGTTTCTCTGTCTCTCTCTCTCTCTCTGTCTCTCTCTCTCTCTCTCTCTCTGTCTCTCTCTCTCTGTCTCTCTCTCTCTCTGTGTCTCTCTCTCTCTGTCTCTCTGTATCTCTGTCTCTCTCTCTGTCTCTCTCTCTCTCTGTGTGTGTCTCTCTCTCTCTCTGTGTCTCTGTCTCTCTCTCTCTCTGTATCTCTCTCTCTCTGTGTCTCTCTCTCTCTCTGTCTCTCTCTCTCTCTCTCTCTCTCCCTCTCTCTCTCTCTTTCTCTCTTTCTGTCTCTCTATGTCTCTCTCTCTCTGTCTCTCTCTCTGTCTCTTTGTCTCTCTCTCTCTGTATCTCTCTCTCTCTCTCTCTCTCTCTCTGTGTCTCTCTCTCTCTGTCCCTCTCTCTCTTTCTCTCTCTCAAGGTGTTTTAATCATTTATTCATCCAACAGTTCATTTAATTCAAACCTCCTTGAACTGTCATCACTGAAATAGAATCAAAGTCTCCTCGTATCATTTGCATTTCTCATTAGTTGAATAGATATCTAGATAGAAATAAGTATTATAGTTATGCTAATGGATGGAAACACCACAGATAGTAAGTAGAGTCTGGATGTTTATCAGTAACCAACAAAGCACTTTGCTGTATCTACTTCACATATTGATCTAAACACCAACACATTGCATATAAATAAAAGACAGTTTCTGATGCAGATGTCTCTTAGCATAGTGATGAAGAGAAATACAAATATCGTATGCAAAAGTAAAAAGCATAAAGAAACATTTTAACACAAAGTGCATTGTGTCATTATGTTGCTGTGAGCTGTACTGAGGAAGTGAATGTTAGTGAATGTGCACTGCTTTAAATGACCTAATTAATGAAATTGGGCCGTAACAGAGACAGGCTTCTTTTTTCTTGCTAATTAAAATGTAAGTTTGTCCTATTTGCCCAGATTAATATCTTCCCACCGTCAGGATGATAACAGTGTTATAGAAGTGACTCCATTGCTGTATCACACTGAGTTTTATGCTCCAAAGTTCATATTTCTAGACTGAATATGACCTGAAGCCATATATTAACTCCACTGTTTGTATAAGTCAGTAGCCCAAACATGTTTTATTCATGTACTTTAGTCATCTCTCATCTTAAATTAGAAAATCAGAAATATAAAAGGATGAAAAAAACTTCTGAAAGATTGTATAAAAGCGTAAAGAGACCCAAAGTGTAAAGAGAAGTTTTGTTTGTGGCAGGATGAAGAAGGCATTCGCAGGTCCATCTGGGAGAAGAACATGCGTATGATCGAAGCCCACAACCAGGAGGCAGCGCTGGGCATGCAGTCCTACGAGATGGGCATGAACCACCTGGGAGACATGGTGAGTACATACATGTCACATTTCTGCTCATAAAACACTGTGTAAGACATCCAACTCCTCGCTCCCTTCCTCGTATTCGTTTGGCTTGTCTTCTCGTCCTGCATAATGCTGTGGACACTTTGCATCTCATGCACGTCACTAAACATCAGTTACAGTTTGTCACCCTGCAGCTGAACTGAATATACTAATACAGCCACTATGTCTTTTGCTGTGGGTGTTTATGTCATGATATCACTGGCTCAGCTGGTGCCAAATTAAGTAAACATTAACCAGCTGTCATGTCAAATAACTAAATAGCTTGCGTGACATTCACATGATTCTGTATCATATGTTTGAGTTTGAATAAAACAGTGTTTTATTACTCTGCATTCAGAGCTGAGCTACGTGTGTCATTAGCATCTCTAATATGTGATAATTTCTTCTAACTGCTTTCATTATATATATATATATATTTATTTATTTTTTTCTTTAATCTACTTTGTGTCTTTGTATTGAACTCAGTAAATCTCTTTTATATTTTTCTCTTTGGCTCTTTGGCTGCATCCCAGTGAGGTGAAAAAAGGGATGTGGTGGCCTTAAATCAGCGGTAGTCAGTGCATTGTACAGTATGTCAGCACCGGCTATAACTAATAGTTGTTTCTGCATAAAGATGCTGTAACAAGCTGAATAGATGGAGAACAGGATGCCTAAAACAAAGCATGCGAGTGCTCATTTATTACTGGCAGGAACGTGTATGAACATTGAAATTCTGGATAAATTTCATGTTTATGTAGAAACAGGTGGCTGGAAAATGATGCATGAAAAGCACAGGGGAATTCTGATAATATTAAATGTCAGGCTTTTTTTTTTTGATATTTGCTAAACATAACCATCAGTTTCACTGTGACAGCCAGCAAATGGCATTTAAAACTGAAAATGAACACTCTGTTTTCTGCTCCTTCCTTTATGCCATTGCTTTATCAGTCTTGTAGCTCTTCTATATATACTTTTATATTCCCTTGTTTGATATCAGTAAGAAAAGTGATGCTTTACTTTGAGTAATCTGTGTAGCACTCGTACCTTCTTCAACTTGTCCTTGTCTTTTGTCTCTTGGAAGGAAAGTTTCACCCCACTTATTATCAGAGTGGTACGACCTGTAACTCTTGACCTCTGACCTCTGTGTTTCTTGTAATGTTTACCTAGAATCTCATCCTGCGTTTGCACACACTAGCTGTAAAATGTAATGTAGTTGTCTCTCTGTCCGCGCAGACGTCGGAGGAAGTGGTTGAGAAGATGACCGGTCTGCAGGTCCCGATGAACAGCGAGCGCAGCTTCACCATGGCCCTGGACGACACGGTGACCAGGCTTCCCAAATCTATCGACTACCGTAAGAAAGGCATGGTGACTCCGGTGAAGAACCAGGTGAGAACAGAGAACATGTCTGATCAAACACACACAGCAGCCAAAAAACAGACAGACGTGACTTCAGGAACAGGTCCACATAGACCCTGATTTGTTTTAGAGATACAAGGTGCAGTGAAAAGCCTTTTTTATTCGTCCATGCTTTTGAATTGAAATATTTAAAAACCTTTTACAACATTTAGAGCAGCACTGTGTGACTTTAAAAGATGCATGAAATGCGTGAGATTCAGAGTTCGTTGTAAATGTTTTCTTTTGTAAAAGCTTTGTGAAATTTACCTTGAAACAACCACCGTCTGTTTGATATGATTTAAATATTAAAATGTAATTAGTCATTATGAGCTTTTATTTATGTAAACAAGGAAGTCCATAGATTGAAATATGATATACAGCATGTGATTACAACAGCAATACAAATATTAATATGTGCTAATAATTGGCTCTCACAATATGAAAACATAAGCATTACATTATTTTGCAGGTTTATTCCATATTATTTATTTATTAAAAACCCTAAACTATCTGTTTCTGTTGTTCAACACTTTGTTTCAGTATTTTCATGTCAGAGTTAATATGCAGGATGTTGTCTCCCTCTGGTGGATGTAAAACAAACTGCAGCCATTAATAAGATGTATTGACCTGCTGCTCCTCCCCACTGTTGATGAATTATGCAACAGACTGAGTGCACTCTGCATACTAACGACTCTGCTGCTTCCTCCACAGCTCCCTTTGTGATGACTGGATGTTGTGTTTCATGTAATTTTGTGAACTGATGTAATTACACATAGTTTTTTTAATTGGGTGCAGCTCAGAGCAGCGTTATGTTAGAATATCTGCCTTTGAGTAGGAGCAGCCGAGGTGGTTTAACTCAAAGCCAGACAGGAGTTTATAGTCAGACAATGACTCAAATTGAGGTTTAATATTTCAGGAATGAGAGAGCATGAACGCTCTGTTCTCCAGCACAGACCGGAGATCCTGATCTCTGGAGGAAAACAGGTGTTAAAGATTAGATTCAACTTGTTGTAAGTTGTGTTGTCTACAAGGTTGAAAGCATGTGTCCACCTGAGCATTACACCCATTTATGATTGTTTAATAAGTTGTTAATTGGCTGCTATAACAGCTGCTCTCCTGGGAAGACTTTCTACAGGATGTTGGTATCTGGTTCAGCAACATTAGCAAGAACATTAACGAGGTCTGACACTGATGCTGAGTGATAACGACGACGGCGGGGTTGAAATCAGGGCAGTGAAATTCTCCCACACAAACCTGGGAACGCCGTTTCTTCAGCCTTTGTACATGTTAAAGCAGTAAAGATGGACACGAATCATTGTTTAAAAGATCATTTTATCAGTTCAGTCCAGTAAAATTTCACCAATACAATAAACACAGTAGTGATTTGTTGTTTGAGCCGACACACCAAGTTAAAGTGGTGACAGTCTGCCCCTCAGTGGACACACAGCAGAATGCACCCAATGCTTCTTTTTGTTTTTCATTCAGTTTGATTTCCATTATAAAACGTCTTTAATTATTCTCTTATTTAGATAAATGTCTGTCTGGATAGTAACATGTTCACCTTCTTGTAAAAACTTAAAACCTCTTTCATGTCTTTCAAGGGTTCCTGCGGCTCCTGCTGGGCCTTCAGCTCCGCCGGGGCCCTCGAGGGCCAGTTGGCCAAGAAGATGGGGCAGCTGCGGGACCTCAGTCCTCAGAACCTGGTGGACTGCGTCACCGAGAACGACGGCTGCGGAGGAGGATACATGACCAACGCCTTCAAGTATGTGCAAGAGAACGGCGGCATCGACTCTGAGGAGTCCTACCCATACATCGGACAGGTAAGAAAGGGCCAATGCCACAAATACTGGGGAATCAACTAAGAAATATCATATTAATCCCAGACCTTCTCTTCAGTGAGTCAGTAATAAGCTGTCATGTGTTGTGAGGTTAAGGCAAAGACGTGTCCACATGAACTGAGGTTCACCGCATTTAGTTTTGCTTTCCTGTCACATGTCAGCAACGCTTTGTTCCCTTGCTGTTATTAACGAGACTTCCTGTTTCGCAGCAGCAGTCTCAATCCCTACCCTGTGACCGAAGCCCTCAGAGACTTTAACGTGACCTGGATGCTCAACAGAAATGCAAAATGAAACGCAACTGAGACTAATTCATGTTTGTGTTATTTGATACGACTGCACAACATTAAAGTGTCCCAAACATCGACTGTGTCTGAAGAAAACAAAACTAATAACATGTTAAAACCAACATGTCATATCTCATTTGTTCAAATCTACACAAAAAGCCGAAGAGTAAAAAAGGACAATCTTATCTTCAGACAGGCCAGGCTAACTGTTTCCCCCAGTTTCCAGTCTTTATGCTAAGCTAAGCTAACTGGCTGTAAGTATCTCCCAGCGATTCCTTTAACATGCTGGTTATAAACGTCCAGGATCGGCCTGTTTCCCAGCACAGCAGAGCTGCAGACACAGACTGAAACCAGAGCGACCGACAGTTCCTCAATTGGCTGCCAGGTTGTCACGTGTAGCACAAACCACGTTTGAACATGAAACATGGAAAAAATCCATAATCAGGATATTTTGACCTTAAAGCAGCAAAAAATATTTGACGGAAACTCTGTCGTCTTACAAAACAGACACAGTTTCCTCTTTAGTCATGTACGTGTTACGAGACGTGCTTCATTCTTATGGTTGTGGTGAGAACTGAGACTGCAGACATCAGGTGTCTAGTTTTGTCCAAACGATAGTTGAAACCCACAAATTATCTAATGTCCTACAATGTTCAATAAGGGAAAGTAGCATGATCTATAGCAGCAGTGTGTAGTTTACTGACTCGACATTAGAGGATTTCTGGGTGTTTTTGTCATGTTTTATAAAACAGCCTTTTTTTTCGTCTCATCTGCAGGACGAGTCCTGTCAGTACAATTCATCAGGCATGGCTGCTATGTGCAAAGGCTACAAGGAGATCCCAGTAGGCGACGAGCACGCGCTGGCTGTGGCGTTGTTTAAAGTGGGTCCGGTGTCTGTGGGCATCGACGCCACGCTCAGCAGCTTCATGTTCTACCAGAGAGGTCAGTGAACCCGCCACACGTCTGTTCTCTGATAGCAGACAATGCATTTTGGACAAAAATAGAAACAAACTGTTTTTTTTGCATCAGTTTATGAAGTAGTCTGACCTACGGCGGAGCCTGTGAACGCCTCCTAAGCGCTGTGGCCTCGGGTCACGCAGGTCGCTCACTCTTCCTCTCTGTCATGTGCCCAGGTGTTTACTACGACCGCAACTGTAACAAAGACGACATCAATCACGCCGTGCTGGCAGTCGGATACGGAGTCACCACCAAGGGGAAGAAGTACTGGATTGTCAAGAACAGGTGGGACACATCACAGCATCAGGTGGCTCATAACGCCACCAAAATGAAACAACGGCTCGTTGTGATTTGAGATTTGATGCCTTCTGTCGACCGAACTGATGATGAGCTGAGATGTTGTTTGACTCCTGGCGAATTTTGTCTCTGCTTGACAGCTGGAGCGAGAGCTGGGGCAAAAAGGGCTACATCCTGATGGCGCGTAACCGTGGCAACATGTGCGGCATCGCCAACCTCGCCAGCTACCCTATCATGTGAGGAGAAGAGGAGAAGAGCGTGGAGCTCCGAGGAAGACAACGGAGACCGAGGGGACCTCACTAAGACTACACACGACGAAATCACCGCAGAGAGATATTTCTCTGTTTACTAACACAAATTTACTTTACATGTACAATGAAATAAAATTCAAATTGGACGTATTGTCTTTTTGGATTGAAAGTCTTCCAGAGACATAAAAAAGGGTTAAATATGGGGACGTTTGGTTGTCTTGAGTGAGTTGAAGCATTTTGAAGTCTTTTTTCAGTCGTATCTCCAAACCAGCAGGCCTCTGTATCTCCATAAAGAAACGCGTACAGTTCAAGTACCTCCAGTAAAACGGTGATAGTAAAGCAGAAGGTTTGTGCCAACGTGCCAAGTGAAATGTACAAACCCGCCAGACACTTATCTTTTCTCAGTCCCTGGTTTTTAATTCCAGTCTGTGTGAACACGGATGAAGTTTAAATTCATTGCTGGGCAATGAGAGCTCCTCTTCTCCTGACGATAGCGAGGGAAGTCTCAAATCCTAACCTGTTTTTCTTTTGATCATGTTTTGTTGTTGTTGTTGTTGTTGTTGTTGTTCTGTTCGGCACTTTTCTGATGATTAAACTGTTTTCTATAAAATGAAATAAAGGTTTCATTTTGAAAAGCTGTTCGTCTCGTCATGTTAATATTTGTCAGATTTCTGCTTCTCTTATTGATTTGAGCTCATCCAGCATTCTGGCATCTTTCCATCCAACCGTTTAATCATAAAACACGGTGACCTTTTGACCCGACAGGTCACACCTTGACCTCCACTTTACTCCAGAACAACAACGTTCAGTGACCCTCTGACCTTCCCTGTTGCACCACATCAATATTTTCACATTTTCACACAATAAATATAAAAATCTAATTAATTTAATTCATTAATTAAGTATTTTAAGCAGGTTTCATGACCTTTTCTCCTGTAAAATCATTGTTAGATTTATTGTGATGTGTAGTTCCCATCACCGCCGCTAGAGGCCACTAGTGAGTCTGTAAACTTTATATATTTTAAATCTAATTATTTGTTTTCACTTGTTTTTAAATGTGCAGGTTATTTTTATTTATTTTTTGGTTTAGTTTGAGACTTTCAGAGTAAATAAAACCTTTTTTTTATATCTCAGCCAGTTGTTCAGTTTCTTTTGTTTCTTCTTCTTCTTGTGAAACACGTTTTTAACTTTCTGTTTCTAAAGAGGAAGAAGTTCAGCTGAACATGTGACATTTTCTTCATAAATATAAACCAGGAAAACAAAGTCTGAGTCCAACAGAGAAGCAACGATGCGTCCGACTGATCGAGGTACGTTCAACCCTTCATGTTTTTACATATTTAATACATTTAACTCGTTTAATTAGATTTTCTTTTTTATTTAATTAGATTTTACTTTCGTTTATCTGGTTGTAATAATCGCTTTCTGTTGATCGCAGCTCATCAAGTTATCAGGTTATATAAACGTGTGTTTATTGTTAATATTTTACTGTAGAGTATCATTAAACATCTTTATATATATTATATTTTTATTATTATTATTATTATATTAGTATTTCTTAGTATTTCTTATCCTCTTATGTGAAACTGAAAAGGTTTAAATTCCTGTAAAAAGTCACATATTTATTATTATTATTTATTGATATCCTATTTGAGTATGTAAACTAACTTTTTTGTCATTTAAAGGACTTGATATTTATAGATCATGCAGCTGTCTGATTAACCAGATCTGCCATTATTATTATTATATTAATTATTAACTTCTCTGTGTTACTTCCTCTATTAAATGCTGAATCTGAAAATCCTTCCAGCCAGTTTCATAAAAACCTTTTTTAATGACGTCCTGGTTGATTAAACAAACACTGAACTGATGCATTTAGTTTCAGTTCCCGTCTTGTGACAGAAGGGTTTGTGTTCAGCTCAGTGGAAGTAGACAAAGGTAGAAAACTAACATGTTAAGAGTCTAAAGCGTGTTAATGTAGGTGATCTGACATGTGACATACAACACATCAGACAAAATAAAAGCTTCAACACTGATTATGTTGGACTTTAAGTACAGTTTATAAACACATGAAGATATTTCTACAATGATAACATGAAAAGATCAAGACCGTCTCGACCTTTAACCTGTAAATCTGGTTTATCTGGTGTTCATACTGGCAGCAGCACAGATTAACAATGCTGGCAGTCAACCAATACTTCAATCAATCAATCATTTTACAGCAATAGCAGGAAATAGAATAATAATAAAACATGATATACATGTACTTTTCTGATTTTTCAGACTTTATCAACTAAGTAAAACAGAACCTAAAGTAGTCACAGTATTTTAAGTTCAGGTACGATCAATACAGATGTTGTTGATAATCTATAATTTTCTATTCCAATACAAACGCTGTAGATGCACAAACATGTTTTCTACTAAATCTAGACATGATCTAGATTTTAACTTTGTGGGTGTAAAATGCGTTTATGAAAGCCACTTCCTCCACATGAAAACTTCTGGTCATCAAAAAGTTCAGCAAGAACATTTATTGGTTTTCCACATTTCAGGTCGTACAAACAATAATTAGACGTGTGTCTTATTTATATTTTATTCATATTTTAGTTCCTTGTTTGCTTTATCAATGTCTTCATCCCTCATTGACATTTCGTTATTACTGATCTTCCTCTGAGAGGATTCTCTCTGTGGTTTCTACTGTTTCTGAGTTCGCTTGCAGCCGTCACGTTAAAGGTCAGGTGACATCCTGTCTTCTCATGTGGTCCGTGTGTTTCTCTCCGTGTGTTTGTCTCCGTGTGTTTCTCTCCGTGTGTTGTGTTTCCAGTCCCGATGTTGGGGAGCCTGCTGCTCGTCCTCCTGTGTGTCGAGGCGGCGTCCACGTTGGACAGCCGTCTCGATGTCCACTGGGATCTGTGGAAGAAGACGCACGGGAAGACGTACCGTAACGAGGTATGTGTTAAAAAAAAATAATTTATTTACACAGTATTTGATTATGATTTATTTGACCTTATTCATTCTGTATGTGTGTGTTTACGTGTTGAGGTGGAGAATAACCACCGCAGGGGATTGTGGGAGAAAAACCTGATGCTCATCACCATGCACAACCTGGAGGCCTCCATGGGGCTTCACACCTACGAACTCGGCATGAACTTCATGGGAGACCTGGTGAGACTTTTATTGATGTCAAGTTATTGATCAATTGTATTGATTTATGATTATGACTTTTATTCCATAATCATCGTGGTATTAACGGCATCAGCATAAAATCATAAATATAAAACAGGAACATACATCATAACACAACATGTCTTTGATATC
This sequence comes from Pampus argenteus, assembly GCA_036937835.1. Classification (NCBI taxonomy): domain Eukaryota; kingdom Metazoa; phylum Chordata; class Actinopteri; order Scombriformes; family Stromateidae; genus Pampus; species Pampus argenteus. The sequence continues at coordinate 23,868,335 of CM072865.1, read as the reverse complement.
ATTAGAAATATGTGAACCAGGTATGTAGCTACATTATTTACTATAATGCATTTTATATGAAGGTTAGTTATCTTTACAATGAAGTGTGCAGGTAAGTAAACACTTCCAAAACAAACAAAAACAAACAACAAATGACACAAAAACAAAGTCACAGAAAGCAAATGGAGCCTGGAAACAATCAAGTCTATGAAGTAACCGACACAAAGAGGATTAAAAATGATGTGATCGGGACGTCTCAGTCAGCGATTTGAAGAATAAGGAACAAAAAAATGATGAAATTGAAGTTATAGAAAACTGAAGTGAAAACAGAAGTTTCTGGGTTATTTTTTAACATAGAAATATTCAATAAAGCAGCTTTGACTGGAAAAAAATGTGGAAAATGAGAGAAAGTTACAGTAAGTTAGTGATCCGACTGGTCAGACTCTGAATAATCCAGCTGATTAAATAATAATAACAATAACTCGACTTCCTCGCAGACACCAGAAGAGATCCAGCAGTTCTTTGCTACGCTCAGTCCCGCCAACGACGTCGAGAGGTCGTCGTCTCCGTTTGTGGGAAGCACAGGCGCTGACGTCCCCGACACGATGGACTGGAGAGAGAAGGGCTGCGTCACCAGCGTCAAGATGCAGGTACGAAATAAAACACAGGGAGTCAAGAGTGTTGTCATCCCTCGTTCCCACACGTTCATCCGCCTGGAGGACAAACACGTATATTTAATTTTAACTTTTTTCTGCAACAACTTGATTTGCATTTTAAATAAGTGAATTTCAACTCATCCTTTTGGCAGATTCCTCATCATTTTTGAGAAAAAATGATGCTGTGCAGATGAGTATCATTCAACCAGAGTATTGATTCTGCCGTTTCTTCCGTTGCAACATGTAAAAGTTAAATTGACAGGTTTTAACCTCTTAAACTCTGCTGGCATCATGTGCTGCCAAATATAATAATATAAAGCAATGCACAAAGACATTAAGGATATTTTCATTTGACGTAACACAGCAGCTTCTGGATTGATGCTGGAAATATGATGCATCATTTGTGTATGATATTAGAGTAACAAAAGTCATTTAAATTTAAATCCAGGGTTCTTGTGGATCCTGCTGGGCGTTCAGTGCCGCCGGGGCCCTGGAGGGTCAGCTAGCCAAGACAACAGGGAAGCTGGTCGACCTTAGCCCCCAGAACCTGGTGGACTGTTCAGGAAAATACGGCAACCACGGCTGCAACGGCGGCTTCATGCACAAAGCCTTCCAGTACGTCATCGACAACCAGGGCATCGACTCTGACGCCTCGTACCCCTACACAGGATACGTAAGTAACGGCTTTAATCCATTAAGACACATTTTAGGGGCGACATTTGTCCATAATAAACAACTTTACTTTTGTTTTCTTTTGTTTTTGTATTTTCCAGCTAGTTGAGTTGAGTTTCAGACACAGACAACAGTCACGGCGCTCATTAAGAGAACATTTCACATCACAGACGCAGCTCGTATTTATTTTTCGGTGGATTTAGAGCCACAAACACCTCCGCGAGGATGGAGCAGTCTGTCGGATCCGCTCAGAACTGCCCTCCTCCTCCACACGAACACAAACACCCGTGAACCAGATGAAGCCTGGAGGACAAACACGTTGTCCGTCCGATTAATTTATTGTTGATCCAAAGAGATATTAACAGCAGACAAGAGAGACGAGTGTTGCTGTCTACAGCCCGAAGGGTCGGACTTAACTTCTTGTTGCTGTCGTACACCCACATTGTTATCTCATATACAGCAATTTAACTGTAAACCTGAGTTTGCACTGGATTCCTACACATTCACTCTAAAAATGAACTTTAATTTCTTACTCTCAACAATCGTCGCCTCAGTTTTCTGTGTTATGTTTATTAAACATCCCCAACTCCTGCTCTCTTCTGGGAAACCTAAAACTGAGTCGGTCTCATCTTCTCATCCTCTCATCTTTGTTCTCTCATTTCAGCAACAACAGTGCCATTACAGCTCTGTGTACCGCGCTGCCAACTGCTCCCAGTACAGCTTCCTGCCTGAAGGGGACGAGGAGGCTCTGAAACAGGCTCTCGCCACCATCGGACCCATCTCAGTGGCCATCGACGCCACGAGGCCCAGATTTGCTTTCTACAAGAGCGGTACGTTCATACGTCTTTATTTATCTTGGTGAATAAGGTGGTTGAGTTTAATTTTTAACATTTATTTATTAAAAAAAAAAGTATTTATGCAGGAATCAAGGTCTCATTTAGCAAAGTTGCAACTGGGCGACTGAGTGATTTATTGATGATGATGTGATTTCAGGAGTGTACGATGACTCGTCCTGCACTCAGAAGGTGAACCACGGTGTGTTAGCTGTAGGCTACGGCACACTGAACGGACAAGACTACTGGCTGGTGAAGAACAGGTAAGAATATACATACATTTATATACAGTATATAAACTGAGTCCCTATATGTCTCCTCACATTTGTCATTCATTTGTCGCCCTGCGTGGTCTTTGTTGTTATGTCTGAGAACGAAGAGGAAGTCAGGCCAATGATTAACTGAGAAGAGTTAAAGAGGAAGATTACAAATTAACACGTCTGAGTCATCAGTAGATCATTGATCCAGTTGCTCCATAATCTCCAAAATTAATCCACATTAACACACAACATACTGAATAAAAGTAGTCAACTAGCATTAGATAAAGACAGAAGAAAAGAAATATATTCTCTCTTTTATCTGGTAGATTTGATCATTTTTCATTTTTCCCGCCACCTTCTCTTCTTAAGGAAACGTGTCATTCTGTGTCATATATATTATATGTTTGATCAATAAGCAGTATTGGAAGAAGTATTCAGATATTTTACTTAAATAAAAGTAGAAATACTGCAGTCTAAAAATATTCTATGACAAGTAAAAGTCTGACTGTTGGCATGAAGCATTATTAATTGATGTTTATTGATATCATATCATTGTGTTTGCCTGCTTTCCTTCGTCCAGCTGGGGGGTTTCGTTTGGAGACCAGGGCTACATCCGGATGTCACGCAACAAGAACGACCAGTGTGGCATCGCTCTGTACGGCTGCTACCCCATCATGTAGCTGAGGACAAAACCAAAGCAAATCTACTTCAAACTCAAACCCCCCCCCCCCCCCCCCACCCCCACCCCCCAGAACACGATTTACTATAAACAAACATGACATGTGTTTAAATACTAAGATTTAACACCAGCACTTTAGGTGTTTTTGTATAAGTTCTTCCTCAGTGTGTGTGTGTGTGTGTGTGTGTGTGTTTCTAATCGACTGTATAGTATAGTTGAATCTGTAATAGAAAAATAAAGGGAGTGACGTCGCCCAGCTGAGGCTCAGTCACAGTGATGCATGGCGGGTTTGGATCAATTCATCAGTTTGCTGATCAGGGTAAATATCACATGTCTGTTCTGTACCGTTGATGCTGATTTTAACAGCTGCAGGTTCAACTGCTATAAAAACAGCCTCCACTGACTCTTTGGGAAATTGGCTTGTTGGTCAATTTAGCTTTTACATGTTACAATAGAACGAACACCTGAAATCAATACCTGTAAAATATCTCTATTCTGTTCACATGCTGAACCGTATATTAACTGCCTGTAGGCGAGTCACAGCGTCATATGTAACAACAACAATTTATTACCACCGTCTCATCAAAAAGTCGGATAATACGACAAATAGATGATTTTAATACGGTTATAAATTTTCTTGTCAAATGTCACATGACCTCCAATAAATAAAAGATAAGTTTTAAAAGTTTCTTCATCCTGAATAGAATAAGACTGAGGAACAGTGAATCATTCAAACATATTGATCCATCATCAGAAATGTGGAGAATCATTTTTATTTGTACCTGAAACCTTTTAAAGATGCCAAAGACTTCAGGATGAACTTTATATCTAGAAAAGAGCTGAAAAACAAAACCATAGAAAATTAATTGTTGACTATTTGGATTATTGATTATTCAATAATTCAATAAGAAAAAAAAAAGCTTAATCTTCTCTTTGCAGCTTCTGAAATGTGAACATGTTCTGGTTTCTTTAGTCTTTTATGACAATACACTGAATATCTTTGGGTTTTATAGACCAAACGATGCCCTCGTCATTTATAAAACACGTCCTGGGTTTGAATATGTTCATAAAGTCATAAAATGGTGCTGAAACAAGCAGAAAAAGTAACTGAATCTGCTTAAGACCAACTTTAAGGGGTTCATGAGGTTCATGAGGGTGATTTCTTATATCTTTGATGGATAAACCAAATCCAATATATAAGTACGCTTTTCAAAAAACAAATGTTGGTGTCAGTGTTGGCCTTTAAAAACCCAGAGAGCCTTTTATACAAGGTCAGAATGAAGTCAGCTGAGCACAGTGTTGGGTTACAAATGAGTCAATTTTATTTTTTTTTAGTGCAACATCACAACAAACAATTTTCACATGAGGTATTCAAAGGGATTTTCTTTAGTTGTTGATACAAAATGTCCCACCATGATTGACGTTTAAAGTGTTGTGTATCTTTTTTTTTTTTTTTTTTTTTTTTTTTTTTGTAAAGCCTTTGGTTGGTTAGCCACATTCATTAGGAAGTCTAACACATGGACAAGAATGGCACGATAAAGCATGGTGGGTCGAGTCCGAGCTGAGGAAACCCAGACTCAGTCAAATATAATATTCCCCTCAGCTCTTCCCCGTTTAAAGCTTTTTGTATGGATTTCATTAATTCCTACTTACAACAGTGGGATCAAACAGTATTTGAACTACACTAAACATTTTTTTTTTGGAAAAAAAAAAAACAGGGTTGGGAAGGGTGGCTTACAAATGTGGAAAAATAGCTTCTGTCTCCTCTGACCTTTTTTTTGGTTTTTGGGATGAGCGCTTGATTTTTGGGCTTTTCTGTTAAAGTAAGTCACATGATTCTAGTTTTTCGGAAAACAAGGAATAGGCAACGTTGATTACAGCAAGATCCTCCTTGCTTGGATTGTCACCTCCTTCTTTTTTTTTTTTTGGTCTTGAGAATGATTTTATTTATATACAGAACATGGATCGATGGGACACTCTAGCATACTGGACTTAAGCTTTGGCTGGACCGGGGCCTCGTTCGGCTCCTGTTATGGATTGATTCCAGCACATTTGGTTTGGAGTAAAAGGCATGAAGAAGAGACGGATGGACAGACAAGATAGATAGATAGATAGATAGTTAGATAGACAGACACCCTGACAGGATGGATTCTTTGGTTAAGGAATATCTTTGCCACACAACATCTCACACAGTTGAGGTAGATGGGTAAAGTCTTCATGTACACACAGGGGAGCGGGTGGGGGCGGGCGGGGTATTCTGGGGTCTACAGAGTCAAAAGACTCCCATCTGAAGACACTGCCTCATGTCAGTTTCTCAGTTCCAGCTCAACATAATACTGTTTAATGCAAACATAAATAACAGCACGGGGAACCCCACTGGTGCTTTTTTTGAATCCTCTGAGTGCTACTGTAACTCTGATAGGGAACTGCTAAAACTACCTATTGTACGTAATGATTCAGCAGTTACCCATCAATCTTTGGTTGTTTTTTGTTTTTTTAATATTTTTTTGGTTTAAACATTTAAAAAAATGATTTTTTTTGTCTTTTTTTGTCTTTTTTCCACCCTGAAAGTATATAGTAGCTTTCAGTTCTGCTATTTCATTATTTACGCCCCTCAGAATTGCTCTGCAACAGCCTCGGCAGCCGGCCTTGTTTCAGGGACAAGTTACTAAAAAAGCCACTAGGGGGTGCCGCTGGCTAAAATGGCAATGCGGATCACCTGCAGCAGCCAAATGGATTCACTCCTCCCTCCCACCTCCCGCCTCTCCTCTGTACAGAGAGGGAAGAGCTTCCCTGTTTGACACGGAGCAGAAGGTGGCTCAATACAAAAAGCTCTGTCTCCATTTTAGGCTCCCAGTCAGAGAGACAAAGAGAAACCTGAAAGGTGTCACCTCAGCTTTGATACGATGACAGCAGCGAACAGGGGTCAACAGAGGAGCCTCCAAGCTCTTTTATTTTTTATATTTTTCCCCCCTGTACAGACTCAACTGCACACCCCCACCATGCCCCCCCTTCGGTTCCAGCATGCTTACAATTGTTACTCATTAAAGTTTAATTCAGCTCCATGCCTCGCTACTCCAACACCTCCTGTTCCTCAAACAACTCCCCCCACCACCACCACTACCACCATCCTCATTCTGGATGATTCAGCCTCCTCTCTGATCTCCCTCCGCCCCCTTTGAATGCCCCCTAAAGCCCACAGGTCTGGCCGAGAGCGGACCCCAGACCAGATACCCAGAGAGGAGATGGGATGAAAAAAGCCTCCTCTTTGAAGTCCGCGAAAAAGTCGATGGCCTCTTTCATGACCGCCTGTCTTTCAAGTGCACGCTGTGAAGGGGGCCCCGGCAATCCACCCCTTCCAACGTTAAAGACAGAGAAAGAGAGAAAAAAGAAACAGAGAGAGAGGATAGAAAACGGCCAGGCTAGCCTCGTCAGTCTTTGGCAGCGTTTACACCGGGGTCAGAGAATCAGATCTTGGTTGATTCTCTGCTGTTTTAAGCAATCACTATGCAAAACATTGTCCATCTACAAATTGCAGGGGGAACCGGAAGAACCCGAGAGGACCTTGAACAAAGATGATCATAAATGAAACTTAAGGATCCTAGAGGAATGAACCTATGACCCTTAGAAGTCCAGGGACAAACCCTGAAAGCCTAAGAGGCCTTGCAACAAAAGACCAGGAAGAAACCTGAAGATCTTCATAACCCAGGGAGCAAAAACCCAAGATCCCCAGAAGATGACGAACCTCAAAACTTCCGGAACGAACCTTCATGGAACTGAGACAACTGGCAGAAGGGCTTGGCATGTGGAGGACGGTGAGATCACACTGAGCTGGACATAGACAGGAGTGTCTGGACTGCACTGGGGTGGGGTCAAAGTGAGGGAGATTGGGTTGGGAGGGGGTCACAACCATGCATTTGCCCAGGCAGACACACACGACGCATGTTTGCATGTGACCCTAAAGGACTCAACTGGGCCTTTAAGTGGGTCCCCAGACACTTCACATAAGATGGCATTGGTCTGGACACAACTTTACAAGCAACCTGTGTGAACCTATGTGATGCCACATCATCATTGTTATTCATATTATTATTATTATTCATAGTATTATTAATTATTAATATTATCACAACATTCAAACAAGCTTTGGCCTTGGCGTTAAGAGCTGACCACAGAGACATTTGCGAGAGTAAAGAAATCCCCATTATCCTACAAACAAACAAAATAAAACCAAAAACAAAGGCCAGGCCTTAAAGATAGAGAGAGAGATACTGTACGTAACATCACTGGATCGGGACGGGTCGGGACGGGTCGGGACGGGTCGGGACGGGTCGGGATCGGGTTCAGGTTTTAGGGATTCAGGCCGTACATTCAGGGAGGCAATGTTAATCTTTGGTATTACGATGGGATTCTACAGCTAAAAGTGCCCATCAGAAAAAGTCTTCAGTTTCACACAGACATACAGAGCATTGTTAAATAAATACTTACAGTATATAGATAGCATAAATAAATAACCAAATAAATAGAGATAGGAAAGAAAAAATGGAAAACAATAAATACACAAATGCAGTAATAAATACGTTGATCAGATCAGCAATTGCATTTGAAACGTTCTCGCGTTGATTTAACTATTGGCTATAAGGAGGCATGTTAAAGCCGTTCCTTTGTGGACCAAAAAAATGACCTTGTACGTCAGCAGGGCTGAAACAAACCGCCCCGCACTTCCAACGTGTTTCTATAAATAGAGCGATGTGCTTGAAATCTGTACAAAAAGGGTTGAAAGAATCACATTCCTCCATTTTCTAGACATCTGTAAAAAAAAGATTTTCATATTGGAGCAGAGGTGTGTACAGTTGTTTGGAAATGAGTGGAAAAAATACTACAATGTCACTATACATTGTGTCAGGCGTACCTCTTCCCTCTCGAACCTTTGTGTTCAAAGTTTGTTTTTTCCTTTTTTTTCCTTTTTTTAATTTTTTGGCTTGAATTTGAATCAAAAAAAATGGCTGCAGAGCTTTCGTTTGGAAGCTCAGTGAGAGTCTTGAAGCTAGACGGTTGCACCAATAAATCTACTTGTGTTTATTGATTTTGTCCTGGTGTATGGCGAGATGCACTGTGGTTCCACTTGAAAACTCTGATTCATTCAAGGCGGGACCATCTTCACAAACAAAAACAAACAAAAAAAACAAAAAAAAACAGGAAAGGCTCCTGTTGATGGTAAATGATTGACAGCTGGGAGTCACACAGAGTGCTCCTTATAATTCCCGCCATACAATCCTGGGAACCATCACCATGGAAACACATGCTAAGAAAAGGGAATTAGGTTCTTCGGGTAAAAAAAATGCAAAGTCAAAAAAACAAACAAAAACAACAACCTTTTTTTTCCTCTTTCACCTTGATTCTTGAGGAAAAACAGGACCATAAGGACATCGGGGGAGGATTAACGTCTTTGGATGATGGTGAATACTTTTGATTAGGAAGTTATACAATGGAGCTCTCCAGATGTGAGCAAACGGCACCTCTTGATTCTTCACGTTTGGAGAGATGACTATAGATTTGAAGGTACACCAAAATATGCTTCCTCCTGATTTGTAATACCCTCATTCTCTCTAATCTACATAATCAAAATAATGCAATGAGATGGTGTCTATGTAAGGGTGTGACTCTTCTTTGAGTCAAATCATCTTCGCACCCTTGACTATACAAGCAGGACCTCACATCCTGCGATCATATCACTCTGGGTATCGCCCCCCTTCCATTTCAAGGGAGCAATCAACTTTGGTTTGGAAAATGCTTCGTCTTCATAAAATCATCTATAACAGCTGGCTCCGTCGCTCCTTCTGATAACGAGGAGGACATTTATTACGGCTGATCTCTGCCTAGACCAGTCTATGTGCCCCCTTGCTCCCTCGGCGCCCTCCCTACTGCACCTCCTCGACGGTCCGTCATCACGCCGTGCTGCAGGACACTGCGGAGGAGGAAACGCTGGAGCCCGAGGAACCTGTGGAGGAGGGACGACCCTCGTCTGCCCACTTATTGATGTTGCGTCGGCGGGCGTTCATGAAGAAGTTGCTGACAGTGGAGAGCTCCAGGCCCAGCTGCTGGGAGATGGTGACCTGCAGCTCTTTGGTTGGGCGATGGTTCTCCCTGAAGATGGCCATGAGCGTACGCCGCTGCAGGTCCGTGAACACCAGCCTGGTGCGCTTCGGGCCCTGGTTGCGCTCCAGCTTGCTTTGCTCCTGTTCCTTCCGCTTGCAGGCTGCAGGCAGACGGATAAAAGATAAATTGAAAAAAGGGAAAGGGAAACAGGTTAGCTAACGGACTGGCTGGCTAACTAGGACAAATGGATTAGGCTGAGGGAAAGTGGATTTGTTGAAAGAAAACAGATTAGCTAAGCAACTTTGATTAGTTAAAAGAGATGAATCAGCAACTTGTTTCACTGTGCAGTAAAGGAATCAAGATGTTCAAGCTATCACATCTTATTGCCAGTGAGCTGCTGTAGACTGCAGGGAGAAAGCAGATAGCAACATCCAGGCCAAAGCGCTTAAATTATCCTCCTTGTTCTCATTATGATCTTCTGGTGTCGTAACGTATTGACAACGTCTCAAAAAATGAATCACATTCAAACAATAAACAATAAAAAAAAATCTAATTTTCCACAAAAACAACAATGAACAGAATCACTTTGAGCCAGAATCCTTCAACCTCAGCGTGTCTTTCTACAATGAAATTACTGCGTTCTAACAAAACTCCTGCAACTCATTTGTCGGTGGCAGTTAAATCTGTTACAGTTCTGCCCTGTTTTACATTTTAAGCTTGAATCTACATTCAAATGGGGAAATAAAGCTGCAGGATATTAAAGGTCAAAGCAAGCAACAAACTCCAGATACATAGAATCATTCAATCACATATTTAATAATGAACAGTATGCTTTGGATTTAGTCTTTAGCCTGAATTAATGTGTTTCTGCTGACAACACGATAAAAAGAGGTCATTATGTCTTTCTGAATTAAAAGTTGGCTGAATTCAAACTTTTTAGGCAGTAATGGAGGCGATGAAGTCTTCCAGTAATTTGTTCTTTAAATGTCTGACTTGTTTACACCAAGCACAAAAAAATAAATTAAAAAAACTCAGGGTCTGGGTTAAACACCACTGTAGCTGCGGCAGCTCGCCCAATTATATAATCAATATTTCCTCACGAAAAGTCTGAAATTAAAAAATAAACAAATAAATACAATACGAAAGAAAGAAAGAAAAAAAAAGAGGCAGTTTTGTTGAGTGAAGTGGGCTGAGCTCAGATCCATTTTGAGAATCAGACGAGCATTTTGAATTCAGGCTGCATATTTCTCTGCATATCTACCGCTGAACCTTTCACCTCTAACACGCTGTAATTCTGCATTTACAGGAAACACAACACCAACCTTTGCCTTTGTGTACCAAGCCAAACTCCCCTCCAATTCCTCCCCCTTCTCTCTCTCTCTTTCTCTATCCATCTCCGTCCACTTCCTCTGTTCCCTTTCCTTTAGTGAACACTTCAACATCATTAGTTTCTCATAAAAGTCATTTACATGTGGCGGCAGTGAGTGAGTAATAATCACTTTAGAGGGAACTAATTTATTTTCTATTAAAGGCAGGTTACGTCAGGGGTGAGTGAAAGAAGCAGAGTCGGCATTGCCCACGGTGTTTCGAAGCCTTAAGTGGACTAAAACATATTTGGGTGAGTCGTGCAATTACCTAAATGCACATTTTTAAGAGGTTTCAATCAGCACTGTGCAGTTGAGCGACTGTTTTGCTGATGGTATCATATGTGTTTCTAAGTGTAAGCACTGTTGTATGTGCACACAACACATGCACACAAACACACACACATACACACCAGGGGAGGACCGGTGGATTGGTGCCGATGCTGGACTTTTATTAAATGCAAGCGTGGAGGTCTGGAAAATGGAAACGAAGGTGTATTTTCTTTTCCGTTTGCTTTTCTGCTAATTGATCTGATTTTCAATAATCGTCAGAATAATATGCTCATCATCGGGTGTTACTATGATAATGTCCATGATAGTCTAAATGCTGTTTTACAGGCTTTAACTCCGTTTAGAGGAATTAAAATATTAATCCTTGGGATTTTTTTTCACAATAATAACTAAATCTTGCTATAAAAACATCTCTAACTCCATTATATTTCCTAAATTTGAGTCCTGAATGTTTTATTGTCTAACATGAAGTGAATAGATTTGCAACTCATTTGTTTTTTTAAATAATTTGTTGATCACAGTACTACATATCAATAAAAAACCGTTAACATAAGCCATTTTCTAGTGGATACTGGATGCAATAATCTTGCTGCACTGGCAGATTTCTTCACCTATTTGAAGAAAACGAGGTTTGTGGAACTCTATTATTGACAAAATGACTTGATTAGATGGAGATATCAGCCAGATACAACCTTGAAATCCCATATTTCAAACCTTAACACGCACAGAGACACAATCAAACACACACATGCTACAAACATACATGATAAAAACCACAGAGGCTGCCGCACTGACACGTTCAATTGATTGGCTTACATCTTCCCATTGAGAAACATCTCACACAGCGAGGTTCTGCTGATGTTTACTGTATGACCGCCTCTTCACTCCTCAAACTCACAGTGGTAAATTTCTCTCGTTAGCGGAGTGCTTGAGAAATAAGTGTGACCTTACTGCCGTCTTTTCCACACGAGTGCCATCACAACAGCAGCATCAGAGCCGGGGTCCAGGGGTGTGTGTGTGTGTGTGTGTGTGTGTGTGTGCTTTGATTGCTTTGACATCCAGCTGAGTTTCTGAAACTTAAGTACTCAACTGGACATGAATAAATCTAGCGAATGTGAATCCCCCCTGTACGTCCTCCTCTAAAATCATTATCTGAAGGAAATGTTTTGACTCAGGGATGCACTCTTGTCAACTTGAGATTACAGGGGCCAGTTAGCTTTTAGGCATCCACAGCTCGTTTGCATTTCTGAGAGTTATCGAGCGACGTCTCATTAAAACCTGAACAGGCCGAGATGTCAGAAGTATGTCAATATCACAAGTGATTTTTTTTTTCTTCTTCCAAATGCTATATTTTTCAGGGATGTTACACTATGCCCACCATCAATATTTCTGGGTTGGGGGTTGGGAGGTAGGCTGCAGCTATAGGAGGTATATACAGCAGTGCACTCTCAGCTCATGTAGTAATGAAAGGAATGACATGATAGTGCTGGCTAGCTTGCTTGTAGTGTGGATTTATGGCTTGTTGGAGGAGTCGGGGTGTCCTGCCGCTCACCTCCTCCTCCTCCTCCTCCTCCTCCTCCTCGCCTCCATCCCATCCTCGGCTCTCTCCCTTACTGACGATCATAACGCCGACCATTAAGTAAATGCTTCCTTATGCTGTAATCATGTGTAAAAGGCTCACAATTACCATGCTATAAATCCCCGGCGCTGGGGCTACTCCTGCAGACATAAATATTCCCCTATAGGCTTCTTATGATCGTGGGAACAGCCCCTAATCATGATGTATGCCCCTGTCTCGTGTTGCTGAAACGTGATCGAAAGCCCTTTCCCTACCCCCCGGCGTCTCAACCTACACCCCCCCTCCCAACCAGAACCCCCCCTCTCTGGCTGTCCTCTCACTCTACACCCCCCCCAACCCCCCCTCTTCCAGCCCCAGCCCACCCCCTGCTGATTTCTTGGGCCAGGGGCTGATAGAAATTATTGATTAAATCTGTGCAGCTCAGACTCCTCGACCCACAGAGGCTGGTTAACCCGTTCAGCGCCGGAGTGGGGGAAGCTGCAAAAGCCAGATAAAAACAAAAAAAACAATGAACCCCCCCATGATCCTGTTTGTTTGGTGTTGCGCAGCTAAGGCTGTGTCGGCCTGTTTACAATTCCTGATATGTAAATGGTATCGGCTTTGACCTTTGAGCCTCGCTAGCCGAATATGAACTGTACGCAGCGAGAGGTGGACCAGGCTTTGTGGCTTTCCATGGGGGTGGTGCCGGCACAGGAGCCGACACGTAAACCGCATTGACCTTTCTTATTCATTTAGACCTTTAGTCAAGGGCTTCGGCCATCATCTTTAAAGTTATAGTCTCTGATCCCCCCACCCACCATCCTCCTCGACTTTAAGTGCCAGAGCATGGCTGTGTGGTCTTTATCCTGCCTTCTTCTCTGACTAAATCCTGATTGCCTCCTCCACAGCCTGAGGTTGGGCTGGAGATGCATCTCATATACAGCACAGTAATCCATAGAGCATACACAAACACACACACACACACACACACACACACAAGATACTGCAGATAAAACCGAGGGATCACCTCCCCCGTGTTTAGCAAAATGTCTGCAGAAAAACAATTATTTGAAAAGACAAAATGGCAGAAGCTATGTTCCATAATTACTGCGCGTCCAGCCTCACAGAAAGCTCTGCTCCATCCCAGAGACATAGTTATGGAAATAACACAGAGCTGCTGGCTGACACTGAAGGGCCTTCTATGTATTTAAGCGAGTGCTGCATTAAGGAGGATCATCTTAAAACTTGAGGCGTGAAGCAGAGAGCACTTGAGCTATCTTCAGACTGGGGAGCAGAGGGCACTGCGCATTCTAATTCCAGTCTCGATTCGCCGATGCGGCCGAGGTGTGTGTGGGCAAGGCGTGCTGCTCTTTCCCATGGAAATCAATAGAGGCTTGTAATTAAACAAAAGGGGGTTGGCCAGGGGGGAAAAAAAAAAACAACAACCCCCTTCGGAAAGTAGGTTATGTAGAAAAGTGCCGAGCTGTCCAAATTGTGGCTTTGCCAAGAACTAAATATGCAGTTTCAGAGTGTGTGGAAGCAGAGAGGAGCATTGTCAAACATTAGCACACTTCTCTATGTAGGGACTTTAATTTTTTATGAGCCTGATTGATCGGCTGCTCGGACTTCTGGAGCATTGACTCGTTAAAAATAATGTTTGTGTTTGTAAAAGATGAAGAAACAAGGATGCTGCAAATAAAGAAAGAATGATTAATCTGCTCAGAGGAACAAAGGGATGTTTTATCCTGAGGAAGACGGGATATGTGTGTGTGTGACAGGAAGCGGTGTTTTGCATACAAAGCGTTCACACGTCGCAGGATTGCATTCACCACACACACACACACACACACACAACGTTTCTGTGGAATTACAGAACAAACCCAGAGATAACTCATCTTTAGATAAGAGGTTTGGGTGTGATTGCTGTAATGTTTTGCTGAATAAAGGATGTACACATGTGCTCTCAGAGCCAAACAATCAAAGATCAATAATTGTGAAGGGATTGCAAGAGTGCACAATCATTACCTATGAACCCTATTGTGTTGTTGGGCTTAATCAGTCGAGCTGCTGACAGAGAGCGAAAAAAGTAGTGATCAACTGGGCAGACTCACACACACGTACTGCTCACAGACCCCCGCAGTGAGCAGACCACTTGAAAACACACACACACACACACACACACACACACACGGATCTATGCTCGTCTCATATTTCTGTGTTCACTTGGATCTCTTTCTGTGCTCCGTGTATCAGATGGGTCCTCGGTCCCTGTGGAGGGACAACACTGTAACACGGCACTGTACAGCGTGCTGTCGTGTCTTCAATCCACATCCCCGAAGAATATTAGATGTCAAGCAGCAGATTACAATGTGCCTTTCAAAAATATCTTCACCCCCTAAAATCTGTATAAACACAACGAGGCCTGCAGCCACTATGTTTTATATATATATATATGTTGATTTATTTATTTTAATCAATTAAATATAGTTTAGAAAAAAATGAAAAATGTCCAATGTGACATCTAAAAAATAAAAGCAGCAAATCGTCACATTTAAGATGTGTAATTGTATAAATTAAGTAAAGACTAAACTCTACATGTGCCTCCTTTTTTTTCTCACAAACATACATAAGGTGCAACCTCTGATCAGGACAACGTTTGTATTTAGCCTCGCAGTAATGCAGTAATTGCCTTTAGTGTCGACGTTGATAAAAGACGTCTGGCAGAAGCTCAAGTCTCATTTGCATCAGCTACCTCGCCAGCCAACTCAACTTGAGCCGCGTGTGCTGAGCAGATATAAATCACTGCTCAAATTAATCAATCGCTCCAGAATGGCATATCTGCACAAATTATTTCGTGGGCTCAAAAGCGATTAAATTGCCAACCGCTGCTCACGCTGATCTTCATGGTTCATTTAAGGGGAGAGCAAATGTCTGTGGCTTTTTTAGTATAGCCACTGTACAAATCAATAGGAGCTTGTTTGGGAGCATGGTAAACAAAGGAACGGCACATATGGCCCTTTCTTGCTCAAACTGTCCTCAATGTGCTGCTAAGTTTTTATTATCCAGGCTGTTGAGACAATAGACAAACCAGAGGAACATTCAGCGGTGTGAAGAAGGCAAACATCAGTATGATGCTTTTGCTTTTCCTCGTGTCTCAACCTGAGCTGCATACTGATTGCTGGAGAGGAGAATTTTTTTTTTTTTTTTTTTTTAGAAGACACGGAGAAGGAAGGTGTTTGGGGAAAACTAGTAGAGAGAGTGTGTCTGTTTGTTGTTGTGGGGTTTTTTTTGTGTGTGAGCATGAGTGTGTAGGTACATGTTTGTGTGTGAGGCAGATAGAACGTGAAGCCAGATCTTACCCTCCAGCCGGAGTGAGGCCATTCTTTGAAACTCGGGCTCCTGGAGCCAGCGGGACATCCTCTTAAAGGTCTCGCGGCCAGACTTGAGTTTGCCCCAGGGTTTGGGGTTCCTCAGGAGGTCAGACAGCGTGCCCTGTGACCTACACAGAACCCTCTCTGCGAAGATGGCCTGGGGGATGCTGTATCTCTTCAGCTCGGTGATGATCCTCTGGGCCACATCCCTGGTGTTGATCTCCTCTCCGGCACCACTTCCGCTGCCCTGCGAGCCCGACAGCATGCCCTCTCCGGGTGAGGATGAGGCGGACGAAGAGGAGTGCAGGTGCTCGCCCATCTTGGACGCCTGCTGGCTCGGGTGATGGTGGGGTTGGTAGTGCTGGCTGTAGATGTGAGGGTGGTGGCCCGGGGCGTGCTGATGGGCATCCATTTTGTTCAGCTGATGCCCCACTGACACATCGCCTCCTCCTAGACCCGGCGGTGACATTTCGCGGCCGAAATCCGATGTCCGGCAGAAGATGCTCCCCCCATGGACGTCGTACCCGCCGTGGAGCATCTGACCGGCGTTGCCGTTGGGGCTGTTGCCCAGGCTGCCGTAGCCATGCATGGTAGAGCCCAGGCCTGAACCTGTGGAGGGGGGCGACAGGCTTTGGGACATGGCCAGGTCCTTGCTGTAGGGGTTGTAGAAGTTAGTGCTGAGGCCTCGGTCCTCACGCATGAGGGTGAAGCTGCCGATGACATTGCTGACAGGCAGGCAGGGGTGGTGATGGTGGTGGTGGTGGTGGAACTTGTCATCAAAGGGCTGCAGCGGGGTCAGGGTGGTGTAGGTGCTCCCAGAGCTGGACGGGGAGTCGCCACTGTAGCCCAGTGCAGACATGGAGTGATCGAAGCCCGGCGGACGAGGCTCGTGCTCCAGAGACATGGAAGGGCCCCCGAGGGAAGGCCTGGGGAAGGCAGCGGAAAGGTCCCGTGTGTGCAGCATGGCCCTGCCGTCCTGACCGTGAGCCAGCTCCGCGTGGCTGTGGAGGGACATCTCCCCTAGACCTCCATCCATCTTCAATTTCAGCAAATAAATGTGTATTTGTCTCCGCTGTGTGTTGTTGCTCTTCTCTTGTTATTGTTGTTCAACAACCGGCCCAACAGTCTGGAAGGTCTCTTGTTACACCAGACTATGGATTTATTGATTTGTGAATTAATTGATTTCCGGGCTTATGGGGTGTCTAATTAATTATCTGATAACGTTAAGTACTGTCTTCAAACTCCCTCAAACTGCAGGAAAACGACTTTGCAACCGCATGTGGAGCTTTAACTGTGATTTTGATTCTCTCTTGAGCATCAGCTCTCTGCTCGGTGGTGTCTTTGGTGCTCAGCTGTGTTCCTGAAGCTTTTGTGCCTGCGTGAGACAAGACAGGCGTTTGTTACACGGCTGGATTTAAACTTTCATCGTTACAAACAAGGAAAACACAAGTAAAAAAAAACCACTAATTAACACTAATACATCCAAACACGTGACCGACGCGTCTGAGTCCGCGCGGCAGATAATAACAAACATCAGTGTTTTTAATCACTTCAACCAAATCTCGTCTCGGATTGTGACATTTATGTATTTTTGCTTTTTTACGCAAAGTTATGAATACAGAATAAGTGGCGCCGCGCATTACGTTTGCGTGCACGCGCGTCCTATTTACTCCACATGTAATGAATCTGAACGATCCGGTAACTAACCACAAAACATGATGACGATTCCCGAGACAAACAAAAAAACAACAACAACAAAAACACACCGACATGTGAGGTTAACGGACATCCGGAAATCATACCTTTATTCTCCACTTCTCAGAGCGCGTCCGCGGCTGTTGTCCGTCCTGTGCATCTCTCCGATTGTGTCGCCAAGCAGCCCTGCAGATTCACACAATTGGTCCTCTGCGCCCCGGGGTGCAACATTCACCAAAGCCAGAGAGCAACAACCATCTGCGGCTACAGACGGACCTCTCTTCGTTCTTCCTCTTTTTTCCAGTCTTTGTTTTCTACTCTAAATTTCTCCAGGTCTAGCCTCGCTTTTTCTTTTTTCTTTTTCTTTTTTTTTGCTCTACACTAGCAGCTCTCCTCTTTTTCTTTCATTATCTCGTGAGATTTTCCTCCTCCTCCTCCTCTTCCCTCTGCCTGCCACTTCATCGATCTCACCACCAACTCTTTCTCCGTCTCCTCCTCCCCCTTTTGCTCACATTGACTCTCTGCTTTCAGTGCGTCACGGCCTTAAAAATCTGACAGATGTGCGATGAAATTCCTACTCCAATTAACCCTTTCTCTCCGGGGGTGGGAGGGAGGGAGGGAGGGAGGGGGGTGACGAGGCGGGGGAGGAGTGGAGGTGGAGATGCTCCCTTTCTCATAACCCCACAGGTTAAGCCTTCTTCAGTCGATTGCATGCGCAATTTATGAATTATGTGCGCACATCCTGGTCATTGTGTCTGATCAATGGATGCTCACAGGCTGCTAATGTCGGTTTGTTCTTTATGTAACAAGTGATGCTGCTGCTGTTGTCACTGATAGATAGATGATACATCAGCATCTCACATTTTATTTCTATTAATATGATTTTTTTTTTTTTTTTTTTTTTATTTATTTCTAATTTCTGATATCAGTAGGAGGCTAAATTTAAAGGTCCTGACATGATTAAAAAGCGTATTAATGGTGAATATGCAATTATGAGAGTCGCCTCACTAACTTATTGACTGCAGAGTAAATCCATTCAGTCTCTTCTGTGTCCTCCCAGGCTGCATGTTGTGTGTATTTTTCTTTTTTTGATGATGATGTTGCCTTCATCGTGTTTTTTCACGCTCCTCTTCAGACTCATGTAAATCCACCTTTCAGAAATAAACGCAGTCAAGTGACGCTGGTGTTAATCAGCACTCAGCATTCACTCTGCAGCGCCAACACTTCAGTCTGCAAAGTCCCTCAAACCAGATCAATGAGACCCCTGTTTTTTTACAGAAGACCCTCGACCTGCTGCAGCACACACACACACACACACACACACACACGCTTCAGGCAAGAGGGTCCACTAATGTACATTTAGTGTTTGTGTGTGCAATATGCATGCTTTATTCGGTGTGTAATTTGTGAGTGTGTGTGATTTTAGAAACGTTTTGTGCGTGTGAGCGCGCATGCAGGGTTGTGTTTGTGCATATGAGCGCGCCCACATGCCCGTGTATGTGTGCCTAAGCAGGATAAAGTGTGTATAGTCGGACACACACACACACACAGAGAGAGAGAGAGAAGAAGGCAGAGCGCATACTAATCATATCTGTCTGTCAGTTTAATTTTCAGAGATGAGCAGTTCTGGCGTTTGGAAACAGGGGAGCCGTGCGCGGTGTGGGACCGCCGGCTTCCCGGAGCAGATGCTGCCCTATCGATCCGCCCAGCGCGCATCCAGGGATGCGTGTGTGGATGGCGAGTAGCTGGAGGTAAAAGATGGTCAACGGCTACAGAGCGAAAATAAAAAGGTCCTTTTTGGAGGTCGGGGTGAAAGTTCACCTTCTGTGGCTGGAAAACCCGAGAAGGCAGACTGACACCAGAGCTGTAAGGCCTCCAAAAGTTTCTCCACTGCGGGCCTGGAGGGAAGCTGACACCCGGCGGGGCGTTCAGGGTCTGGGCTTGTCAACACTGGAGATACTTATAATAAAACCCAAACTGATGCATAAAGAGGAGGAAATCCTGCATGATGAAAAATATACAGTCCAGCTTTTTACCTCAATTCCACATGATAATCTTAAAATCCTGTATCATCATTATTATAACCAGTAGTGAGGTCATTTGGCTGATGCTCTCATTCAGAGTCACTTTGCTGACGGTGAGAGCAGCAACATTTACATTTCAGCTATTTAGCATCATGCTCTCAGAGGGATTTACAGTGAGAGCAACAGTCGAAGCTTCAATACAGGCAATAAATAAGGTGAGGAATGCTCACATCTGAGCCGGTTAAGCTGCAGCTCTCATCCAAAGTGACTTTAGATATGCTGGATGCAGAATAAGCTTTTAATCTAAAGCCAATATTGATGGTGTTTACATTTTAACCATTTAGCTGAAGCTTCTGTCCTGAGGGACATGTAGGCCTCCATCAAATCCTGCATCACCAATATTACAAGCAGCCAATAGCAAAGAGGTCAAGGGTCAGGTGACATTGGTGTGACCTTAAAATGGCCACGAATATGCTGGAAAATAAACAGAATCAGCCAGAAGGGAGAGAAACGCTTTTATTTTCTGGTGTCGCAGTGAGAAACGAGAGCGATGACTCCTCCCTGAGAAGATGAGAAGGAAAACAGTGACTTGTCAAGATTCATAAATTCATATTTTATTAGAGGAGAGAGAAACGTGGTGTTTTCTGCAGCTTGGACGTGCATGCTGCAGGCCTGCAGCAGCAACAGGATGAAACATTATTCATCCTGTATTTTACACTTAATCCCAAATCTGCTGTTTAATCACCGAGTAAATGTAATCACTTATTGGTAAATGATAATGGATGCAGAACACGGGCGGCTTGTAGGTTTGAATCAGATATTGACGCTCTTGTTTGCAGCAGCGGAAAAAAACCCAACATGTAAATGATGCATATTTCAGCAGCGTCCAGCAGGGACGAGGAGATAATCTGTGGGATTAAAGCAGCTTCCTTCTATTTCTGATGTGAAATCATCAATATGTTTTTATTTCCACAACAATTATTATTATTATAAAAGAGATTTGTGTTGATGTTTTATTCTTACATTAAATCAGTGGTTTTGTTTTAATCTAATCTGGATATTGCATACACACACACACACACACTCACACACACACACACACACACACACACACACAAACACACAAACAGCCTTTACAGTGTGTGTGTGTGTGTGAGTGTGTGTGAGCTAGTAAATAGAGAGTAAAGCACACACACATATACATAACATACATGATGGAAAACACAAAGCTGTTAAAGTTTTATACATATATTTATATTTATATATTTATATACATTTAATACATACAGTCAGTATTTCATCACTTATTTAAAAAGGAAGAAACATCTTTTAATGAACTTTACATATAAAAAACAAACAATCAACAACAGACTTTAAATACAAAGATAAAACAGGAAGTTAAAGCAAAGATGTTAAATAATGTTTTTTTTATTTATTTATCGGTGTTAAATATCCATCTGCTGCCGTCAATCGTCACTACATGTCGTAGTTGATGTCCTTGAGTTTATCAGCTGTTTAAAATAAAGCGTGTGTTGAATGTGTGATGAATGTTTGCTTTGTGATGCAGAAAAACAAAAAGAAAACAAAGAAAACAAAAACAAACTGACGACATTATTATTTTTAATAACGTGACAAACGTTTTATTTTATTCAACAGTAAATTCAGAGTTGCGTGCAGATTTTATTATTATTATTTTATAAATAAGTACAGTTGAGTTCACATCTTTAATGCAGCGTGTTGGTGATTTTTATTTGTTAGAATTCAGATTTTACAACAGAAAACAAAAATAAAAATAAACATAAACACACACTGATGAGTTAAAGTATTTGTGATCCTGCAGGTCGAGAAGTTGGTTTAAACAAATACAGAATATATCATTTCATATTTACAGTTCATATATAACAGTTATTATTATAAATATCACCATTACTATCAGTTATTATTATTATTATTATTATTATTATTATTATTATTATTATTATTATTAATAAACACAGTGTTGAAATGTCATCGTTATGTTCATAGTATAAAAACAGTGTTTTCTAGCAGCATGTTTTTATTTATAAATAATATTTCTTAAATCACATTTATTCTGTTTTTTGAGGTTAAACTACAATATGATTATATACACATATATATACATATCGATTTTTAAATAAATAAAACATGTTGCATTATTAATCTAAAGCAGTTAATTTGAAAACATTGAAACTGCAAACTAATGTTGAAATTTGCTTTTCTCTTCTTTTTCCTTTTTTCCTTTTTTCCTTTTTTTTCTTTTTTTTTGTTGTCAACTTCCTTTTTTATTTAATTATTTTATTTCTCTCCCATCCCTAACCAATCGATAAAATCAATTATTACCACGAGACCTGGCACAGATCACAATGCGAATAATCAATAACTGAATTAATTTGAACAGATTAAATGTGCACCCAAAAAACCCTGATAATAATAATAATAATAATAATAATAATGTTAGAAATGATCATTAAAGTAAAAAACCTAATATTGACCCACTGGCACAAAGAGAGAATAAAAACCTGCTGGACTGAGTCAGTGTGACATTAATATTGATGATTATGAGGTTAAAAAGGGTCTGATATGATGACGTCATGCAACATGAAAATTATAATGATTAACATGATTCACATTGATCATGAAAAAAGACTCGATATAAACACACATAACCTGCAGGCAAATATCTATCTAAAGGCCTACAGTTGATCTGCATGACAGCGTGTGGCCTGCTGCTCACACACACACACACACACACACACACACACACACAAACACCTGGATATCAACACACTGCTTAATATTAATATCTGCTGAAGGACAATTTTATCTTTATATTACAACAAAAAAAATGAATGAATGAATAAATCCACAAATGGCTGTTGACAGTCTCGCATCATATTCAGCAACAGATGCCTTCCTTAAATAAATAATTACATAAAAATAAAATGAAACTTTATGTCTCCATTATGTCGAAAATGTAATATATATATATATATATATATATATATATATATATATATATATATATATATATAAAAGCTGCAGCAGGAAACTTTGTCCCTATGAATGCATGATAATTACACCATGCTTCCTGTATTATTTTAATATTTGCAGCTCTACGTGCAGTAATGATCGTGCACGCCATCATGTGGAACTGGACTTCGCAGTGTGAATAATGTTATTATCGATCATATCTGGATTAATGCAAATGCGCTCGTTTAATTCACTGGATTCGCCTCCTGTGCAGATGAGCCAATAATGTTGTAGAGCAGCAAGAAGTGGAGGGAAAAAACGAGTGAAAGCAGTCTCACCTGCACAAATCAAACACTACACGAGGGGGGTTATGAAATATGAAATATGAAATATTAAAACGGATCTTTTGCTTCATTAGTTTGGTTTATTATCGTTTTCCTTGGAATAATAATAAATAAAATTCTGTAAAATATAGCAGCAGATTTATTATGATTATAAAGAGAAAAAATGTTTATTTATATATTTATATGTATATATATTATATTCCATATATAAAATAATATCACATATATATATATATATGAATGTAAAGAAGGGATGTTTGACTTGTATGTTTGTATGTGTGTGAGCGCGCATCCGGCGTGAGCGCGCTCCAGCCAGTATTGATCCATGCATTTTAAACAGCCTCCTATTTGCCCTACAACTATTTTTCATATAAAATGTAAATATCTCTCTCTGTAATTGGCTCCACATTCTTTATGCAAATGAAATTATCTGGTGGCAGCAGCTCAAGGGGGCGCAGAGGTCGATAAGTTGAACTTGTCTGAGTTTATTTCTTTTTCTTTTCTCCTTCTTTGTTTGTTTATTTGTTTATTTGTTTGTTTTTTTTAGCTCCGGGTCAGTTCTCAGAATCATTAGAGGTCTTTTTTTTAGTTATTAGTTGTCTCAATCACCCAGCAGGAGGAGTTAGCTGAAGTCCTGATACTTCATTTTACCTTAACACTGGTGTTTATCAAAGAATACACTGATTTATTAATTGCATGTTATTATACTTATTATTAATTGCAGACCAAAAAGCTGTCACGTGATTATAATTTGTATGATTTGATTTGTTTTTTTTCAGTTTGATTCAGCATTTCCAATACAGAAAATTGATATAAGAAATGTTACTTTTCCAGGTCATTTTGAAATATTATTCACCAGTAAATAGGTACATATGTTAAAAAATAACACACAAAATGAAGCAGCGTTACTGTTTATACATTATTTTAAGACTGAAACATGAGCGGAGTGAGCTCAATTTTATAGAAATTAAAAAAAAAATGTTAAAAAACAATCACATATAAGGGAGACAGTGAATAAGATGGGGCCTACACTGCATGCATGCTTTCCTGGGCCTGCAGCATCATCCCTGCAGGCTGCACACTGACTCACAACAACAGCAAACACAACAACCGGAGCACCGCAACCAAATTACACAACAAACTGCATAAGCCGCATGTATCTATTCTCCCAGATAAGACACCATGCATATGTCAATATCTCATCTGATTCTGTTGCCTAGTAAAATCCTCCAAACCCTCCTCCTCCATATGCAAACCAGTAGACACACCCACTCATACGCATCAACACAAACACACAAATAAACAGGTCTGCATCCTCCTGCGTCCCCTCCCTCCCTCCCTCCCTCCATCCTTCCTTCTGACCTCCACACCTTCCGGTCCCTCTTGGAATAAAAACACGCCTTTCTCGGAAAACCTTGGCGTGCATCTTAAGAAATCCCTCACCGCTCGCTGTTTAACACGGTCACTCGCTGATAAAAATACCATTTAAAAAGCATCTACATATTGATTACACACACTGAGCTATTTTCTGCTTCGATAATGCATGCGTTTGCCTTGGCCTGTCAGCCTCTAAGAGTGTGTGTGTGTGTGTGTGCTTGAGTGAAAGCGCAGGTGTGTGTGTGTGTGTGTGGGTGTAAATGAGTGTTTCTCACAGCCGAAAAGTGTGTGTCAGTCTCTCCAGCCAGTGTAACTCGGTGGTGGATCAAAGGCAGCAAGGTTTCTGTCTTTTTCCTTCCTTGGTTTTCCAGTCAGGTCCCCCCCCCCTCCCCCTTGTGCCCTCCCCACTCCCCCACCACATCCTCCTCCTCTTCCTCATCATCCTCCTCCTCCTCTTCTGTTGCATCCACTCCTCGCTTCCCTCTCTCCTCCTCTTCCCAATTAATCCCTGATTTTCCTTCCCCGCTCGGCTGTTAAATCCACTCTGCATCCTTTTCTCTTTCTTGGCTGCGGCTGCTGCTTCCTCTCCGTCCGTCCGAGACGAGGTGAGGAGTGTGTGTGTGTGTGCAGCCTCGTCCGCCTCTCTTTCACTCCCTCTCCCTCTCTCTCTCTCTCTCCCTTCTCTCTTTAATCAGCATGTTAATAAGAAAGGTAACTAATCAATACATTCAATGGCCTGGCTTGGCGATTGATACCATCTCCATCCACCTCCCCCTCGCTCTCCGCTACTAAACACACACACAGAGTGACACACACACGTATACAGCTGGAGCTGTCTGTGCCAGGGCCCTCGGTGGTAATTTAACTTTATTTACAAAGCACATTAAAAAAAAACCACAAAAGTTGACCAAAGAGATTTAAAATCTTTATCTTTAATTTTCAAGGCAATGTTGAAAATCTGCTCTGTTATAACATCAGAGAGCTTACAGATACAGCGGGTCTAAATGCCAACGAATAAAAATGGCCTTTGAAACAGGATTTAAGGGTTTCAGCTGTGACGGCGCTCCTAATACTAAGAGAGACAATGTCTCACAGTCCAGGAGCTGTAAAAGGTTCGATTCCCTTTAAGTTTCCCGTCACAGCGAGACTGAAGAACAACAGCGCTGGTCGCTTGTTCAGAAGCATAAATAGACCTTGTTTATCCTGATAAGAACCTCGTGTGGCCATAAAAATGATACCTGTTGTCTCTCTGAAGGAAAGGTTCACATTCCCATCAACAGCCAACACTATGATGAACAAGTAGGTTGCACAGACTCATGATTTTGTTTTAATCGGTGGGAGTACGACATCAGAAAACGCTCATGTTTGTCATTTAGTTTGGACGACTTTATCCAGATTATTGGCTCAGAGGAAACTTTGAAATTGTTGAAGGAAACTAGATGCAACCGGCCAAATTGATTTGATTCTCAAAGTTGAAATTAGAATAAAAAATGCGCTTTATTTGTCAGAAGATTTATACTCAGCCAACAAGGTTTTTAGTTATTGTGACAGTTGAGTTTTGGGGGGAAAAGACAAATGGTCTCCTGTAATAAATGACCGTTGCCTGAATGTCTGGAACTAGATTCTGTTTGTACTTTTGCTCTTTTTCTTTTCTCTTTTTGTTCTTTTTCACCAGGCCCCTAAATCCTCCCATTTGAAAATTTTCAGTTGCCAGTTGCTGTTAAAGGTACGAGGATATTTGACCAGGGAGGTCCATGCAGGCCTGTAGGGCGAGAGATAGTTTGAAATCACAAGGGAAGGGAATATTTAAGAGCTGAATACTCGCACAGCTTAGGGCTGCAAACAGAGAAACATCTCGCCTTGTACCAAAGCAAACATCCACTTCTATCTCCCTCTCTCCATCTCTCCCCAATATTATTAATAGATAGGAGGGAGGATACACACACAGAGACACATAAGTCCTCCCTCCTCAGGATATGGAACTCCAACAGACATGAAAACGCTCAGCCTCCTTGTGAGGAGGACATGAGAGGCATGGCACAGGATGAAGGGAAATCCTTCATACAGGAAGAACACAGGCAGCAACCAGAATGCAAGGTGGCCTTTCAGGGCCGACTGGATGGGTTTCTCCCCATGACCTTTAACCCGACACACACACACAGACACACACCACCAACCTCCCACCACCCCCCCCTTCTGCGCTGCTTTTTTGCCTTCTGGTAACTTCTCTCACAGTGCAGAGCTTACAGTGTGATGTAGATCCTTTTACATTTGTCTCCCATTTTATATCACCACCCCCCTCGGTCCTCCTCCTCCTCCTCCTCCTCCTGCTTCTTCTTCTGTATCATTTTTCACTCGCACAGTGGAACAATCGATATGTAGAAAAGCACTACGGTATCATGTATCATTGTGGAATATGTGATATAGATTATGGCCAGTTCATGTTTACAGTATTTTTCTTTTGTACTGAGCTCTTATGCTGCATTTAGACTGAAGGGTTTCACCAGTTGATCATTTAAAACAGACGACTGTAGGAGAGCTCATGAGGCATACTTTAACAGAAAGCTGTAAAACGTGCATGTTTATAAAATAAAGCACTTTATTTTATTTCCTGTGCTGCATTTAATGTACATGTCAGTAAAGTGCGAGAACAGCATCGTGTTTTTACTGTGTTGTGATTGTGATTGACAGTATCCTCCGTCTTTAAATTTAGGCAATATGTTCTGGACAATGACTATATGTTTGTCAAATCAATATTTTCATATACGGTCAACGGCCTCCTGTGAAATCACACGGACGTCGTAAACATTTTTCTGGAAATGAATTTTTGAAAAAAAAAGCTCAACGATATGAAACCTGAAACCTCACATGATCCCCATAAAACCGATCTAACGGCTGCTTTTCAATTTTATTCTGCTGTGATGCAGCTCATAAACATACGTCGAGCTAAAACACGATTCGCCGACAGCGTTGAACACAGCAAAAAAAAAAAAAGATGGTGGAGCAGACTCTCTCTCTGATAGTGTTTTTCTATATTCTCTTCCTGCGAGCTGAGGTCCAGTTTCATTGCATTATCTGCATGTCCGGAGCGTCCCAGAGGGGCTGCAGAATGACCAGTGGCCCCGCTGACCCTCAGAGCTGCTGTCACCCTTCATCACCCCGCTCTCCATCTTGGATGGTGTGGTCACCTAGCAACCAGGGCCAGGGTTCGCCGCTCATGGACCAGAGGCTATTGGGAAATCAATCGATACGCCTCGGCCCAACCTAGCGAGCTGCCTGCCTGGCTGGCTGGCTGGCTCGCCCCCTCCCCTCCTCACCCCTCTCCTTCTTACACTCCTCCTCCCCCTCTCCCTTGTTATGGCCAAATGAAGACGATGCAGTTCTCACTTTTCCACACCTCGCTTTATGTGGATATCCTGTTACAGGATAAGAAATGCCTCTGCTTGCCAGGGGCTTGCAGCTCTCGAGGCTGATGTATCTGTCCTGTCAACGAGCCTCCATTTCCACCAATGTTTGGATTGAGAGGCGGGGAGACAGCAATTAATCAAATTTCAGAGGAGGATTTCTTTCCTATCATGGTATCGGCCATGAAGAAGTGCTGACCAAAGATTACACTGGTGCACTATTGCAGCCCATCCCATCCCTCCACCACATTTATGAATTTCTTTCAGCACATTGGGCACTCCAGTGTTTCTGAGAGCAATAACTCCACCACTCCAATCCTCATAGTTGGCTCATACTTTGGATCATTATCCACATGGGTCTATGTGAATCTAATTAGAGACCTATCAGACATGAACGCAAAGATCACTTTCATTAGCAGAGCAATGATAAATGTTAAAGGGATTACAGGCTACCCAAAAAATAAAGATTGAGATTTTCTGAAGCTCTTAGAAACATCTAAAGGGTCAGATCTGTTTAGCAGGACCTCTATTTATTATAGAGGTTCCCCTCCACAACCTTTACAATCAGGCTGGGGTCAGCAACCTTTGATCCCCTCCGACCACATTGGGAGGATGGGTAAAATTCGATCACCTTAAACAGTTTAAGACAGAAGGCTCAGGGGGAAGGAGAGGATGATGAAAGGATGGGGGAGGACAGAGGGTGGAGGAGGAAGAAAGAATTGGAGGAGGAAAGAGAAGAAGAGGAGGAGGGGTGAGGTTAGCACTGACAACAAACCAGTGCTAATCTGTTCTCCGATCAGAGCCATCAAACTGAACGGATCAGCTAAAAGAGAATCTGGCGGTCCATCTGCACTGCTGGGTGACTCCCGCCATGAAATTCTGTTTAAAAACACCTTTAACTTTTCAGATAATAAACTCTAGTCATCTTCCAAAAAAAAAAAAAAAGTCTGTTTAGGAAATTGTGATAATCATCCTTAACTATTTTCTAATTCTTTTATAATAAAAGAGTAATTCTCCAGTAAGGGAGCATGCGAGGTGCAAACACTGCACTGCATTGCATTAAACAGCAGATGCGCACCACACTTGATGCCAAACAACAACAGGCAGCTGCAGCGCCCCCTCCCACCTCCAGATTAGGCTGACAGATTTCTTTACTTTTGTTGTTGTCCATCCCTGCAACTAAGAAGATGATGCTACCGCTGTTGTGGGGTTTGGCAGATCCCCAGATGGTCATCCAGCACGTGGCTGGAGGTGGGCCATGAAATGACCCCCCAGCTGGACACTGTGGCCAGGTCACTGATCTCTGAGCCTCCACTGACCCCCCTCTTCCTTCTCCTTTTTTAGGGCCAGCTGCCATCGTAGCAGTCTTATCCTAATGGTGTTGGACCCCCTCCCTCTACGACCCCCACATGAGCGGCTAGCCAGGCCACGGGGAGTGTCCAGCTGCCCTCCTCTCCTCTTCTCCCTGAATCCACTGGCCTTTCACTGGACACGGGAGAGCCCGAGGGGGAGGGGGGCAGAGTGTAAAAGGATGGGCTGGTCTGATTCACCCCCCCTCACCCCAGTAAAAGAGAGGAAAAGGGGCAGATGAGTGCAATGGCCACAAGAATGAGACATGGCCACAGAGGCATGACATTGACACGGACGAAAGAAAAGAACCTTTTAACCATAAAAGTGGAACAGTTGCCTCTGGAAATCAGAGGCGACAGTAAATGTATTTGTGAGTGCCAGGGTGTCTCACTCATTGTCCCCATTACATGTCCCACAGAGTGCAGGAGAGAAGAGGGGGGGCAGGTTGAAACTAGATGGGTAGAGGGAGGGGCGATGCTTAAAAGCATTCTCAGTGACATATGCAGACATGCATCCACAGGAAAATACTGTTCGGCAGTGTGCAGTTAATGTGCTGCTGCTTCCAGAGAGCCCGGTACAGTTGGATGACTTGGCATGGGCCCACCCGGCACAGGGGGAGGTATGCCTCCACTGGGCTGGAGCCTGGCTGCCTACTGAGAGAAGGGGCTTCTGGGTTCGCTTGCCTGGAGTAATGTCGATAAATCAATAGGACACACGTCACTGCAGGCCCAGAGAAGCCACATGAAACTGTCATTGATCGGCATAAGGTGGAGTGTGTGTGTGTGTGGAGGGGGGTTATTGGAGGTGTTGGGATGGGAGGGGTGAGGATGTGGGGGAGGGAGAATCCAACTGCAACAAGCCCAAGGGTCATCTATCCCCCTCGACTCCCTCTTCCTCCTCCTGCTACTCTTTCTTCCTCCATCTCGCCCTAACAATGAAGGCCAGTGCATGGATGGGGTGTCAAAGGTCAGTGCAGTGGCCAGTGGCCCCTGAACAACACTGCAGAGCCACGTGCCCGTCAATAGCTCCCTGTCACAGCTCACAAAACACAGAGTGCCTCTGGTGCTTGAGGACAACTGCTGTGTCCACAGCGGTGCAGCTTGGCGCTCGCAGACAGGCTACATCCGTGTTTGACTTTCACCCTGCTGACATTCAAGCAGATCCACTATGAGTTGTGTTTGTCAGTGATTGTGACTGTGAGTGTTGTGGCAATGAGAATACACCAGAACACACAGAGTGGGAAACCTCGAAATGTAAGATGGAAGATCGTACGTATCGTGCGACACTCCCCAGAACCGCCATTTCCTCCTCTACAGCAAACCGCATCAGGCTGATACAGGGCCACCGACGGCAGCGACAAGCCACAGCTGATTGCGTCCCCTCCCACTCTCTCTCTCTCTCTCTGTTACTCTCTCCCTCTCATACCTGCATTTTCAGCAGTAGTTTCGATTGGCGATCAATACAGCACATGATCAACACAGGCCCCAGATCATGATATCCATCCCTTTCACTTACGACTGACCCAGGCCAGCGCCACCGCTCTGGAGCCAAAGAGCCTCCGGTTCAAAGAGGGTTAGAAGTTCAATGCCCACCACGGTCAGACAGACGGAGATTCGGTGATCGTCTGGGTGTCAAGTTCTCCTGACAGCCTGTCTGGCTCGGCCTGCTGAGTTTTGATCTGAAGAAATCTTCGGCTAACCTCGACCAACAGCGCCACTCCCTCCCTCTTGTTTGCCTTCGTTCCTCACCGTTTTTCTCTATCTGCCGTGCTATATTTCTCTTGCTCTTGCGCCTACAGTTGCTCATGGTGAGGTTAATGGCCAGCACATTGATCATGCTTGCTCAACCTCCAAATTGGGGTCAGCCACAAAAGAGGCCCCATCTCAAATGTCAGGAAACAACTGCTGATTTCAAACCGTCATCTGTGCATGTTTTTCTGAAAATAACCCAGAACGATTTGCACCCGACTTGCTGCAGCCCAGTTTGCCTTCGAGTGTCCTTCAACCCACGAGAGAGAAGAAATCTTCCTAGAACCCCCACCCGCTCTCCCATTTGTCACCTCTTTTTTTTTCCCAGCGAGCTATTAACCTTTATGTAATTTCTTTAATTGTGGAAGTTGACGCGAGGCTCCACCTTTGCATTCGTTTCCCTGACACTTTCATTATCACAATAGGTATATGAAATAGACAGGTGCAAAATGCATGGCAGCCCTCTGTCCTTGCTCGGCCGGTTGCCATGGAAACGGCTGATAGAGTAGGTTATCGATTGCTGTGTCCAGTCCCCCTCCGTTCCCCCACTCCCTGAACCGACTTTTTTTCTGCAGTGATGGGCGTGGATCAATAGCCTGTATATTGTATGCTTTTCTCGCCATTCGTCCTCCATAATAGCAAAAAAAGAGAGGGAGAGAAAAGAATTGTAATATGTGTAAGTAATACCATTTAATGTAAAAAAGAAAAAAAAGATGATTTGAGGAAAAAAATTAAAAGAAAAATGCCTGAAGTCTGACGACATGTTAATACACTAATGATGTTATTTTGTATTTTGAGCACTATTGGGATTCCCTTCTATTTTATAGCTGAGGATGAAAGAAAGAAAGAAAGAAAGAAAGAAAGAAAAGAAAGGAAAATGGGGCCCACAGCATTCATTCTGTCTTTCTGTCACAGTCACTCTAAAATCAGTCTTTTTCTTCTCTCTGGCACACTGTGTACATATACATGTCACGCCACATTTACTCCTATATGTAAGTTTTTATACCTATTTATCCAAAAAAAACTACCGTCTTTTATTCTAATACATTTTACAATCACCCATCAGAGGGAGCCAATTCATGTCTTTAAAAAACGTGACGGTGAATAGAGGAGCCGCTTTGGACCTGGGGGAGCTCGTTTAAATCTCGCCTGAGGGATCCCTCCAGCGACGGGGTCATGGTTGAAGTCATGGAGCAGCGGTTTAAAGGTGGGCACTCCTCAAGGTGTCTCTGTCGCCCCGAGGCACGGTCATCACAATTCCAAGAGAGGTGGAAATAAAAGTGCACTGAGGACACAAAGGCTTTTGGACACTTCTGGAGAAATTAGCTGGCCAGCTCATTGATGGTCAACAACCTTGGCTTAGCTACAAACCTCCCCCGGTATACCCGTCTAAACGACTTGATCCCACACATCACCATTCATCTCACCATTTCTCCATACAGTATTGATATTACATTGACAAATGAATGTGAAACGGACAGTTTAGCTGTAATGATTCCATCTAAGAGAGCGTACGTTTTTAACTTCGACCTGCCCAGTTCTCCATACATGCATCATCTCAGTGCTCATACTCTCAGATTGTACAGCCATATTTACAAAAATGGGAGACCCAACATGTGTAAACTGGGGTCGAGTCTATATGGAGAGTCACACTTTCCATTTCTCTCCTTCAGCACAAGGCTCATATTATATACAGTCTCTCCCCCTACACACATATGTCAATATGTTTGGTCTTCACTGGGAGGAATGTGCCCTGAGGCTCCCATATAAAATTAGCAGACCATTCCCATGTTGGCTCCCTTTCATGCCCCCACTTGTAAAGCGGCCGACGCCACTGTATCAATAATTCAGCCACAATTTAGTTGTAGTTGGGCCACATGTTACGGGTCAATTGTAACGGGTGCTGTTGCCACTGGATGCCTGATCTGTCTGATGAGTTTGTTGGAGGTTTGTGGTCAAATGGGCTGATGTCTAACCACTGTGGTTTAACGTGGGCCTCTGAGGCTTTTCCAAATAATATAAAGTTTGGTCGAGAAGAATGGTGCAACATTTTCAGAGAGACAGAAATAGATTTTTGGTTGTTTATTGTGACTATTGTCAAGTTTAGTTCAGCCAAATAATAAGAAAACATATTTTCTCATTGATTCAAATCGGCAGCTATGCAGATCGTTTGGTTTTATCTGGAGAGTTTTTGAGGTATCAGCGTCTGAGATTGTCGGGAACTCACCGGTACAAGAAAAATAAATTTTATTGTGCTTAAAACATTTAAAAAAATGTCATTAAAAAATAAACTGCCTTTCCTGAACTGGTTTTTATTTAAACAAAGTGAAACAAAACCAAAAAAAAAAAAAATGTTAACAGCATGTTCTGTGGATTATCCAGAGTAACGTGAACTCAGAGTCTGGAAAAAGATGTTGCTGATGAATTTTTAAAAATGTAATTTTTCACTGCATTGAGCACCACAAATAATTGGATTCACCGCTGTTGCATTGTGGAGTGGAAGCAGAAATCTCAGAAAACTGGGTAAATGAAACCAAAACCAGAAACCAGAAACACTAAATGGAAATATAAGTGATAAAAAAAATAAAAAGGTAGTACTATAAAGCATATAGTGTAGTGATTGTGCCATGAGCCAAGAAATAAAAGGAATAAAAACATTGAATTCAAACGTTTAAACTTCATTAATACATACAGCACCACCTCACACATATTTATCATCTCAGTGATTAAAACTTTACACAGCAGCAGTGTTTTATGAACAAAGACATCTCCTACATTACAGTAAATGACCTTCTCCATGTGAGGCCATCAAGCTGACAACAAATTGACACTTCACAAAACAAG
This sequence comes from Pampus argenteus, assembly GCA_036937835.1. Taxonomy (NCBI): domain Eukaryota; kingdom Metazoa; phylum Chordata; class Actinopteri; order Scombriformes; family Stromateidae; genus Pampus; species Pampus argenteus. The sequence goes on along the minus strand of CM072865.1, from coordinate 23,834,796 downwards.
AACCACATGCATGTTTTTAAAGGATTCATCCGTAGAAGCCGCGGCGGTCTCAAACAAGTCTTGGGGGATCTTCTCCCCCGCATACATCCCAACAACACTGCTGGATGTCTGCCCTCCTGTCTTAAGCCAGCCTTGGGGTGGTGGAGCTGCTAATCTCAGGCGCTTCAGCTAAAATGGAAATCCACATTTTTATGTGCAGGCTGGATAAGAGGAGAGAGTCTGGGAGAGAAGAGAAGTGGCTGCCCTTGCACCTTGGCTAGATGAAAAGCCCTCAAAGCCTGGAGAGGAGGAAAAGTCTGGCAGGGCAGAGGTCAAACTCCCAAGGCCCTCAGATGGAATGAGAGAGAAAGGAGAGTCTACCAAACTTGTTCTTCTCCCCTCTGGCAGATTGTGTATGTGGTCAAACCGAGGACCTGGTGTGGAAACGTACACATGCAAATGTACGTTCAGCACCACCAAAACTTCTTAGTAACTTATGAAAGGTTTCCAGACTGCAGTGACCTGGTTTTAACTGTATGCTGAGCTTGACAGATGTTTTTTCTTCAGATTGTTTTATTAATTAGCCTAACGTACTGCATCATGTGGAACTTTTTCTTTTTTGTATTTTGCATGTTACGTCTCAACAGTTTTATCCTGTTTGCTCTAAAACAAACTTGCAGTAATAATAATAATAAGATTTTGCCCGTGATAACAATAGTTTTACCATACATGTGATTCTGTCATATGTGTCATATTCCAAGACAATTAACTAACGACGCATCACGATATCTGTGCAACTGTGAAGGCATTTTATCAACCATACATTATATTTATTAATGCTTCATACTGGTTATGTGATGTTATGTGCTTTTCCTGTGTTTGTAAAATGAATGGGATGACATAAATTTTACTTTTGTTTGTTTTGTTTTGTTTAAGATACTTCTGGGGTCTCGTCCATTTAGTTAAAATGCTGTTCAGAAGCACCTTCAAAACATTGAAGACGTCCCTCAGATGCAAACATGAATGCACAAAAGTTCCTGATTTTGTTGAGTTTAGTTCTGGGGACTACGTGGTCGATAAAGTCTATAATGTCATCAACCTGGTTCGAAAGAAAAAAAACATAAAGGCGAATAAAATAACAAAGAGGAATGTCCCTACATTCACACATGACTTCATGAATACTAATCCACTCGCTTTAGTGTTAAAAACATTTTAAATTCATGCCTCAAGCTCTTGCAGTGATAAACATAATAATTTCTTTGTCCGTTTTCTGTGTTCTCCAGAAACTACAGTAAATTCACCCATTTACTAGGATCAATAACTGCAGATGCCTCAACATCTGATGCTGGAGGTTAAGTGTTCCAGAGTACACATAGAGGTATGTGTGCTAAAAAAAAAAAAAAAAAAAGGCATAAAGCATAGACGTGATGTATGTCCTTAAGCACCTCAGTGTGCTTTGCTGGCACTCTTGATGAGTTGTTGCTGTGATTGGGTGGAAAAACAAGTTTAAGTGATGTGTCCCTCCATTCACTTGACCATCAGCTCGGTGTGTCTGCCATCATGGGTCCGTTTCGCTGGCCCGGGCCTGCGTGGCACGGCAACGTATTGCGCAGGTATAGTCAGTAGTTATTCATCATCCATAATGTTAACGATTACAGCATGTCGATAACAAACCCAGGAGTTAAATGAGTTTGTGCACTCAGCTACGCCTGCGCCTTGGCGGTTCAAGGTCACTCCCTCCTGTGCCTGACAGGAGGGATGATTCCCGGGCCAGGCTGCAAGCACACACATCTTGCCTCAAGGTCAAGTGTGCCACTATTTAGAACAAATAGATACATAAAACACTCAATCTTGTGGATGGGTAAAGTATGGGCCAGGACCTTGGGCTGGGATAAAGTTGGCCTGCAGCTCGTATATTTTGTGCTGTACTTATTTCAACTTGACACTTTGTCACCCTGCACCTCATCCACCTCTTTTTACCCTTTTTACGCTTTAACGTTTTGAAGTCCCTCCTATGTGACCGAACGCAAAAAGTTAGCATTGATTTTTGTCATGTAAGGGCTCACCGGAGTGCAATGTGGACGGATCTTGGGCGTCTCAGGATGACAAACTGTGTTTATCATTCAGCCCGGTGGCCAGCTGAATTTAGACTCTGCAGCCTCCTTTAAGCTGCTCTGTCAAACATACCATGACCAAAGCTGCTATTCACCTATGAATGGTTAAAAAAATAAAAACACAGAGGGCCTTTGTGTTTGAGCAAGAGCAGGACAAGGCTAGGGCGCGTGGCGAGAGGATACACTTGATTTGGAGTCAGTTAGCAGCTCATGCCTATCGTAATGGACAATGGGGCAAGGGCAAGTTTCTCCCTCCCCTCAGCTTTCCTCTCTCCCTTTCCATGTCTCTTGGCGTGCTTCCCCCAGGAGACACGAGCCGGGGGCTGGGCGCTCTGATGGCCAAGCGTGACATTTAAACCCCTGCCCTCCGGTAGCTTTAGGGGGGCTTTGTGGAGTAGATGGGGAAGGGGGGGGGGGGGGGGGGGCACTGAGAGGTTCAATCTGAGCACAGAGAAAGAAAAAAAGGGGTACGGACATAGGCTCACCCTATACACCCTCTGTCCCTCGATGCACACGCACTACCACCACTACCAACACCCCACCCACCCCCACTCCTCCACAGCTTCCCCCTGCAGATCCTCAGTGTGTCAGTAAGGTGGGGGCCCCATTGTGAGCGGGCCTGCCGCTGAAGAAAAGGGCCCTTTGGTGGTAAACAATTCAGCTGTCCACTCTGATCACAATGGGGGCACATCCCATTGCTTTGAGCATCTGTTTCGAGTAGGTACTGGTCCCCTCATCGCTCAGCAGCGCTGACCATACAAACCCGGGTGAGCAACTAAATCCCTGAATCTGCTGGCCCACTACCACCTGCTCTCAGCATCCCCTCCTTTTATCATTCCTTATTCAGATCAATACTGTTGACTCTGCCGCAATGTCTCTGAGAGACACGTTGAATAGCCTTGTGTTGGCTGTTCAGTGGGATCGCATGCTTTATAAATAGAGTACAGTGAGGAGGCCGACTGTACGAGCTGATTAAGGCATGAATGAGAGAGACGAAGCTTCTTCTGTCATGACACGAGGCAGCAGGAGTTATCTTTGAGGGCCTCATTCTTGAAGCTCATTACATGGCTACTTATCGCCCCCTTGTGGTCGTTCAGGATATTTCATCCCTTCTTGTAAAATCATTATAACACTTATTAATCTCTATGTAAACATACAGTGGTGGAAGAATTATTTAGATCTTGTGAAGTAAATACATACAGTAAGTATAATAAGGTTGAAAGCTGACTTTTATTAAATAAAATTTTTATTATTGCACTGCACTATATTTGTATTATCCTGTTTAATGTATTTTATTTAATGTTATTTTTATTTTCCATTATGTTTTACTCATTTAAAATCATTTTTATACAGTTTTTTATACATCTTCTGTATCTTGTTTTAATCTCTTCTATGTCGTATGTGCAGCACTTTGACTTGTGTTTTATTAAAAGGTGGTGCCTTGCCTTATCAGCAAAAGTTATATCAGTTCAGTTATATTATTAGTAATATTACTGGTCAATATTTTATTTAGCTGCAGTAATTCCATCATATTTTATTCATACGAAAGGTAGCTAAGTATAAGTATAAAGTAACATAAAGTACTCCTGTAGTACTCGTTACTTTGCTATTTAATGTAAATATATCAAACAGCATCAGAAATCTGATGATCTTACTTGTTGTTTTCACCCCAGAAAACATTTGAATGACATATTTTGTGGATTTACTCCAACGCCTCCACCCACTGCCTGATTCCAAACAGCTTACAGTGAGCGGGGTACTCTGCTGGGGAAGCACTAATCAGCTCGGAAACATTTGCTGCCCTTCTGGCAAGGTCAAAGGGGTCACGGTCCCTGAGCTGGATGTCCACTTCATCCCTCGCTCCTCCCCCTCCTGCTGTAAAGCCCAGCCCCCTCTTGGGGCCTACAGGCCCTGCAGGCACAATCACCGCATAGCGACTATAGGCTCACAGAAGCTGGCTTTAATCTATATGGAGCCCTGGGATGGACTGCGGCTGTCTGTCCATCAGTCTGTCAGTGTGCCTTGACCGTACTCAGGCGGCCCTGGATCTGAGCTATTGACTCAGACGGGGCAAAGCCAGACTTCTGATTGGTCTGCGGAGGCGTCCAGCGGGCCCCTCCTGCTGTTTGACCAGCTGATTGATCTGTTAACACCGGCCGCTGGACGTGTGTCCCTGAATTTAATTTCAGAATTCATTTGTGGGAGACGTGTGTGTAGAGAAATGATGTAGAGTCCCAGGATCCGAGTGAAGGATCGAGGGTGGAGGCGAAATAAAATGACAATTCAGATTCTCTTTCTCCTTTATCGTTAGATATTTGGAACGTGCTTGATGGAAACTCTTAAAACGTGTTCTTATGTTGTTTTTTCATTTTCAGTTTAAAGATGAGATTGAAGATTATATTCGTGTCTTTGTGTCTTCATATGTCTCCGAGGGTTACAGTCCTCGGCGTGTCACATGATGCAGTTTTTCTATACATGTATTTTTCAGTTTCTTTTTATTTTCCATGCCGTTGGATACATTTTGCTTTTCTATTTATCGGTTCATTTCTGTGATATAGTGTTGCTGTAATGTTTATAGCAGAGATATTGGTTATCTACAACACACGACCAGACCTGCAAAGGTACCTTTATCCTCACTGCATTTCATTATTTATCAATACCCAGAGAACCAACTGCTGTCAAAATAAAAAAAGTGTTGACAAATGCCACTGGAGTCTGTGTGTGAGGTTAGGTAACCCTGGTGCATTTCATAGCTCATAAAGGGCATCAATGCACCAATGTGTGGGTATTGTCCACCGTGGATTTCCTAGTTCATTCTGCTTTATGTTTCTTTATGAGACAATGAAATAAATGTTGGGCCGAGACAATGCCCGTGTTAGGAAGTGAGGGCTGATGTGATGGAGTCTCTCTTTCTCTGCCTGCCTCTGGCCTGCTCCAGACACAGAGAGGAGGGGCTGCTTGGATATGCATCACAAAGGCTTCCTGCAGTATTGATCTGCAGTGGGTTAAGGCAGTCTATCAGCAAATGTCCCTCTCTCTGGGAAAAACAATAGGAGATTAAAAACACACAGCTTGCTGGGCGGGAGGCTGCTGATGGGCCCTTATCTGGGCCCAAAGGTCACTGTGTACAGATATAATCCACTTTCACTTAACAGCTTCATTTAAGGCACCTCACATGCAAATGGTGGCATTTGGAGGTCTATTCAAAGATGGAGAGTTGGTTTTTTTATTGTTTTTTTTTCACAGAGACAGGAGGCTTTGACAGACAGGAAGCCGAAACTGTTAAATGTTTAAAGTGTAGCAGACGACTGCGTTTCCTTCTTCCAAACCAAAAGAACAAACGCAGGTGTCTTAATGCTGATGGAAGCAGATGTCGAGCTTTTACGACCGCACAGCCTCCACAGCTGTGCACTTATCAATCAATTTACTCTGTTCTGGACCACAAGACCGTATATAAAAAAAAGAGAAAATCTAAATCACACACAAACCTACTGTAGATACACATCATAATACAATCTGTTCATGTAAAAACTAATATATATACTCGTGCAGCAGTTGTCACGTCTCGTAAGTATAACAGTGTTTGGTGGAATTAACTAAAGCTGCAATTACGTTGTTTTCTAGCTCCTCTTCAGCACATGCAGTACATTTAAAATATGAAAAGATTAAATCCTGGCACATATTATAACATCCTCATGGTGACTGCAAGACTCTTCATGCTGCTAATAACTAATAACAATGTCACCATATTGGGAGGCAGCTCTGCACATAAATAAATATAATCATCATCTGCATATATGATTAATAATAATTAGATAAAAAACATAAAAATAATCAGACAGCGCTGACTCACATGTGTGACAGAGCTGAACTTTGTTACTTTGATAGAGCACGTTATCTAATAACCAGGAGTCGTGTAAAATTCGACATCTCATTGAAAACAGATGATGGATGCATTTTATTAAATTCTGCTTTGTACACAAGTAGCAGTAAATAACTGAAGAGTGACAACAGTACAACAAACACAAGCAGTAAAATGCAACTTAAACACAGTTTAACAAAACTGCTTTACGTCTGGATTATGTCACAACCTTTAAAATATCAGGAGAACGTTTTCAGAAAAGGATTCATTTAAAAAAACAAACCATCAATACAGCAGCGGTGTGTGAGGTCAATAGCGTTCTTTGGGCTCGCTGAATTTGCGTTTCTTCTTAGACGCGGAGGTAGACGGCGTTTCCTGACTGTTGGGGATGTCATACTGAGAAACCTGACAACAGAGAAGACATCCCACTCTGTAACCAAAGTGATCAGTTCTGACTCATGTGTGAAACAACAAAGGCTCCTACACGTTTTCCATTTCAAAAATGCATTTTTAAACAAAAAGTGCAGTTTTGTTTTCCTAAAACCAAAAGCAGTGACGTAACAGATGAGAACGTTCCTTTCACACGTTGTTTATGAACATTTTTACACCCACATAAAATGCTTCATGAACTGGAAATGATCTTTTCCAGACTTGGTACATATACATATCTACTACTGCATACTTGATCTGATCAGTTTATTAACATATGAGTTCCTCACCATTTTGTCCTTCATGTCTGTCACCATCTTGTTGTTCACAGTCAGGTTGGTCTCCTGTCCGGCACACACACACACACACACACACACACACACACACACACACACACACACACACTACAACCTTAAGCGAATCATCAGAGCTTCACTTCATTTATTACTTTGCTAATTATTTTTAAAATAACTAAACATTATTTTGAAGACTTCCTACGTGCTCTAACTTCAACCACAGTGGCTATGTTCTATTGTTGTTCTATTGTTCTATGTTTACTTTGATTTAAAATAACTCGGAGTGAGCTCATATTAAATTATGACCAGTTAAGACCATTAATAAAGTAAATACTGGCGCACAGAAACATGTAACTCTTTACTTTTAGCTCAATCTGGCTCAATTACAGAAAGACTTGAAGACAAAGAAAGTTTCCTGTAAACTGAAACCTGATATCACGTTAATTCAGGTCGTCTAGCTGTAACAGTGTAAGGAGAGAACGTGGCTCACTCACTGTAGTGGACTTGATGATCCGTCCACTCCTGGTCCTCTTCAGGCCCACCTCCATGTCGGAGGTCCTCTTCACCAGAGTGTCTATCTGAGAGGCGACAGATGGTCCGTAACGCCACCGACCCAACAGAAGTGCACCCTAAGTGGCCCCTTTTGTTTCAGGTTTACACAGAGCCTACACTCATTCTGCCTTTTCCTACTGCTGACAAACAGTTAACATTTTTTGAATTATCAATTTAAAAAATTTTAATTGTGACATGTTTTGTTCAAATCATCATGAAAAACAAACACAAAAAAAACAACTTTCCTCTAAAATATTTCCTTAAATATTCTTGCTGCTTCTCTTTTTCTACCTTTGGTAAATATTTCATTTTTACTTTTATGTTTTGATTTCTCACCACCAATTTCTACTTTTCTTTTCTTTTTTTAATATAAAAGTCTATAAAAACCTTCTGCTGCTTTGGATAATTTGATGTCACACCTACCTCTGTGACTTCATCACAACTCTTGAGGTTCTCATGACAGCTCAGCTGGATCTCTTGAATTAATTAAATAAAAAGATTATATTATAATATATATATATATATATATAATTATATTATATTATATATATAAAAGTTAATACATATTCAAGTGACATAAGTGTTGAATTTACCGGTGTTGTCCACGTCTGTGTTGTTGTTGTTAGGATTCTCCACATCTTCAATCACATGACTCTAAAGAATAAAACAACGTTATCTGAACACAATGATTGCAGAGTGTCAACAACAACAACAACAACAACAACAACAACAACACACTGCTTTCCGTCACAGACACTGACTCACACATCTGAGTCAGCGTCTGTTTCTTTGTTGGTTTTTTTTTGCCATTGTGACATTTTAACATTTCCTAATTTACGTGTTGATCACGAAGCTGCACGTATGAGTCATGTTGGTTGTGGAGGTCATGTCAGAATGACCTGACAGACTTCTGCTCTGCATGTTAAAGCGTGTGTGTGTCTGAATAAAAATAAACCAGGTCATTGTACTACTAAACACAGTTAAGCCTATAATTGGACTATACAAACTATTTTTATAAAAGTTTTGTTGTGTCATTCAAAATACTTTTTGTGGATTTGATAATACATTTATTTACTGTATATATGAAACATAATTGTACAAATGTACAAAACAATATCCTCATGGTTGTCGGTTAGAAAGCATCTTTAATTCTTTAACCTTTTATTAATGTTTACTTCTGACTGTTGAAGGACACACCGGGAGTGACATGTTGAATGTAAACAAGCCTTTGTGTTGTTTGTGTGCTGACCTGAGACAGAACGCCCTCTTCCTCCATTTTCAGAACCCACTTCTCCGTCGCCACCACACTTTCTTCCACCTGCAGACATTAAGCAACATCCATGACTGTCAATCACAATCTGCTCCCCAAAGTGCTGACTGCAGTGAACATGGTGGATTAGGACACAAAGGCCAAAAACGCTGTCCCTTAAAGACAGCTGATACAATCATAACACCTCAAAGAAGAGGAATATTAAGGAATATGAAGTCAGGTTTTTTAACATCTTTGTCTCTGTCTCATTCTTTCTTTGCTTCACCTGCTCCAGTCTCTGTCTCTCTGTGGCCATGTCCAGCTTCACGGTGTGGAAGGGGGTGACCACCTCGCCCATGGTGAGTTTGACAGGCTCCTTCTCAAACTCAATGGTGTCACCGTCGGTCTCCTTGAAGCCTGGCGGCTGGTAGTCTTGAGGAGTGACTGTGAGACAGAGAAACAGTATGTTCAATGCAGATATTTTGTTTTTTAATTTTTAATTTTTAAGAAAGAAAATATTGTTTGTTCTCGTTACCTGTTTTTTAAGAGAATAAACATCTAAACATAGCACTACATTACGATTTATATACTGTTTTACATATGTATCATTCTCTTAAATTTTTTTAAATTGGCTACACATTCAGATCACTATTTGTACATTGTGCAAATATAATTATAAATATAATACACTTATTTCAAAATGTTTTTAATTTATAGGTATGTTTACATTTTTGAAATAGAGGGGTGCAGTTATAAAATAAAACATTAAACGTAATTTAGTGACTTTTATTTGTCTCCTTTTTAAACTGTGTGTGTGTGTGTGTGTTACCATCGTCATAGTAAGCCAGCTTCATGTTGAGGCAGACAGTGTCAGGCAGAGGACCCAGGTTCTGCATTAGCGTGTAGAGCTTCCTGACCAACAGGATGCTGGCCTTTTTAGTGTTGCCGCATGACACGGTCGACATCTTGTTGTTGTTGTTGCTGATGAAGAAAAAAACGAGCAGGATGGAAACAAACACAAAGCATCAGTGTAGCGGTGCGTAAATATTCCTTCTGGTAGAATATATTAAAGCTAAATAAAAAAACTGAATCCAGGAAGTCTTCATCGCTTGATATTTGTCCTTAAATAATGCAGACAACCTGTTAAATGCTGTTGCAGCAGTGTCCATCATTCAAACAACATAACTTTATTTTAATATACTCATGAAGCTAGACGTTTCCAAACATACTAAACACGTCATTTTTCATGTGATGCAATAAAAAAGGAGAAATAGCATCTCTGCTTTAAGTGTTTAAGTGTTCTATCTTTTCTGATGTAACTTCAATTATGTTTTAGTTCAAAACGAAGGTTAGTTTATTCACATTGTTCCATATACTCTCTTATGTTAGAGAATAATGTGTAATACGGGGTTAATTGCACTGACTGAGTCACAATAAGACAGAAAATCAAGTTGCTTTTCTTCATTGTCATACGTCGCTTTGTGAGTTAAATTATTTTAACTTTTAAACCTATAAAAAACCCACCTTTCAAAGTCCATCTGCGCTCCTTTTGGAGTGTACTGGATCCTAAACTGGTAGAACTCAGTCACTTTCTGAGAGATAAGACAAAACAGATGCTGTATATGAAACACGCAAACGTTATATAAACTGCTTGCTATGTGTACTATAGCTAAACAGTGTTTGAGGCTGATCAAACATCACATTTACCTGTGGATTCTCTGCATCGGTGTAGATCTAGAAAAGGGTCAAGTGAACATTTCTGAATTTCTTTAGAGCAATTATCTTTATGTTTTTATCAAAATCGAACATTCAGAAACACCAAACAAAAGTCAAATGGTAACAGATACTCACAGACATAATAACTGTCCGCAGCTGATAGGAGAAAAGAAACCCCACACAAAACACATTAGTTACAATGAGTCATAAGAAAGGATATTAATCAGCACTCAATCAAACATACATAAGTCTCCTGACAGAAACAAAGCGTTGAATATGACTTACATATTTCTTCTGGATGGCCTCAAAGCATCCCTGCATCCTGTAAATGTGTAAAAAACACACATGTAATTAAAAGTGAACAAATCTTCCAACATTTTTCCACATATAACGATTAACAGGGTGAGTTAGCAGTGACTCATCATCACACAGTGAAGTGTTCTGGCATTTAAGTGTGTGTGTGTAAGTGTGATACAATATGATGTACTGGAGACATAAAAGTCACGATCATAAAACTGAATGTAAAAAAGCATTTGAAATTTGATTCATCGTTCAAAACACAGTACCGCTGAGTGTTATATCATTATAAAGCATTCATTTGACTTTTTAAGTCATTAAGTGCTCCATTTTTACAGTTATGAATTCATTTACAGTTATGTTTTGTATTTGGTCAAAAAGATTGTAATATTTGATTTTGTTGTTGTCATCCAGCTCAAACCATATTATGCTTCAAATTAAAATCCTGTCTGAACAGGGGTATTGTCCAATTATGTCATTCAAATTCCTATATTCCTGTTTACCACTGAACAATCTGACCGGCACCAGGACAACTGCGCTCTTCTCTAAGGATCATCACTTTCTGATCTGTGGATAAAGAAGAGAAAGAAGAAGAAGAAGAAGCAGCAGCTTGTGACTTTTGATTGTAAGTCCTTATCAAGTATTTCTAGATGGTAAAATAGTAGATGTGGCTTTTCAAATTTAAGCTATAGAAGCCAATGTGATGAAAAAAAAGTTTTAATATGTGATGTAACCTTCAACATATTTGCTCCCATAGGCTTTCTCTGGGAAAAGACCCCTGAGGTATGTGATGCCAGAGACTGTGATGGCCAGAAGCTTCTTTATGACAACCAAAGACTGCTGCTCTGTGACAACCTGATTCGGCAACAGCTGAATATCCTGCATGTATGAGAAAAGGTGTTCAGAATCCCATCAAGTTACCTGTGAAACATGCTAGAAAAGTCCTACTACACATATAAAGTGGTCTCAAATGTAGCTAATTAGTACACACATTTAGTAGTACAATAAGTAGTACACTTCCATTGAGTTGAAGGTGTACAGAGATCAGATTGCTGTCATACTAATAATAAGGCTGCAAAAAATAGTTGATTAATCGATCAGCAGAAAATTAATCTATAACTATTTTAATAATCAATTAATCGTTTTAGTCACTTTTTATGGGCTCTAAGATTTAGAGGTTTTTGGGGTTTTTTTTCAGACAGTTTATAGACGAAACTTGTTAATCAAGAAAATTGTCTGCTGATTAATTGATAATAAAAATAATCATTAGTTGAAGCTCTAGTAAAAAGCATCAATATTTTTTTTTTTTTACTTTTTATGAATGAAGTAGCCAGATCCTTTACTTAAGAAGAAGCACCACAACAGTGATTTAATGTTGGAGCACAAACATAATTAAAATACTGCATATTAAGTAAAGTACTTCAAAGTTTAATTTAAGTACAATACATAAGTAAATGTACTTAATGTAGTTACATTGCACTACTGTTATGAACAAAGAGGAGACTTGCATTTAAAAAAAGGCATTAACTGTGTTTTCAGCATCACAAATCAGTGAATGTACATTAGCTTAGCCTAGCTTATTAACTTCATGTGTCCAGCATCACAAAACAGTGAATGTACATTAGCTTATCTTATTAACTTAATGTGTCCAGCATCACAAAACAGTGAATGTACATTAGCTTAGCTTAGCTTTTCTTATTAACTTCATGTGTCCAGCCTCACAAATCAGTGAATGTACATTAGCTTAGCTTAGCTTAGCTTATTAACTTCATGTGTCCAGCCTCACAAAACAGTGAATGTACATTAGCTTAGTTTATTAACTTCATGTGTCCAGCATCACAAAATAGTGAATGTACATTAGCTTAGCTTAGCTTAGCTTATTAACTTCATGTGTCCAGCCTCACAAAACAGTGAATGTACATTAGCTTAGCTTAGCTTATTAACTTCATGTGTCCAGATTAATTTTACCTGTGAAGTTCTGACTTGTTGTACACACGCCATTGTTTTGAGAAAACACTGTAAAAAGCTGCAAAAAAAAAAACAGAGAGAAAGGTTAACTGGGAGTGTAAGATTGTGTTTAACCAGGTTATTTTAAAATCCTTTACATTATTGTAAATTACTGTAAACTACAACTAGCTAACATTAGCTGATTAGGTAATTATCCTGTTATTAAAAATCTCTGCCACATTTAGACATTTAGATTAAAATTTCTCTTCATACTGTTGATAATTTAGCCTGTTGACAATTATCCTGTACTTACATGGTAAAGATAAACTTTAATTATTTTAATTAATTAAATATAACACTACAAGATCGTAGACCAACGGTTCCCGCTAATTGCTTGATTGACAGGCAGCAACAGCGTCACCAACAAGTAAGCCAATCACAGAGAAGGAAGCTAATATGATACCGACGTCACCCGATTGGCTCGTTATGTGTTCATTCAAAAAGCGCAAAGCAGTGTGCGTTAAATTAACAACTAGCATGACTATAAGTTGTCAAAGTGATTTGTGTTGATGCAGTGCGGCCTCCGCATCGCCTCCAGTCTCCATTCTGTTAAATCATTGGACAACAGGCTGTCAATCACGTAGAGCTGTCCTGTTACTGGCATCCCATTGGCTCATTGTTGGCCAATACTGCTCCGCAATTGGTTACTGTATATGTCGATCACAAGTAGGACCCCGCCTCCTTTAGTGGTGATGTCACATCTCGTTACGCCATTTTTGTTGGGGAGCAGTCGTGTTCAGAAAAGGAGGATTAGATCCAGTACAGGTACATCAAACGGTGCCTCGTATATTATTCCGTCTGAGCTTTCTGGCTAACGAGGTAGCCGCGTGTGCATCACACTAGTACAATGTCGTCAGAAAACCTCGACTCGGATACTCAGGTGGACTACGAGGACGAAAAGCAGGTGGGTTTCTAACTGCATGCTTGATGTTGTTGGCTAACTTAACCACCTAGCATGCTAGCTGGAGGTGGCTACCATCAGCTAGCACAAGTCAAGTGTTTGCTGTATGCTCAGCGGTGCAGCAAGGCAGGAGAGGAGCACTGGGAGAAATTTAGCACCACCGGAAGCTATTTGGTTTGTTAGAAGTAGTTTAATTACAGCTGTTCAACCTTGTAAAGAAGCTTGTCACTTTGTTTTGTCTCCCTGCCTTGTGTAATTGGCTGGCTAGTCAACAGCAGCTCGGGGCCTCATTGGTCTGTCCTTAAAAATGTGCCTCTGAGGGCCGACAGCCTCCAATTAAAGACATAAACTTCACAGAATACACCTGTGAACCTGTGAAAACACCTGTAATGCCAAAAATAAATAAATAAAAACACTGTCAAAGCCCTGAGTAGCAGCTAGCTTAAGATGCCTGGTCCTGTCAGTGACAACAGCTGAGGTGTGACAGTGCTTCCGCATTTCCATACACAAACAACAGCAATGATGTGCACATAGCTCAATGCATTATTTAATAGCTGAAAATGTTGTAGCAATAGCAACATTTAATTGTGTCAAAGCAAACAACCATTATTAAATTATTCAACGTTTCCAGACTTTTAGACATGATTGTGGGTCTGATGTTTGTTTGTTTTTACAACTTTTAGGGTCTGTAATTAGTTTCTATTGCTTATCACTATAACCACAAGACTGTCATCAGATATTAAAATATAAAATAAAATAGTGCTGCTGATGTTCATCAAGGTAAACTGAAGCTACTGTTTTCTGCTTTTATTCTCCAGTATTTCAGAGAGAAATACTCAGTAGTAGCTTTGTATAGTCAATGTAAATATCCACGTTGTTATAAGAAATATGATAGTTGATGATTGATTAATAAATGTTATGTTATTCAACCATTACATGCAGGTTGAGATTTACAGTTCAGACCGCTGTTGACAAACCTGTTGTTGGTTTCTATGCTGGACTTTGGATGTGTGCACATACTTTTAAATCAAAAAGCTGCAGTAAATGGTAATTATATAAAGTGCTTTGATAGACGCTTCATTTTTTTTAGCTGCAATGATTAATCAATTAGTTGCTAATTATTAAATTAATCGACAACTATTGTGATAGTCGATTTTAATCGTTTTGAGTCGTTTATTTAAAGAAAAAAAGTCAAGATTTTCTGATTTTAGCTTCTTAAATGTGAATATTTTCTGGTTTTAGTCTTTTATGATGGTAAACTGAGTATATTTGAGCTGTGGACTATAAACACATCATCTTAAGCTTTAGGAGACAGTGATTGACATTTTCACCATTTTCTGACATTTTATGGACCAAACAACTAATCAGTAAATATTCAACATATTAATTTATAATGAAAATAATCTTTAATTGCATTTTATGACTTAAATCTTTCAAAAATAATGGACGCTGCTCAAACCCACATTAACATTTATTTATTTTTTTGTGGTCATTGCAACGTTTGCATGTGTCATCGGTGTGGTTTGTCTATATATATTTGTGTTATGCTATCTATATAAATTGCTGCATTAGATGTAAATTCTGTCATAACAGTCCTATTGAATGGTCATAGTAGATCTGCTTTAAGTGAGCTACAGCTTCAACGAGGCACTAGAACAAGCAGGTACAGTATCTATATTGTTCAGCCGTGTAGAGGAAATAAGTCAAACTGTGAAGATACCCAAAGGGGATTTCACACTTTAAACTGTTCTGGAGGACGCACAAAGTATGCGCTGTTTGATTCTGCAGTTTCCCTGCATTGGAGCCGAATATAGTAGCTCATAAATTTCTCGTCATGGACCCAAGTGAATCAGCACACTCGGTGCCACACGTCCTCCCTCCTCCAGAGGGAATCTGTTCAACGGCTTCTGTGTCCTGAGTCACATTTTATCCCTGCCCCAGCAAGCTTTGCAGGCTGAGTGCCCTATCTTGTCTGCATAGTGGAAATAGGTCTACAATGTGTGCTGCTTGATCAGGCATATACGTGCAAGGAGTGCATAAAGGGCCTGTGGAGATTGTCTATTGTCCTGTGTGCACTGTACACATACTAACCTCTTGCCTGAGATAGTTGTGAAGTCAAACCATGTGATTCACACTTTGTACCCAAACAAGGTGTGTCCTGGTGGCCCAGATTACTGGCTTTAATATCCACCTGAGTAACTGGTGTCCGACCAGTTTAGCAAGTGTAATGCAGGGGCAACAACATAAACAATACTTACATTGTCTGTGCAAATTCCCACCCGTCCTGGTGTCCTAAGAACTGTTAATGTTTCTTAATCCTAATTCTCAGAATTAAAAAAACAACAAAAAAAACCCAACAACATAATAACCATGAATTCACAACAGAACATAGGGGATGGTGAGATTTACTGTAAACTTTGTTATTTATGCAGGGGGAAAGCATGACCCAAAACGGGAAGCAGAAAACAAGGTTTGTTATGTCAAAGGCAGCGTTTAGCAATTAACAACGCTCTCATTTCATGTCACGCTAAAAGGGAATTTTCAGCAAATTGTGCTTTCAAGTTTTTAAATGTGAACTTCTTTATATTTTTACATTTAACTTTAAAAGGCGTGTAGACTTCTGAGGGTCCGATTTTATTCCCTAGCCACCGGTTCCAGCTTCAAGAGATGCAAACATGAAGTTGTTTAGAATTAAAACCTCAAACGCTGTTTTGTATAATATCCCAGTATGATTCCCAAAGAGGCTCTCAGTTATTAGTTATCAATATAAGCTTCATAAAATCCTATACCGTCTCTTCCTGGTTCTCTGCTCTTACTAAGCTTTAGTCTATGAGAAAGACTGTGACTCATACAGTCATGAAATATCATCTTCAGTTATAGCAGAGGTTTTCAACAGTTTGTAGCCCCGTGCTCCACATAGACTTTATTGGAGGAATTTTACTGTTTTTGCGGGTGACCGTAAATGAGTGCCTGTCACATAACCAGCTGTTCCAGCTACGCCTAAAACATTTTTAAAGGTCTGAAAACTTTCCTTTCTTGATGATGATGTGTGAGGTGAGACTTTGAATAGTCTGTGTTTTCTGCAGACAAATAGTTTGTTTATGTGCATCTGTTCTTGTCTCCACAGGACTCCCAGGAGAAGAATGCAAACCCGGTGAAGGCAGAAGAGGCCAAGCTGAAGGCGAAGTACCCCGGCCTGGGCCAGAAGCCCGGGGGCTCAGACTTCCTCATGAAGAGACTACAGAAAGGGGTGAGCGACCATAGTTTGGCCATGACATGGTTACGACTGGAATTGCACCTAATGATTGTTTTCATTATCGAATTAATCAGCCGATTATTTTATTATATGTTCATTGATTGTTTAATCTATACCATCTCTGACAATAGTGAAAAATGTCTCTTTTAATTTTTTAGGGCTCATGGTGGTGTCTTCAAATGTCTTGTTTTATCTAATCAACTGTCCAAATTCAAAAGGTGTTCAGTTTAATATAATGTACGACACAGAAAAGCATCAAATATTCACTGAAGAGAAGCTGAAATCAGCAATTTTTAGGCAAAAAAATAATAAATTATTCAATTCAAAATAGTTCCCAGCTAATTTTCTGCTAAATCTATGAATAACTTCATTACTACTAATTCAAATTGCTCACTTTACAAAAATATCCTGTTTACTATTTACAAATAAAGCATCAAATCCTCACATTTAAGAAGTCTGAACCAGCAAATATTTGGCATTTTTGATTGACAACTATTAAAAATTATTCAATTATCAGAATAGTTGCAGAATAATCTTCTGTCGATCGACTAATCAGTTAATTGACTAATCGTTGCAGTCATAACATACTTGTAGCTTATCATAGGTTTATTTTCCCATTTTCTATAAAACATTTAGTATTTTTCTTAAGCCTAAAAGATAACTGACATCATATTGAGATGTTTCCAGCTCGGCTACAGTCGTGTTTTACTGTAGAAACTGCTATATAGAGCTGCCATTTTGTAGTACATTTAACAATCCTCGAGGGCTAAATCCATTGAAGTGGAGAGAAAAATAATTCCTCTACCGATGGAACCTCAGTAGACCAGAAAAACAATACATCCACATCCGTAGCATGTGAAATACAACAGCCTCTCCGATGGAATATATAAACTACAGGGCAGAGCACACAAAGGCATAGTCTTCACTTCAACCTCAACTAGAAAAACTGTTGCTCTGTCCACCTACGAGAGCTGCATATGCCACCAGAGATTATTGAAAGTCAATGTGGGAAATCACTGACAAGGAGTAGGAGTAGCCGAGGCAGGCTGAGGGGAAAGCCAAAAAGTAAATTACTGCACTTCATCAAAAGATAATCCCTGAATGAACATCATCACAGACTGATGATATCGAGCAGAGTTAGAGATTTTCTCACAGTCCAATATTCAACTTGATTATTCCAATAAAAAATTTAAACAAACCCAGTACAAATACCCAGTTTATGTACGTATATATTATTTTTATCTATCTGTCTGTCTGTCTGTCTGTCTGTGTTTTGGTTATCAGTGCAAAACAGCATACAACAGTAGTAACAACAATGTAGATTTGGGCATGTGAGTCCATATATCAAATCCATGATGTCTTTGAGCGCAGGTTGTTTTCTTTGCTCAGTGGAAATCTGCAAGTAGTGTGTCTCTAAAGCGTTGAGCTTTTCTCACACAGCAAAAGTACTTCGACTCAGGCGACTACAACATGGCCAAAGCCAAGATGAAGAACAAGCAGCTTCCAGTGGCGGGGCCCGACAAGAACCTGGTGACTGGCGACCATATTCCCACGCCGCAAGACCTCCCCCAGAGGAAGTCCTCCTTGGTGACCAGCAAGCTAGCCGGCTAGCCTTCATCATCCCAGAAGCACCCTCAGTCCCTGGGGTTCCCGGCAAACGTCCCTCCTCGTCCTCCTCCTCTTCCTCCTCACCCGTGTCCCTGATATGTCCACCCCTCCCCTCTCCTCTCCTCCCCTCTCCTCCCTTCCCTTCCCTTTTCATCCCCAGGCACCACTGGCTTTAACATATCGGGCAGAGTTCTATAAGTTAAAACTCCATTTGCTTGTATGTGGGCGGGGCGGGGTGGGGAGGGACGGAGGTTTCGGCGGCCCTCAAGGTCGCAGCCTTTTCTGCCTTCTCGCCACGCACAGCTCTGCCCCCCTCTGCACACTCTGCTCTGCCGCCTCCCTTATGTCTTGGTTTTTCGGTGTTCCAAGATACATCACAGTAGGTCTGTGTCATCGGGCAGGGGTTGGATGGGGTGAGTTAATGCACTTTGTATTCTGTATAGTATGTTTGGGGTTTTTTTTGCATCCTGAATGACACCAAAATAATGTGTGTAAGGGAGTTAGGAACCATGTTCGCAGTGAGTTCTTTGGTCTTTATGTTCCCTACCTGTGCTGGTGGCAGAGCCGCTTGGGAGATGTGGATATTTGCTTGCATACCAAATCTGTGAGGGGAGTTTTCTGGGTGTTCATTGACACCGTTATTGGGGGGGAACTGAATGGAGGCTTCCTTTCATGTCATCCTTTGGTCACCTTTCAACAAAACAAAACACAAGGTCATCTGCTGCGGCTCAGCCAAACGGGGATTTAAAACGCCACGTTTGTTTTTTTCCCCTCTCTCTCTCTCTCTCTGCTCACGTTTGCTTTAATTCTTGACTCCCTTTGCTCCTGTTCTCTCTTATATATGCTGCATGATTGTAACATGTAACAAAACACACAAAAAAAATGTTTTTATCAGGAGTGGGACATCTGCTTAGTGATGGGTGAAGTATCAAAACAAACACAAAGCTCTGAAATGTCCAGTCACACTTATATCCTTCCTTTCCTTTTTTTGCTGTCCTGACAATCCATGTAAACACGCTCCTGTTTGCAGCCCAGAGCAAGAGCCAGCTGAGTATCTCCTTGTATTATTTTTAAAGGTTGGGAAGCCTGCCAATCTGTGTTCAGCCTTAGTTTGGTTGCTGTTGAGTTGCATCAAGACGTGTGTTTACTATGACGCTAAAAGATCTGTGGGGGAATTGAAGCACCCTGCATAGAGTGTATGCTTCTGTAAATAATACTTAAACAAGCATATCGTTCCTGATAATCTCAGCGCTTTAAATACCAGACCAGCTAATAGCCTGAGAGAAGTGGTCGTGCTCAATCGACATGGAAATTTTATGCTTTACCAATCGAGCTAAATTCACACCGCAGCTATCGGGCTCAGACCGTGGACACACACACACACGCGTCTCTTCCAATGTGACTGTTACCGTGTTAATCATCTGGCTCGCATTGTGATCAGATGAGGCAGCGTAGCCAGTCTGTTCGGACCATAACACGGCTGCTATATCTGATCACAAAGGTAGCCATCGTCAAATCAAAGAGACATTGAGACCGACCAAAGGAAAGATTTATTCTAGCTGCTTGTTACAGCTTAAAAAAAAGAGGAAAAGTTTCATCTTTTTCTTGGGGAAACTGTTTTCTCCACGTTTCAACACGTTTATCACAGTGAGACACAGTTTCCTCGATCGTTTTGCTCACTTTGGCAGCTCACATTGTTAAACACTAACTTAAGTGAGAAAAATTATACAACTTTACGTCCCTAACAACTATATAGCTGTAGTATCGGCCTACATCTACTTGCAGTACCCTGTAGAGCAACGTTATATCCTTTTTTTTTTTTTCTTCCCAAACTGACACACTACACAAACCGATCTTTGATCTCAGGGGTGTCAGAGGGTAATCGGCAGGCAACCTGATAACCACAGGTGTCAGCCTAGTTACCCAAGATCGTCATTGCAGGCTTAAAGTGGGACACTGCATGCCTGCAGGATGCATTCACTCCAATACTTGGCAACGCAGGGAGAGATTTTATAACACATGGTGAGAGGGCAATGTGTGAGCGCGTGCTCGGCACTCAAGTCCCACCTGTTAGGGTGGTTCAACCTCTGAAAGAGGTCGATTGAGTGAACGACAAATCTGTGGACTTTGAATGCGTGCGGTCCACACATTGGACGCCAGCGCTCACTGAGAATCAGCCTCCTTGTATAATACTGCTTCAGGGAACCTTCACAAATGCACACTCCACCACCACCACAACCACGTAGGCTCGGTGATAAGGTGCATGCACCATCACATTCTCAACCTCACTTGTTTTTTTTTCTTTCCATCAAGACTTTAAAATGTGTCAAATTTGCAGTGGGTGAAAGAGAACTGATCTGTATGTATGTGCTTGTTATGGTGACGTATGGATGCGCTGCTTTTCTCTGTTTCCAGCCATTTGTAAATAGACTTAAACAGGAAGGGATTTTTTGTGTTGTTTCCCACCTGCTTTCACTCATTCATAGCCTGAGCTATTTCTGATTCAATGGTTCCTCTCTCCTTTTGAGTTTAACACTACTTCTGCTGTATCTTAGTGTATCGCAGAGGCTATGTGAATCTGTATCATATGAAAATATGTGTAAATGCTGCTGATTCAGTCAAAGACAATTCTAAGAGGTGATGCCCTGTAAAGAACACCTGTCCTCTGATCCGACCTTCTTCTTCACGAGTATCTCTGTTTCAGAGTCCTAAAGCTCCTGTGGCAAAGACGATCCGGTTTCAGACTGTAGTAAATGTAAAATTCTACCATTTAAATTGTGAATTCAATCCAACTTTTGGTCTTGCCGGAGCTTTAATAGAAAAGTCTGGAACCCTTTATATCACTCTGAATGCCAAGAACAGACCATTTCGCCTCTTCTTGTGTTTAAAAAAAAAAAGCCTACAGTCTCCAGCTTTGTGACGTAAAGATCGCTAAAAGATATGGGTGAATAAGCTACAACGTGGTTTATAAAAACAACAGTGGACAGGAGTTCTTGAACGCTACTTGATGTCTGACTTTGCACGGAGCAGTTCAACGAGAAGGAAACGCAGGGTATGTTTGAAACCCAACACACAGGGTGTCTCTCGTTCAGCTATGATAAACACGTGCCAGAATGTATAAAGAAATGACAGGCTGTGTGCTCTGAAGTACTTTTGTGCTGCTTTTACCTTCATTGGTTTTCTTGTTGTTTTTCAAGTAAATGTTTCTTTTTTTGTTTGTTTGTTTTTCTTGTGTTCTCCTATTTCATAATTAGTATATTTCATTCTTGGCCCAAGATAACTGCAGGGAAATCTGAGGCGCCCTCGCTTCCAAGAAAAAATAAATAAATAAATAAAAATAAGGGTTTACATGATAAAGAGATGACTGGAGAACACAGGAATGATTTTAAGACTTCAGAGAAAACAGGAGAATGTTTCTGTTGGAGTAGGTGAGAGGATTTTTGTCAGTATTTGAAATAAACTTTTACATTAATAAGATTTTTGTTGTTTTTCATTGTACATTGTAAAAAGGCTTTAAGAACGGACTCGAAACTTTACAAGTCTGTTTTAAAACAATAGTTTGATCCCTTCATAATACAATTACAGTCCCTCTTTTTTATTATAATACCTCCACGACAGCTCAACATGGAAACACAAAGACTGTAGAGGTGGCAGATATCTGTTTGATCTTTTAACAGCAAGATGAATGATTACAGCGAGGAAAAACATCTGTCAGTGTTCACATTGGCACCTGGGCAACATATCCTTTAAAAATACTGAAAAATGAGTATATCCTCCTACTGACCACCAGGGGGAAGCACCAGCATTTATTTCACACAAAGTTTCCAACCTTCCTAACAAAAAGTAAATGGAAATATTTACTTCTGTATAGTAGAATATGTTAAAATGACCCTGCTACTTATCTGTTAACACCAACATCTGTTATCTGTGCTAATACACAGGACAGGATCAATGATATGTCAATGATATACCATCTTTTCTGCCATTTCCTGCAGTCTAATGCCTTTTTTCTTCTTCTTCATTAGCCCAGCCTCAGTATCAGGGTGAGACCAAAGTTAAAGATTAAAAAAAAAAAAAAAAACTTTTATTATGCCAACATAACAGCTGCATCACTTTATTGCACATATTGCTATTTATACTGTCTAAAAGGACATGTTCAAACTGTACAATTAGATTAAATGTAGAGCTTAAACTATGTATTGTTATTAATATATACTTATATACTATTATTGTCTTTATTTAATAATTAATGACGTCATTCGTGTGGTTAATATGTGTGGTCTATGCCTCAGTTTTTTCCAAATACATAAATAAGTTGCTGTATCCATCATATTTCCGCTTTTGTTGTCATACATTCACATTGATGTTATGGAAAATTACAAAAATAATCCATAAATCGATCACACTATTTAGACTCTCTTGATTCATGGTTTAAACTTCATAACCATAATTAAAAATAAATAAAAATACAAATGAGCCCAACACTTTATTTTTGTTTATATTTTTAAAGAGTAATCTTCCAAAAAAACGGAAAAAAACCACCCAGCTCGAGGAGACGTACACCACGTCATTACGTCATCACGCCCACGCATACGTCCCTCCGTGCGTCATTGTAGTAAAACAAGTACGTCTCTACGGCTCTATCGCAGTCCGCCATGGGGAGCGAGTGAACGTAACGGACAAAGCTAGCTTCAAACGTTTGCTCGCAAACATATTTCCTGAACAATTAGGCGTAATTGAGTTATTTAGACAAAAAAAAAACAACCTTCAAATGAGTCTCCCGAACACGAAACGTAACGCGTTGAGTGTTACATCCGGAATGATGAGCTGCTTAATTTTTCCTCAAAATGGATCCGTAGAGGGATCCATGCGCTTCGCTTCGGCAGGTTCCTCCCCGCAGATGAACAGGGCCCCGGCCATTGAAACTCACAACGGGAATGTAAGCTCCAGTAACAACGTCACTCCAAAACAACGGCCGACTGTATTAGGGGTGAGTCAAAAAAATGGCTACGTATCAAAATCTCTTCGGGAGGATTTCAGCGACAGCGACGGCGGCTCGTTGCCGTCAACCCCGGAGCTACAGTCGGACAGCGAGCTGGAGAAGGTTACCAGGGAACTTTTAAAACGTTTCCTGGAAGAGTTCACGGGACTTTCAAAATCTAGTTGGTATCCAAGTAAAGAGCTTTCAACGCTGAAAAAAGTCGTGAACGACCTGTTGGAGAAACACAGATACTCATACAACGGTACGTGTCGCTTCCTTTATGTGCATTTTATGAACAGTTCCTCTCCGCCTGTAGGAGCCATTTTACTCTCACCAGAAGTACAAGGAAGTACACTTAAACTACATTTAACCTGAATCTGTTTAATTAATAATATTTATAAAAATAAGACTATATTTAATGTGTACTGCACTTTTCATTTGCAGTGCTACAGCATTAAACAATAATCAGTTAAGCTGTTTTAACTAGTCTGTGCTGAGTTCAATGGAAGTAAGTTAAATATTGGATTGTTATATTAAATGCACAAATGTCTGACCTGCAGCATTTTTGTTTTTGTTTGTTTTTTTATAGGTATGATCAACAAACTATCATTGGAAGACAGAGGGGACGACGTGTCGTTCATCAGTGCTGTAGCCAAGAGCCTGTTTGCAGACGGGACCACCAACTGGGGCCGGGTGGCCAGCCTGGTGGCCTTCGGGGCCGTGGTGTGTCAGTACTTTAAGGAGAGCGGCAGAGAAAACTGTGTGGAGCTGGTGGGACATGAGATTTCTACATATCTGCTGACGGACCAGAGGGATTGGCTGGTCAAAAACAATGCTTGGGTAAGTTGGCTGAATGACAGGATGTGAATAATATGATTACATAACTCCTCAAGCAGCCTCTCCTCTGTCCTCTGTCCAGATTTTAATCTAATGGATTGTTTTTTGTTTATCTTTTTCGTCTCCAGGACGGCTTTGTACAGTTCTTTCAAGTAACAGACCCTGAATCCACAGTGAGGAACACACTCATGGCGTTTGCTGGATTTGCCGGCATCGGGGCAACACTGGCCCTGTTGATCAGGTGAATACGTTGGACATTCAGAGACTTTTTTTTTGTTTTTTTTTTTGGTAACGTAAAGCAAGATTTCGTGGCGGATGGTTCTTCTTTTGATATCCTTCTACACACAGTTTGGACGTAACAAGATTAAAACTACTCTACTAGTAGTTTCACACCTCCACATGCAAAATAAGTACTTGCTGTTGACGTTCACACAATTGAGTTTTATTTAATTTACAAAGAAATTTATTTTTGTAACAATAATAATAATAAATGAAAAAATGTGTCTATGCAAATTTAAATGGATATTGACCTTACTCTTCACTTGATTCTTTTTTTGTGGGGGGGGGAGGGGTGATTATGTTTACGCATTGATCGAAATATTTTACATTTCCGAGCTGATGGGGAAGAAGCAGCATTTTTTTTTTCCCGTGTCGTGCAGTAGTAAATCCCATTTTGATAGAGCCCATTCACAACCTCCTCCTGGATGCTTTGTGTGGACACTGAACTTGTGCGAGCAGAGGATGGGCTGGATTTGCATGTGTAACTCGACTTCCTCATTATGGAAATGTTGGATCGGCACTGGGGAAACAAGATGCAACATACATGATATTTTACATAAACATCCAGCCTGGAAATTTTGAGTCTGTTGGAAGAGAAACTTGGACTGTAGATTGGGAATATGATACAGATGGTTATTGATCAAAGAGCTGCACTAATGCTGACAATAGCTTGGTAATGATACTGGTCTACAGAGTGAGAAAACAGACAATGATTAGTTCAGATCCAGTTGTAAGCTAAAAAAAAGAAAAAAAAAGAAATGTGTATAATGCAACTTTCAGTTCTATCTTAATTATAATAAAAAAAGAAATAATTCACATTGATTGACCTTTTGATGCTGTATTTCTGTTGGGGAAACTTTGCAAAAGCAGAAGACAGGTTAGCTGTGCACCCATACTGGTTTCTGTTGTGCTGAAATGAATCACCTCGCTCTACACTAATTTTACCTCCTCTGCACACAATAACCTTTTGATGATTATTCATACCACAACCCAAGACGTTTTCTAGAAATTTGAGGCCATGACAGGCACCTCCTTCACATCGAGCGCTCTGCTTGTAGCCACAGTTTTGAGTTGCAGCGTCGGAGTGTTAATACCTGCAAAAAAAAAAGCTGGTGCACAGCATTGTCACTGTGCACAGGTTAGATTGTGAAACTGGGGTAAACAGTTCACAACATCCTCCGAAAAGTTAAATAACACTGTCTACTTCCTGGATTTAGCTACCTGGAAACTGGTGACTAAATCATATATGATATATTTGATTGGATATTTAACTGTTTAATAATCTTTTGTCTGTTTTTTCTTTTTAAACCAACGGCGTGATTTGATGGTGCGGATTGCAAAGTTGAACTGAACTAGCCGATAACAAAAACATCAATGCTTCAGCACAAAACATCCAGTCTACAGATAATAATACTAGATTACTAAAATAGTCGATAGCTGCAGCCCTAGATGTGGTCTACTAGACTATAGCGCCACCATGTTCTCATATACTCCTGCTTGTAAATTTGGTTTTTGTGGACAACACAGTGTTGTACTCATTAAAATGCCACCTAAAACCTCAAATGACTGAAGCCTCAAGCAAAGGGAATCCTTGGTTATGATGTGTGGCTGCGCCCTTGTTGTTCACATCCACCCCGTCGTCTTGGGTTACAGGACAAACACACAACACTCATCCAGGTCTTAGGAGGAAATGGAGTAGAGCCTCTCCATGGTGATGATCCACAGCAGACCTCCTCTAGTCCTCTCCTGCGTTTAGTGATGTTTAGCCACCACCCTGGTTACCCCTGCACAGCTCATTGTGAAGAACAGGCTTTCTGCACAATGGGGAATTGAGGCTGAGGCAATTTCATAGAGCAGTTTGCTTCATACACTAGTGGATTGGAGGAGGTGCAGAAAACAGACTCCAGTGTCTCGGGGCTGATGTGCAAATAACACCAAGACCTTGGTGTTGTTATTAGATCAATGCATTATTTAAGTGTGCATGCATCACGTTCGGTAGGTAGGTTGGTGCTATCATGGTTCAGTATGTCAAAATATGCAAATAACAGGAGAGTGATGTGCAACTTGGCTGCATGTACACACAAAGCTTAGTCACCAGAGGTAAATGGTGAATGTCAGGTTACTAAACATGGACACCAATGAGAGAGAGCGCTGCACAGCGCTGAGAGGACGGTCCTGACAAGGCTCAAATATATACGACGATATCAATAGAAAACTAGAAAGAAAATATATAATATAATGCAAATGCTGCTGCTGGTTTTCCTTTGTGTTTTTTGCACAAACTTGTGAAATGGTGCAAACTGCTGTGAACTGGAATGCATCAGCAGGTGAACACATTCCTGTCGTGGGATAGTTTCTAAGGAGTGGTTTTAAAACTATTGTCTGTACACATACTTGACATTCACATACAGTAGGGAGTACTGGTTATATGCTGAGCTTAGATCACCGCAGAAACCGGAAGAAGACATTTCTTCAGGACTGTTTTTCCACATTCTGTGCATTTGACATGTTTTGTAAGCTTTAAATTTCAGATGTGAGGAGTTCAGATCAGTTTCAGAATGAGAAACTCTCTCCCCCCTCCGCCTCGTTTCATCCTGTTCCTCCATACGCGAGCTTCCCGTATAAACTGGTGTGCTGCAGTTTGTATTTACAGTTTAGTAACTTGAGCTCTGCGGTACGGCCTCTTGCAGGAGGCCACTTCATTGGCTGCCGGCGGCTCTTACTTCCCGTAGCAACAACCCGCCCCTTCATTTTAAAAAAAGCAACAGTTTCTGGGAAGTCAGCTGACGCACAAGTTTATCTTTAACAGGAGTACTTCCCTGTAGTTACTTGTTAAAAGCTGCAAATACTCAGAATTCTTCACCGAGATGCGATGATAGGCCTCTTTCAGCGTCGTTGCTCGCAGTAACACTGAAAAAGAAAAAAAACCAGATTTGAGTTCAGCTCTTCTTCTTCTTTTCTTTTAGCAGACAGAAGACTGAACTTTAGTCTCTAATTATATGTTGAACTTTCTACTTCTTGAATGTTTATTATAATGTGCACGGTGGCCAGAGGGTGTTCAGGTATTTCCTCTAACAGCAAACATGCCTCAAAGTCTCGAGGCATTGCTGCAAATAAGCATTTCCATCCTCTGCTTTAGTGTCATGTTGCTTCAGGGGCTTCAGGGTTCGATTCCAGGCAACCATTGCTGCAACGTTTCAGCTCACTTCCCAGACTGCAATTATTGCTCAGCGTCAGTGTTGTTTGTGTATCTTCCTCTTTTTCTTTTTTTTTAGGTCAGTGCATTTAATGTTTCTGCTTTTCAAAATAAAAATCATGCTTGTCAAAAAAAAAAAAAAAAAGTGACACACTTGTCTGTTAATGTTATAATAGCATTAGCATAGCAGCAATTAGCTTGTTTAGCAGAATATTCATCTAGAAATGATTTATTTATTTAATAAGTTACCAAGAAGGAAAACGATAAGCGATAAGAATACTGAATACCACAACGTATGTGATATTTACTTATGTACAGAGTGGATGCATTCAGTCATAGTTCAGAGGGCTCCCATTCATCACCACAGCTGTCTGGACTCTGAACATTAAGGTGTGTGTGTGTGTGTGTGTGTGTGTGTGTGTATACTTATCACAGATCAAATTGAATCCTCTGGGTCATGTTCCTTTCAGTGAAGTCATCCCATCTTTTGAAACTTTATTCTTTGACTGTTCTTTGACCACAGTGTTGTATTAATAGATAGCACATCCATGTTGGCAGTTGTGACACACACACACACACACACACACAACCTTTGCTTTGTACAGTTTGTGTGTTTGTTTGTTTTTTCATCATAAATAAGAAATACTAACCTAAAACAAAACAAAAATAACCCCTCATTTAAAATGTCTATTTTTATGGTAACTGTCCTTGAAGGCATCATTTCTTGTATTCTTTTACATAACATTGAACGCATCATTTATCTTCCAACACTGCGAGTTTCACTAAAATCCGACTCTGGATGGACGCCGTGTTTTTATCAGGTGACACAATGCTGTAACTTTTAATTCAGTTTTAACTGGACGGGTTTTCTTGCTCTGCTGTGATGCAACAGGTTTCTTTTTTTTATGAATATATATGTCAAATCACTGACTGGATGATGTGAGACGGCAGCAACATGCAATTTCTTTGCTCAAGCAGAAGCTGTTGTAACCGTCTGCTCATTCTCAGTACACAGTGTACTTTACAGCAGGCTGTTGACCTCACATTAGCTCACTGGAAGTTTTCCATGTTTTGTCTGATTTGTCCATGGAAAGAGCCGTTTAGTAACAAGGCATGCCTTCTGTCTGGGAGGGGCGGCATGTTCCCAGCTAAAGTCCCAGTTTGGTACACAGGAAGGACATAGCACAGGACATTTGGTCCAATAATGACACTCCTTAGCGAGCACATGCTCGGTTATTTTTCCACCCGATCAAGATTCAACATACCGATGTCCTCCTTCATTCTTCCGTGTTTTCTTTCCGTTCTTCCTTGTACTGTTTGTTCCAGTTTGCTGGATGAGAATCGAGTGAAGGAGCAAATAAGACGTTACTTAAAATAGCACAATAAAAATAAAAAGACACTATAAATGGTTCTGTATTCATCTGCAGAAATTGTGCGTTTTTTTAGGAATCGACCAGAAGCTTTTTATGCTTCCCGACAGGATTTTGACACGTGTGCATGACGGAGGCCTCAGATGGTGAAAGTACCACGGTAGCGTCATCACGTCCAGTTTACATCCCTGCATCCATCCAATATGATCGAGTCCAGAGTCAGAATTTCACCGAAACCAAAACCCAAATCAAATAAGATGCAACATTTTCACACTGAGGTATCATATATCACTAAGAAACTGAGAGTATGTCGATGTTTCAGTAGTAATCTGATTACTAACCAGGTGCATCAAACCGCATACAGTAAAAAGGTTATTGCACTGTTTTCGTTTTCCTGCCTTAACCAGATATCTGCTGAGAATCGCGTCTTCTTTTGCACATGTGAGTCATTTAAAACTTTGAATTTGGCGATGCTAAATCCAACATTTGTGTTCTTTTGTTGGTGACACTGTTGTTAGAGAACTATGACAAACATCTGAGAAGTAGGTCACCTATATAAGCCTCTGAACCCGTATGAACTGTGACAGAAGACAGATTTGCATTGGTGCCTCCTGTATTGGTATTGACGTTTTGGTGTTTCAGGGGTGAAGTGAGACAGGCCTGGGCTTGTTTGAACCGAGTGCTCTCAACTCGTGACGTCATTATATCTGGTTCAGGTAGGCGGAGGGTCGGATGGTCAGTGTCAGTTACAGCATCTCAGCGCCTCGTCTTCACCTTTTTGTTTGGAGACCAAATGTTTGCAGAGCGTTGATGTCGGCAACCCGAAACATTTTACAATCTGCCGAGTTCACTAGTTCAGAAGCCATTGAAGCCATCTGAATAGAGGGCATTGTATTAAAAACACACACCACAGTGCTGCTGATAGTCATCCATCTATGTGGTCATTTGGAGAAGCTCAGCATGTGGCTGTGTGTAATTCATGTGACCGATTATCATTTAGCCACGGCAGTCGCGGAGTCATGCATCTTTGGATCACAAGTTCGTTGGCCCTGAAGTCACTGAATGGATGAGTGTGTTGAAATCCTTGTTTTAGCTGGAGGAGAAGTTCAAGAGATGACCTCATCTCCAGCAGGATAATTACATACCGCCTCCTCTTCTTCTTCTTCTTTTTTCCCTGATCTGGAGCTGCGATCAGCACATGGTCAGCAAAAAAAAGTCAGCACAGACCTTTTGGGGAAATGGATGACTGTGCATCAGTCTCCTAGTGTTTGGAGTCACCACAAAACCACAAAGTTGAAGGTATTCGATATGAGGCCCAAATATGATGACTCGGTAACATCTATGTGTCTATTTAGCATCAACAGGAATGATCCAGCAACAAAACGTCTCCAACCAGAATGATTGTTTTCAGTTACCTCGTGAACCTGCGTTTCATGTGATCGATGTCTGCTCGTTAAAGAGTGCGTCTGTTAAGTGGAGCCGACTGTGTTAAAAGATTAACTTGATCTCGTTAACTTGACCTAATCACGCTTGTTTTTGGCGCGTACTGTCATGACCTCGTGTCAGCAAAGATAGAAACAGTGCAGTTTTTTCCAGTCCTGTAGTTGATTACATTAAAGCAGCTGTCAACTGTTAGAGCGAACATGGAAAATGACTTTTTGTCTTTTGATACGTGGTATGATCACACCCACGGCTTGTTTGCTTTGGTCCAAATCAGAGTTGAAAAGTTGACTTTGTTCCATTTGTGTCCTGCGGTGACATTGACTTCCTGCTCTCATCTCTTTGTGTTTCTGTGCTCAGATCACACATACAGTCATACATGTATTTAAACATGGGATCAAAAAACTGTGCGCAGCGTGAAACTGCTTTTTACCTCAGCCGATCCCCACTGAGAATCAGCATCCTGTCGTGCGGCTCTATGCAAATGTCTGCTCGTTTACTGAGCTCATTTATTGGTTTCTTAGCTCATATATTTGAGCCCCTCGAGCTGTGACCGGCCCGCTAATATCCAACTCACACAAAAGAAGTTGGAGAACCAAGTGAAGAAAGATGTTGGGAATGAGTCTGACGGGATGTTAGACTGCTGTTAATATAATATAATCAAGTTTAATACTATGTGACCTACTAGTGGTCAAAACACGACTTCAGGTCACACGTGACTCAAGTGTCATTGAAAGGTTTGATAACATTCATTTTAGTCATATTATTTTATGACTGTTATCTTGTTAAACTCTGATTATCTTTTTTGATTACACACAAACTAAAGTTTAAATTATTCTGAATCAAAAGATCCACAATACAGATGCGGGTTTGCTGCCTTGCTCAGAGGCACCTGGGCTCTTCTAGTCCGCCTCCCGGCTCTGATTCGGTCCCGTTGCTCCAGATTCTGACCAGATTGCTAATGATGCACACACATTGTTGTGAAATGAGAATGACCCGGTGTCTTAGGTGTTATCCAGGCTCTGATAAATGTTTTACTAAGCGCATGAAATGACTGTTTTCAGCGTGTGGTTCCCCTGGTGCACGCCACAGAGCGTACCTGCACGTCTATAAAAGAAACCATAATTAGGGACTTTTCTGTAAGCTTTGCTGTTGTTTTGTCTTTCAAGGCTTTTCTGTAAATTTGGGTCAGGGCTGAACGTCTTTCATCCTCCCTCATAGATGACGGCGAGGGGGGATTACAGCACAGACAAAATAAGCACTCAGCTGATAAGCAAAGACACAAAGAGGCCTGTCAGCTGCAGCCTGACGCCATCAAATTACCAGAAAAGAAGCTGTTTGGTAAAGTGTTGATCCCTGTGTTGTTGGTTTGGTGCTTCAGCTGTATTTTATTGCTATTTGTGACTTAATCCAGTGTTTTAGTATCTAAATCCTACTGTATTAGAATTTAATCAAAGTCCCTTAAAACCAAAGAGGTTTAGCGCCTTCGTATTCATCCGTCCTGCAGCTGTAAAACACACACGTTGTTTTCTACTGTCAGAGATGCTGTTATGTTAAAACGATCATCAATATTTTATCATTTCAACTGATCAAGTAAACACTGAAGTGCTTTATAACTTTTTGATAATTGATTTATAACATAAATTATTAATTGGTTGATTGGATAACGAAGGTTTCAGTTAAATGTTTCATAAATCTGTTAATAAATATCCACATTTAAGCGGGTGTTAATGGCCGTGGGACAGATTAATAGATTTCAGATACTCGCCATAAATCCATGAATTTATCCTTTTGTGAATCACCTGGTTACTCGTATAAACTTGAATTTTTACACATTTCTGCCCTACGTCAAGGCCAAACCGGCGGCTTAAATCTGATTTATTGATCTATTTTCTAAATGAAGCAGAAGTTTAAGATATACGAGTGTTTTTTTCAGATTTTTTGAATATAACCAGCTGTTGATCAATCAGAAAGTGTTTTCGAAAGCACCTGAAACACCTGACCAGTTCATTTAACTTGTGTACTTACTGAACAATAATGATGTCCAGGTGCCGTCCGGTGTATGCAGGCAGTATGTTTGCTGTGGGCCATACGCCACCTGATCTGAGGCTGTTTGTACAGGAGCTGTTTTATGCTTCAACACTGATCCATGAATTTATTTCTGTATTTACACGCGTGTTTCTTCATCTGCAACATGTTTAATTAATGTTCCCAGAGATCATGAGTCATTGTTCAGCTTTTTCTCACATTTTATAGACCAAACTGCTTACCTGGGGATACTGGGCTGCTACCCAGACAATCACACTGACAGTCCCTCCAGGAAATTGCGATTTTCAACAACAGTTCTCTGTAATATTTGCGGTGACTTGCAGTTTTGCAAAATTTCCACCATTTCACCTGCATGAAACAATCAAATTAGAAAACCTTTGGAGCAACTGTTGGATTTTGTGTTGTGGTAACGTACATCGTTACAGCGTGATTGCATGTGACTCTGAATTTAGTTTTTTTAAAAACCTGCGATTTTACCACAAAGAGCATTTAAAACATTGAAAATCGTATCGCAATTTTGGAGAAAAGCAACTGGAAAATCAAATATTCTCCTCGAAATCCTGCCGAGGTTTTCAAAGTTATTATTACTTTTTCTGAAAACAGCAGCTTAATACGTAGTACGAGTTTTATCATAAACACGAGAGATGCGCCTTCAAAAGAAAGATTAAGACCTGCTTATTGATGTTTGATGGAACAAACGAACAATAAAACGCCAGCGTGGTTGCTGCAGAGCGAAGA
This sequence comes from Pampus argenteus, assembly GCA_036937835.1. Taxonomy (NCBI): domain Eukaryota; kingdom Metazoa; phylum Chordata; class Actinopteri; order Scombriformes; family Stromateidae; genus Pampus; species Pampus argenteus. The sequence goes on along the minus strand of CM072865.1, from coordinate 23,801,640 downwards.
TATATCAGACCGTAAACACAAATTTCATGTTGCTAATTTTTGTCTGACAAATTACTGGAAGAATTTACATGCGAATAACCTCCCACACGACACCAACAAAGAAGACGGTGTGTTGAGTATTTACTGGTGATGACGCGTGTTGGAAAGAGGCTTTAAACAGCAGCCTCCCACTCATGACTTAAACAGAGCAAGCGGTCCTGTTCACTTCATGCTATCCCTCCTCACCTCACACACTCACACACACACACACACACACACACACACACACACACACACTTGCAGAGAACTTGACTCCCCTCTGGGGACTGATGTCATCTCTACAGCTCGGCTATTTAAAAAGTTTATGATCAGAGACAAGTGTTCAAAACTGACGACAGGAACTGTTTGCAAACTCGATACCAACTATGCTACCGTGGATATTTCTGAATACACAAAGCGTGTTTATAACATTGAATTCATGCAGTAAAGAAGGCACAGGCCACAGTTGCATTGTGATTCTGCCCCTGCATGCATATTTCATGTTATAATAAAGCCGAGGCAATCATGTTGTAATGCAGTTTGTCCTGTGACCTCAGACTTTGCTGAAGCAGATCCTTCAGATAAGTCTGCGATAGGTTATCTGACCTTAACGAGGACAAACTGCTGCTCGCAGCAGATTTGATCTTGAAGCGACGCTGTTTCTCGTGTGTGTTTCTCTGAATTAACGTCACGTTTCACATCGTTGGCCCGTCTGCTAAAAAGAAATGATTCTTGTCTTCGCTTTTCTGCCTGCTTTCATTTTGATGAGCGATCAGGATAAAAACAAATCACCATGAACTTGAGCTCAACTGAAACCAACGAGTCCAGTTTTTGTTCATTATACCTCGAGTCTGAATCCTATGAAACCGCCAAAATAAAAGTCTGACAAGTCTTACAGCATTTCCTAGATTTCAATTGTTAATTTAGTGAGTATAATAAATGCATTACTGTACCACTGGAGTCAGATCTACAATAACGATGAAAGTTTTGTGCTTTGTCTCCTTTTGTTACGTGAAGCTAATTCATGTCCGTCATGTGTTTTTTCTACTCAGTTGAGCGTTTTGTCAAAATCTTCTTAGCACAAATCTTTTCAGCTTCTTTACTATTTGGCTCATGATAGTTTTCCCTTGACTTCAGGGACTAAACATGACTGGAGGAACTAGGACCAGATTTGGCTCCTGTGGGATAGTCCCAGGTGCTATAAAAAGTTCCTGGTCCTTTCCAAAGATAAAGAAACAATAGAGAACCTGCCCATCAGATGTGGTGTTCAATATAAAAACTTTAACTCCCTCATAATCTGTATCAACATCGGCCCCAAAAATCCAGTTTCGGTCAGTCTCTGGTTTGCAGGGCCGACCATCACTGATTGGTCGGCTGCTCCGGTTACCTTTGACTTAACCTTGGTGACTGGTGTTTTATTTTTGGAGGTGTGAATCTATGAACAAACTCCACTGCAACCCAAAACATCCCGTTTGGACAGTATGACGTGTGAAAATAGATCATGACTGAAACTGAATGAGTTTCTGGTACTGAAATGTGATCGGCGTGAGACAGACGGTGAGGATCTTTCCTGAGAACCAATCCCACGTGACGATATGGTGAAACACTGATTAATAATAGAGATAACTGGCCTCACACGAGCAAGGACATTGGCTCAAGGTTGAGTAGAAGCCTTCCTCTCCTTTACACACTGAATATGTGTCTTTTAACAGAACATTGCCTGTTTTTCTTGTTTCTTGTTTTTTTCCTCATCTGTTTATTATATACAGAACAGCTTAAGTTTGTGTAAACAGATGTTGTACTTGTCGATTTGCAGAGAGCGAGTATTTATCTCATAATCCTCACGGTGCTTTGTAGAAATGTGGAATCCCATTAAAACCGTCATCATTTTTAGCCGATGCTAACGGTGCGGCTCCAGGGATGGCAGCTTCACCGCTGGTTATCAGTCTGAAGTATCATTATGTTCTTACAGACAGGATGAATCCTGCTGACTGTGTTGATCCTGTTCATTGTTCAACTTTCACCACCAGCGTGTCAAAGTTTTTTTTCCACATTTCCAGTGAAATATCTCAACATCTGTATGATGAAATTGTTATGAACGAATTGAACTAACTTTCATTATTATTTAGCTTTTCATCTCGTGCCATCATCAGGTCAAGGTTTTGCACCATAGCTGATGATGAGTTTATAATCTAGTGTTCAGTGCAGTCGACCAGCTTCAGTCACAAGACGAATCGTTGCAGCAACATCTGCTTTTTTTAACTTTTTCCCCTCTTGACTGATGTAGGAATCGAAACCTACTTTAGTTTTTGTCTTAGCGGATATTTTCTTTCTTTTCTGATCTATAAAGATAACACAGCAGAGTGCAGGCGCTGCAGGTGTGATGACAATACTCAGGTGTCTCTGCCCTGGACTTCACCTGACAAGCTCTACTGGTCACATGTGGGGGGGCCTGAAGTTCACATGAACTGCGTTGCATTAGCTCAGCGATCCGAGGTGTTGTCAGGCTTCACTAACATCCAGCCGTGCCTCCTGTGAGTCCAGAAAAACAAGAGCTTAGCTCAAAGGAATGCAGAGAGCCCTCCTCCGGACCCTCAAGGGGCTCGGCAGCTCACAGACGGAGAGCAGGAGCAGTGTTGTGTTTCAGTATGTTCTCCTCCTCTGTCTGTTGATCAGGCGCTCAGGTTAAATGTTACTGGATCTTAATTATAGAAGAAGTTGCTAGATAGTATTTAGAGGAAGAGGCAGAGCAGCTTTCAACAAATGTCATGAAACGAATCCAAACCCTGAGAAGTATAAGTACAGGACCCGAGTCTGCCAAGACACCAGGGCATCTGGTACCGGGATTATGGAAAATAAGTCATTTTCTTGTGTATGACCTAGTGCAGGCATGCAAATCTGTCCTGTTGGTTGTTGGAAGAACAGCTTCTCCCTCTGGCTGTTTTCTTTTTAATTTTTTTTTAAAGGAACATTTTTGTGGCTCAGCTTCCAAACCATGTCTGGAGCAGGAGGAATGCAACTCAGTCTGCTCGTATAAATAAAACCCATTCAGGACGCTTTGTTTACCTGTCTCAACATATTTTGTCTCTCTATGGTCTCTTGTTTTCTTGAGTTCCAGTCATTTCCTCACCGTGGCCTCAAGTAACATCCAGAAAAGCATGTTTATCTCACAGCTTTCCTGTAAGTCTGCACTTTCTCAACTCCCACACAAAAAATTTCCCTGCTTTACCTGCGAAAAACCTCACACCTTCCGTGTTTTGGGTGAAATATGGCACACGCCCACACGTATCTCACCTAATTAAAGGTCCCGACACAGGAGTCTGTGGACGGGGGAAAATACATATCTGTGAGGCTCCTGGCTCTTCTTTCACTGCTCGCCCACGCTTTTAAGAAACACTGCTTGAGTTTCATGTTGTAGTATGAAGCGCCACGCCTACACCTACCTCGGTTTCAGTCTTTGATAATAAGAGCAGCTGTTTTAAAGTGATATTCCACCCAAAACCAACCTTTTTAATCAGATGTGCTCTTCTACGAGGGTGTGATAAGTGTTTTTTCAACAGTAACAACACAACTGCAAATGTTATACATCAAAATATACTCCTATACTATATAATATACTATATCATTACACAGCTTCGAACCTTTTACATGTCAAGCACCAGTAAATTGACACACATTAGGTGACAGACAGACATTTGATAAGGTTTTGTTTCAGAAATCTGCATCTGAAAACATTTTGGTTGTTAGATATGAACTCTGTATCTGACATAAACATGGAGGAAGTGAAACCCGTCATCCCAACAGTCACACTTATGACTTATAGGCTGCAACTGCAAAATGTTTGACCTGGGAAGACCTTTATTGTGAAAGGGTCGAGACTTCAATCTGATTGAACCTCTTTGGATCTCTTGGGAGAAGAGTAGGATTGAGTGACTTCTCATTCAGGGATTATTGTTCATCTATATTCTTGGGGTTTTTTGTCAAATAGCAGCTACTGTTCAATCAAAGTGCAAGGCCGTGACGTGTTAATGATGTGTAAATGTTTGATAGAAACGCTGTATAAGTCACAACCTGCACTTTAACTCTAATCAAGCTACTTCCTGTCCAGGTTGGACAAATAAGGAGGGGAGATCATGCACAAGTTGGATCTTAAAAATGGTAATTAAAATCCAAATAAAACGATGGAAGCCAGAATAGTTTTAATAGAAGTTTTTTTCAAGCTTTAAGGTTTATTCACTCATAAAGTTTCTTCCAGCCAAAGTTACCTTCATAGAGACTAATATTCCAACAAAATGAAACTATATAGAAAAAATATGGAAGTGAACCTTTAACTTTTAGTTCTGACCAATAGAAGAACAGGAAGTGGACGAAACCGCATCGCACGTCTGTGAAAGATCCTCATTGGTCGGACAGCAGAGACGCAGATGGAAATCATTGTGATGAATTATAATCTGAACACAGACGAGGAGTTTCTGTCTGCGTTTGCGTTGTCAGCTGTGTGGTCGACTTTTTCCGCTGTTTTAAGGTTTTCATGTCCCAATAAGCAAAAACTAATCAGATGTCATTCTGACTCCGGTTTTTCCTGGTTCCTGCTGGTCATGTGGTCTCATTGGAGGTTTTTAAAGAGAAATATGAATGAATTTAATTTCACATCATTGTTTGAACATAAAGGTCCGCATCCTGTTTTGTAACCTTAACCACGTATTGACATGATCATCTATCATCCAGACTATCAGCTGGCTGTGTTTGCTTCCTCCTAAAGCAAATTTACTCAACAATGTATTTCAAAGCAAACTCACAGGAGCAGACTTGTCTTCTGTACCTGTAAATGGCCTGAAGCCTGAAGCTTTTCCTTTCATTCTCGCTCCCGTAACGGCTTTGTTTCTGCTTTTTTTTTATTTCTTTTTGTCCATATCTGCAAACAGCATTTAATTCAGAGCATTTAGAGAAGTTTGTGGCTGCGTTTAAATGGAACGAGAGGAATGAGGATGCAGGCCGGTCATGGAAACTCTGCACACTAATATAACTGAATGATGAAGCCTGTGGCACCAGAACAGTTCCTGGTTATAATGTAAAGGACAATTCTGTGTTTGTTTGGAGGCTATTTAAGGCACAGATGGTTAAACAGGAACAATGAGAGCTTTTGCGTTCAGCTGCAATTGATTAGAGCTTGTCAGTCTTGGCCTTTGTCCCTGCTTTGAATAGCAAGGTAGGCTTTGAAGCTCTGCCCTGACAAAGACAACCAACCTACAAGCTGACAATGCAAATGTTAGCGTCTGACTGACGAGTCAAGATCCAACCTGCTGTCTTTACCAGAGTCACCCAGAGTTTGTTGTTTCTGGTCTGTTTTTGGCTATACAGGAATATAGGCGTGTGAGGGCAACAGTGAGGTTGGCGGCAGCCAACGATCACAAGTTGTAATAATATTCCCACGCATCTCTCTGACATATGATCCGTATATGAAAGTGAGCACTGCAGAGATAAACAACATCAGCTGACAGCGAGAGCAAACAGCAGCTCGAAGGCAGCAGAGCAGCAGTGTTTACATGCATGCAGGGTCAACTTCAAATATATATATACACACATATAATAATATATATATATATACACACATATAATAATATATATATAAATTTGTCAAGAGTAGTTCAGGATTGTTGAAACCAAAATACGAATGCAGACATTCATATTTGTGTGTGTGTGATTGGTTGAAACAATGGAGGACTGCTCACTCACGCACGTCTTTCCTTTGTAACTATACTGGTATCACTCAGGTGTCGAGGTATATGATATAGATAGATAGATAGATAGATAGATATACTTTATTAATCCCAAAAACTGGGAAATTAAAGACAGCGAGTAGTTCTGTGTAAGGCACATATCACATCGTGCTTCATGGTAAATCTATCAGAGAAGTTCAATACTGCAAAGAAACACTGTTCCCTGTTATTATTCTTTGCAGCAGCAGTGTTGTGACTCACTGACATGTTTTTAATCATCTTTGGACAACAATAGATGGACGAATAAGATATATGAGGCCTATGATACAAACACAATACTTACCAGTAGATCAATGTTGGTGTTGGTTTGGGTCTGCACAAGGGATTTGCTGACATTAAGGAAAATATTGAAAATCAGCCCAATGACCACTCATCCTTTTATTATTATTATTATTAATAATATGAAGAATATAACATCTGGCTGGAGGTGAAACAGGTCAGCACCGCAGCGTGTTTTACTGGAACTGAGTCTGTCAGAGATGTTTCGGCTTCAGCACCACAGAAAGTGTCGGGGTGGAGCTCCTGGCTGGTTACTGGCCCATGTCAGCTGTAGGGTTTTTTTTGGGTTTTGTTTTGGTGGAGAGGAAAGTACCTAAATGTTGCCATCAGTTAAAACAGCCTATGAACAGAAAACTGCTACCAAGACTAAATAGGTGACCTATTCTGACTTTGGTTTATGATAAATTTGACTGAATGCAACTGAGAACGCTGCAGCTGTTGGCCTGGAAAGGCTCGAGTGCGTCAAGACGTGTTATTATCAGAGGTGTGTCTCTTCCTGTAGGCCAATATAAACTGAATAAAAGAGAAAGACAGAAAGGAAGGGAGGTATGTCAATAATTATGAAAGCCTATAAAAAACATCTTTCTACTTATTATGTTCTTGACTTTGTCTCCGTCTTTGTTGTCGAGCGGCGGTGTTTAACCCACCTGTCAAATAATCACTGTGTGTGTGCAGCACACACACACTGTCTGGTAGTCTCTGGCTTCCTGTTTATAAGAGGATTTCCCTCAGACCTGGAAGAAACAGTGCAAAGTATGCATCAGCAAAACAGGCAAATTAACAAAACATTACTGTTGAGGTAAAGTACTGTGATGAGGTTTAATGGTATAAAAAACTAATGAGCAAAGTAAAACTAAAAAGACCTGTTGATGCAAGTCTTTCCAAAGTAAATAACATTACATCACTTCCTAGTCACTATGATTGTTATGCAGGTTTATATATTTATATATATTTACATCCGCTGTCGTGTCACTGCAGCTCTTTACAGCTGAGATCGAGGCTCTGATGACGGCTGGATGACGGCTGGATGACGACATGCAGCCGTCATCAGATCGAGGCTCTGATGACGGCTGGATGACGGCTGGATGACGACATGCTCTCTGAATAAAAGGCTCACATCAGGAGTAACTGAGATTACAAGCTGAAGACGACTGCTCTCATCTCACATCCTAATAAGCTGTTTTTTATAGACGTGAAGGGTTTTGCATCTTAGTCAAAGTCTGTTCAAGCTGATATAAAAAGTAGAGCCCGGCCCGACTTTTGCTGCAACTCTGCAGGCCAATTACATGCAATTAATTACTGTAATATAAATATGCAGTTTACCTTGAAAAATAAAAGATCTTGATAACTTTATTCAGATATTTATTTGTAACAACTGGGACCAAATGTACCTTTGGTTTAGTGTACAATGCAACAAAAAAAAAAAATGCTTTTATGCACACAAGTGTCTTAAAACATAAGCAGAGATGTGTCTGTGTGCAGATGAAAAGGTTTTTATACAGTAACTGTTGGTTCAGCAGCATTTCAATGACTTTATTCTACTGTACGGTATTTCCAAAGACTTAAAATATAGTTGAAATAAAGTCATTTATGCATCTACAAATGGTCAAAACTGCTCTTAATACTGTTTCTGTTCTGTTGTTCACTTGCAGACATGCATTTCATCCGTGGGGTAAAGTGAAGCTTTGCACAGGAATGAGCTTCATGCTAAATGTTTTCATCCGTCTTATTCGTGGATGCTTCATGCCAACCAGACCTGAGTGCAATAACATTTCAAACATGACTGCATCAAAGAACATGTGATACAATCTGTCTACAAAAGCTGTAAAGACAAGAGCAGATTAAACTGTGTGTTGATTTACAGTCATGTGTGCAGCGTGCACATGTCAAGGAGCTGACAGGACAAAAGGGACATTTCACATACTGTAAGCAGCGTCCACAGTTTTAAGGGCTTAAAAAGCCGGATGTTTACAGGTCTCATCAGCTCGATAACTGGCAGCAGCGATGTGGGAGTTGGTTTAACAAGTAGGTCGTAATATTAAAAAAAAATAAACACGCCTACATCTTATCAATCAGCTGGTGAATGATTTATCTTTTACTGTTTTAAAAACAAACACACTATTAGGTGGAGAAACACACACACACACACACACACACACGACTCCACTAACTTCTTTAATCTGCAGCTTGGTAACGATGGCCCTTGGCTTCATAATATTTGCAGAGACAGGATGCAATAAGTTCTGCTTCCTTCTCTTGTTGCAGGTGCTGCTTCAGTGTTGGTTAATGTGAGGAGCAACTTTACCTGGAATAAAGTTCATCAATCTTAAACAGCTGCAAAGGACACGACTGTGAACGCAGCTCTACGGAGGTGTTTTATCTATTGAACTGAGTGATGCTGCTGATATTTAAAAAAAAAAAAAAACCTGCAACTGAGAACTTAAACACTAAATTCCTCTAATGTCACATTTAATTATTGTCCGGTGTTTGTGAGCCAGTTTGCACTTTAATATTGATTTTATTATTTCTTATTTGTGCACAAAGCACCTTTCATTTGTTGTTAAAGGGTCATTTCACTGAAATTACTAAAAGTCATGTCCACTGGTTGTTACTTTAAAGGAAATGTTTATCATAGTCTGCAAAAAGCTCCACAGTTTTATATATTTTAGACGCGTACGAAGCTCTCTGGAAGTGTTTCTTAACTAGAAGACGCTTTATTGTTTATTCTATTGAATGTAGGACAGTATATTTGCATATTGTACTTGTTGTTCTCGTCGACTTGTGTAACCTGTAATGTGGTTTTTTTTGTTACCTGCTGAGGGACAAAGACATTTAAATTAGCATCAATGCTAATACGTTTTTTCACATTGAAACAGTGCGTTCTCTTAAAAATAAAATACGCTTAAGTTATCTCAAAAGTAACAAATTATTAAATTTTGGACTCATAAATAGTTTTGTTGAGGTTTTAAGACGTGTCACGGTTCATTTCCTGATTCCTCCCGAATGTAATGAAGCGATGAAAAGGTGACATTTAGAAAACAACTTGTCTTTCCAGAAAGTCTCCAGGTTATTCTGGATAATCCACAAAGCTCACCGTCAACAGGTTTTTAATTTACTGCTCTAGTCTGAATAATTAGTACCTGTGAGAACATTTATACTCCTCAGTACTAATATATTTTAATCAAGAGTCAGCAACAACACTTTTTATTGATATGAACACATTGGATCCATTATTTTCTATCTGCTGGACTGTTGTTAGGACATTTTAATCTTAATACGAAGAACTTTATTCTCAGAATTCAAAATTCCTCTTAAGTTTTCTCAGAATCTGTTATCATGTCGTGTTTTGAGAATTTTGAATTCTGAGTATAAATTAAAGAGAAAAGTTCAAATGTTCTTACAAAACTTTACTAATATGAATCCAGTTTTCTTCTGATTACAAGACAGTTATCATGTAAATTTATATATTTTATTTTTCTATTATTGTATATTTTATCCTGCAGTCAATGTGAAAATGAAAATGAAAGTATTTTATTTTTTTAAGTGTTATTTAACTGTATAAAATATATAAAGATACCTACCTTGCCTACATAAAGTATTTCCTCTATAGTTTATTTTATTTTATTTTATTTTTAATAAATAGACAAACCAATAAAATGAGTTTCTTTTTGACCTAAAATGAGTTAAAGTGCACTTGTGACTCCTGGTCACACGTTTCCGCCTCAATGTCGACATCTGAATAATTTCCCTTTGAACTATTTTTAAAGGAAATAAAGAAAATATCCAATATTTCACAAGAAAGAAGAAGAACGGAAGGAAGGTGAAGAGGAAGAAGAAGAAGAAATGTTTATTTTTATCGTTTTAATCAACTTATGACTCATCAGATTCATGTTGGAGATGAACCATTAATTGAATTTAAAGGAATAATCAGTACATTTTGTGTCTATAAAGACTTGAGATACGATCATAATTATACGTTAATGTAGTCTTGGGTTGACAAACTTTACTTTAGGCAACGTTAATAACTTATATTTCATTGTTTAGTGTTTGAAAAAGACGCTGTTACACAGTCGGGTTTGTGTCTGAAGGACTTTTTGGTTGAAGTGTGGATTTAATTTCACATCTGTGTAGGTGGACGTCTCGTTTTAAAATGAAACTCTTTGTTTTCATACAAATGCAAATAAGGTTTTATTCTGCCTCATCCACCGTGTTGTAATTCACCTATATTTAAATCCCTCATCACATCCTTAAGCTACGATTTTGGAATCAAACGTGTTGCCCAAAATCTTTTTCAATTGCCTCCAATGGTTTCAATAGAACCGAAAAACGTGTAGGCGGGCGCGTTTTTTCTTATTTTTTTCTCCCTTTTTTAAATTCTCTACAGTTCTTGGATGTCTCTGAGGAGGCTGATGGATTATGGAGGAGATTTCCTGCTCTCCTGTTGCATCAACCAATCACAAAGCCCGCAGACCTGACGTACCCGTGTGTTTTTAACAGTCGACATCTCAGACCATAAGCTGTGTATAATAGAGCATTGCATCATTTGAGTGCAGCCAGAATGTCTGTGAGGGTTTAAGCCAATTTAAAACAGCGCTGACCTACTTTGTTATCGGCATGAACATAGTGTCACACAACCTATAGAGCTCTATTGTTTAAGATGAGGTCGCCTATACAAGAAGGAGGCAGGTGTGACATCTGTTAAAGGTGTAGTTCAAAAAGAAAAAGGAGCAGAAGTTGATTTTTGGGGAGTAGAAAGTGTTCAGCGCTTTAATCTTCTGTGTTTGTGTGGCGGAAGAATACAGACGGTTGTTTTTGATGCTGTCTGACATCCCACATGAATGCTGCATCAGTAGTTGGGAACATCTTGTTCTGAGCGTCAGCCGCGAGGTATGTTCCTGCGAAGAGGGAACAACTGGTTAAAAGTGCATGTGTGGACATGCTGAGCCTTACATAAGAGGTGGATGTAATCCCTTCAGACGTGACGTGGACTTTACAATAACACAGGATGAGAAGGAGGTCAGATGTTGGTCCGACTCTGAGCTCCGACTGATGATCACAGCAGGGTTCATGTAACACACACATACTGTACATAGACATCCTGTACTGTCTGTGTTGACTGTAATGACTATATACAGTGTGTAACCCTAACCTGAGACGGGCCCGTATATGTGTATATATATATATAAAAGCATATTTTGTCATATTTTAATAAGACGTCTTCCTATTTTCTGATGCGTTCATGGTTTTTTTTTACTTGCTGTCGCTGCTGTTTGTTGTTAATAAATCCTCCATGTTTGGCTGTTTGTTGTCTTTATATATTCAGTGTATTGTCTGTGTACACATCAGATCACATCACCATGACAACAACAGAGTCACGACTCTGAGTACTCAGGTACTGTAAGCAACATTATGACGTACTTCACTTGACTTGAGAAATATTGTACTTTTTATTAGTCTACTGTTACTTCACATAGCAAACTTTTTCATATTTCACAGAAAACATATATAATCATCTTTAAAAATAGGATGTATTTTTATAGTTTAATTAGCAAGAACATATCAAATAATCAACACTAATGTTAAAATTCAGAAATGTATGTTGTTTTTTGTTTTTTTTTATGTGTTTTCTGAAAACCTCAAGAGAGTTTTAAATGAACACATCACAAGTAAACGCTTAGTTTTTTTTTAAATGTGACTAGAGGCTTCGAATGTTAATTAACTTATGTCACATCGTCAAAGTTTTACAACTTGAGGTTAACATCGTCAATATAGATATTGGCCTAACTCTACTCTCCTATCACTGCTGCACCACCCTGTATAATAGCCTACTGTATGTCCTCAGCCAATCAGGAGTCTCAGAAGTCTATTCTGACCCACAATCCTTTGCACAGTGGAAGATTTGTCATATTGACTGACCCGCGACAAGCCGGCATGGCAGCTGAAGTATTATTACAGTACATAAATACTGAAAGTAAAAGTATGAGACTTGAGCCTGAACGTTGTGTCTCAACGTTGTGTAACTGTACATTGTGTTCCCGACCGGATGATCCGACTGTGTTTGATTAGATGATGAAGAAACAACACTCCCGAAGACATTCAGATTATATTTTAAAACGGAGACGTCATGCTTTTATTTATTTATGTTCTGCTTGTTGGGTGTCTGCCTCCTGGCTTTAGTCATGTTGTGTGTTTCATAACCTTTTGCTTTATGATGTGATATCATCTGAATGTCAGAGTTTTGTGGGTCTGTTTTGCGTAACATAATCTATCTCCATTGTTCATCTCCATATTTTCTTTATCTTTTCTTGCTTCCATGTTTCTTTATATCTCTCGTTTGATTGCATGAATCATAACAAAACATGTCTCACGTCTGCTTTCTTGATCATTTTCTGATGTTTGCATGTTTTGAATATATCTTAAGAACATTTTTCCCCATCAGGCCTGTTATTAGTTATGTTTTTAGCCAGAGGCTGTAAAATGAGCCTTGCTTTCTCTTTCATTTCATCACATCATTTATCTCCTGTAAGAAGTCCACTTTCCTTCAGTTTGTGGCTTTTTCATGTCTTTTTGGTGGGAATGTCAGTTTCTATTTACCAGTGATCATCAGGTCTTTTTCTTTTTTTCTTTTTATTAACTTTTTATTTGGACAAATTCCAACATAGACAGTTAACAGCATTTCTTTGTCATTATAATGAGTTATAATATCCATATCTATCTATCTATTTATGTTGCCTTTCCAGAGATTTTCTCATACACATTGTTTTTTCTATCATAAAAACAATGGATCATCAGGTCTACTTCATGCACCGACAGGTAGGAGGCACGTCTGAAATGTACCAATTCACTAACTTTATCCCTCACTCGATGCATATTTCTCCTCATAACGCTTCAAAGCATCCGATCATCTTTATAAGAGGTATAAATTCAACACCAGGCACTTAAAAGAATAAAATGTGGCTTATTTCTGTGACTGTGCCTGATTTGTTGTGATTAAATGATTCAGATTCTACCAGTTTAAACAGGAAACAGGATGTAAACAGGACAAACATGTGATTATTCCTTAAAAGAAACACTTTCACCTCAAACTATCTGTAAATCTTTATTACCTGAAAGTGAAACTACTAGTAGGTTCTCCTCGGCTCTCTGAGCCCCCTCGCTCTGTGTGGCGTGTGGTTTTCTGCTACAGAACAAGGCCCCCCACTGTGCTCTGTTTTCCACATTCCTCAGCCCTGACATCAGCTCGGCTGCAGGAAGGACGCTGGCTCAATAGCCGAGCGGCTGTGTGCGGGAAGAGGCCCCCCCATGACCCTGGCAGTCTGGCGTGTGGACCCTGGCAGGCTGGGGGGCCCACGCTATCTCTGACAACGCGAGACCCTGCTACAATGCAATCAAAGGGATGCTTTACATACCACATGTTGTTTTGCGGTATAAATTAGATGGAGACGCCCAACGATCGTTAAGATGGATTATCCTCCCCCATAGAAGGGCCATATGGAAATTTAGGTCACATGCTGAATGTAAATATTATGCTTTGTAAAATTGCAGCATGAAGACTGATGACTTGTTTAGTTTTAGTTTCTGGCCTGTAGTAGATATATATATATATATATATATATATATATATATATACATTAAGATGGACATCTCAGGCTTTTATTTCCAAATGAAAAATGTTTCTACCTTTGACTTTATGACTTTATACACAAGATTCAACCTGTTAATGGTGTTATTGTTTCATAAAAAGTATTAAAAGTATGAATTCATGGAATTACTGTATAAGAGCCCAAAAGATAATATACAACATTTATTCCCGACATGTTTAAGATGTAAAAAAAAATCTAGAAAGTCAATAACCAACTGAGCATAATAACAGTAATAAAAATCAATATCGGTTCTATTAATCAATAACAGACATTGATGACTCAGTAACAGCCTGTCACTGTCCACTCATGATGAGTCTCAACCTCAAAGTCACTTGAGCCCTGAAAGCATATTTCTATCACTCGATGAGCAATCGGTTCCTGCACAACCAAACTATTTTGGTGGTTTTGGTTTCAGATGAGTGTGTGTGTGTGTGTGTGTGTGTGTGTGTGTGTGTGTGTGGGAGGGTTGGTATGGGGGTGGAGAGTGAATGAGAGCTGAGTGGAGGAGGCATGGAAACGTGGGAGGAGGAGGCATCAAAGGCGAAGGGGAAACCGGATCGCTCGACAAAAGGGTTCAGAGACAAAGGAGAGGCTGTCCGCCATGCGGCCGTGAACGCTACGCATGCCTCCCTGTCTGGCTCCATTCAGCTTTTCACTCATTCAACTTTATCAAACCCCAGATCCCAAACACAAACTGGAATTAGCAGTTTAAGTGTTCGTTTTTAAGTTTAAGTATCTGATTAAATCTGTTGAAAACAAGACTAAAAGGAGAATGAGAGGTCCCTGCTGCATAGATATAGACAAAAAACCAATTTGGGCTTTTATTGTTTTACGTTTTCTTAATGTAATAAATGTGTTGGAGGTGAGTTGGACTCTGGTTCGATCATAAGACAAACCTTTCACCTTGTTTCATGATGGTGACATAATGCTGTCAGTCTTACACATCCAACAGGCTGCTTAGTGATTCATTACAGCACATATAAAGTGGAAGGTGACAAAGACATTATTAACAAACAACATTCTGTCTCAACATGTCTGAGAAGTCTATTCATCCATGATACTAACATCAACCGTTACAGACACACACACACCTTCACCAGGTGGACTCCCGGTGTGTTTACAGGTGCTTGATTAATACAATACCTGTCTGGAAACTTTCTGCTGCTTTCAGTTTCAAAACTCGTCAAACAAGCTTTGAGAAATAAAAATGGTTTCATATAATATTTTGTTGTTTTTTGCTTCAACTACAAGAAATCAAAGATGGTTGTTAAAAAACGTTTGCAGCTTCGTCATTCCAATGATTTCTCAATGAAAAAGAAAGTGTTCGAACTATTTCTTAAAGCATCCTGCCGGCATTACTCACCTGTATAATATCTGTATGATCAGTATGTCACAACAACACTACACACATTGATCACAGTGACAAAGGGAAACGGTGTCTTTAGCTGTTAGTGTTTTTTTATTATTGTAAAACGATGGCCGACCAAAGGTAGCGTTGCACCTTGTACATCTACATTTACCACCTGATGTGACTCATCAAGTCACCACATCTTAATCCAACAGGAGGTTATAAGACGATGCGTCAGCGCCGTCCACCACCTAAACGAGAGAACATCTTCTTCTTTTCTGTCTCATCTGAAACCTGTTAGTCAGAATCAGGGCTGCCACACCAGAAGGTGGCGTCACCTTAAGGTGGGGTAAGGTGTACAACAGACAACATAACCACACCTCACAGTGTCACTGGGTGTGATCCCAATGTCCATTTTTGACTCAGCAGTAAATAACATAATAATAACAAGCATTAATCTACTATAATATTTAATCTTATCTAAAGCGTTTCCAGTTGTGCTCTTTTCCCCGGTTCCGGATGGACTTATATGGAAGTTCCTCCGTTGGATAACCACACTGGTTTTTGTAGATTAGGCAACTTTATGATATAGATCAGGATGATTGGAATGAGGAGTGTTGATAATAAAAACGTCAGAGCACCGTGAGAAACAGAGACCACAACGACCATTCAGCTCCACCAGCTAATAAAACAATCACAACTTACATATATATATATATATCCATGCACGTCATAGTCCAATATGTAAGGATGAGTGACTCAATGAGTCCTTTAACAATCTGACATGTTTGGGGATACGTGTCTGTTTGGTTCCTCGCCCAGAGACAGATAAAAGGGTGATTCCATGTAAACATGTAGATGTACAGCAGATTAGCCGTAGCATGTAGCATAAAGCCAGGAAATTCATTTTTGCTGATTGCATCCTGACTCAAGGAAATTTTATTTTGCTCATAAAACTTTGCACTTTGAACTTCTACTTTTACATTGTAGTATTAAAGGTCCCATCCAGTCATATATAAAAACTCTACCTGGGACAATAATGTGTATAATCGTGGTATAATCACCACTGTAAAATCTTTAAAATCTAATTTATTCCTTCTCCCTTTATTACGACTCGAGTATCTATGAATATGCATATATTATATATTCTCATTTCAGCTGCACACAAGTCGTCTCTTAGCTGATATATTGATTCTCAGTATATGTGCATCGGAGGCTTAGAAACTAGTTGTGATGTAACTTTCTACTTTCAGCAGGTGAATATGAGAAGAAATCTGCACACACATCATCCTGCACGGTGAAGCTCGAACATCCAACTGTGATCACACAAGTACAAGTGTCATGTAACTTCTGACGCTTCCTGACCTGCAGCTCCACCTTGTCTTTATTGTCTTTATATAGTATCTTATCATTACATTAACCTAATTTAATTTCACCTGATTGGTTTATAACCTGATATCTTAAACGAGTGAATGTCAAACCAGCATCTGTGCATTGAAAACTCCATTATGTCATGACATGACTTTAACTGCAGCCTGAGAGAGACGTCATGATTATCTGTTTTGGTGGACAGGATGAGGCCAACTCCTTGTGAGACATACCACAGGGCACATAATGCCTCAGACAGGCAGGTTCGAGCCTGCTTTGAGCTTGAATTAGAGTCTAGTCTGACACAGAGGAATGTTTCTCATGTGGTGTGTTTTAAAACCACCCAGTGTTTGGTGAAAAAAACATCACAAACATGAGGTGAAGTCAGCAAAGGACGGGTGTAGCGAACGCTGAAGCATAAGCATACTTTTTTGTGTAATAATTTATTTTACATGTAATATTGATTTCATATTTTTTGGAAATATTTTGGTTATTTTCTACATAGTTGGTATATAATGGAAAATTGTTAAATTAATGTCACTTGACCACGTCATTAGTGAGGTCATCACATGGTCTCGTGTTTTTGGTGAAGAGCAGTCAGCGTGTGCAAGCGTTACATGCAAAGAGCAAAGGACAAAAATGATGGAAGAAATGGACCTTTAGCAACTCCTAACCTTCTGGTTGGAGGGGCACACGGTATGGACATTTGATTGTAATTCTTTGTTTATGTGCAAGATGTGTTTTTGCTTTAATATGTATGTAATAAGTTTAAGTTAAGAAATTCATAGAAACATGGCTGTTTCACTGATGCCACTGTGTATTTCATTGCAGTGTTCACGGTGGTCTTGGGCGTTTTAAATAGAAAATCCCTGTAATAAACGTTTGAACCATCAGTCGGATCGTTGCACCTTTATCCACCAGTAACGAAAAGTTGGGAGCGGCTACAGTGAACACGTTGACCGGGCGTGTGCAACTCATTCCGAGGCCAGAGAACATCGGGGGATTTCGCGCGCTGAATGCATGCTGTGAACTCGAAAATTCAGCTCGTCTTTCGACCTCAGAAAGCTACGCGGACCCAACTGCAGTGACTTGCAAAATACGGCGTCGGCTCTGCCACGAGGACAAGGATTGAGACTGTGCCGTTTCCATAAGTCACCACAAGAGGGCAACAACGCGCCGTGGTCGTGAGTGGATTCAGCAAGCCCTTGGCTTACAGGTTTTCCCCAGTCAATAAGAAACGAACATTATAACTTGTACAAACTGAAATAATTGTGAGAAGCCATTGTGTGCATATTTTGTGTGAATGTTTCAGGCCTGCCATTATTGGTAATTTTACATAACTCCTCTGCCTTTTATGTTTGATTTAACATGTGCGTGTTTGGTATTCGCATTTAAATGTGAGGAGTATTTGTAGTATAAGTTCTACAAAGGGTTTAGGATTTAATTACTACTTCATAGCGTATTACAATAGTTCAGAAAATGGAAGCAGGTAAAGAAAATGCTCTTGTACTTGAGGGAGTAATACAGGCTCTTGAAGAAGAAAAAATAGAATTACAAACCAAGTTAGACACTGAAACAGATGCTGAATTAAGAGAAGAAATAACAAAACGCCTGACTGAAATTGATAGTAGTCTGCAAACTCAAAGTGTAGTGAGCCAGGAACCAACTTTTCAACCTGAAGAACTAAATACTCAACCTGAGCAATCTAGGCGATCAGAAAGAGATCGAAAACCAACTGAAAGGTGGCTGGCCTATGCTAAAGATAAGAGTGCAAAAAAGGAAAGAAAGTTCATGTTAACTTATGTAAGCTTTAAAGGTGAGGTTCAGTACACCAGGAGCAAACTTAAAGTAGAATGTGACAAAGAGGAACTTGAAGGTATGATCACTTCTTTGGAAGAATACGAGTCACACTTAAAGCAGGTGTATGAAAGCTTACGTTCGTTGACAACGCCAAGTCAAGACATAAGACGGCGAATGGATAGCTGCACTTCAGTAACTAAAGAAGTAGTTGCTCTACTGAAAATGCGCTGCTCAGAAGTAGGCAAAGAGTTTGATGCAGTTGCAGTAAAACAATCACTCTCTAAACTACTTCAGAGAGATGAAGCGAGATCGATATATGGATCCACTGTATCAAGGGTGGGTGCAGATAGCATAGCAGAAAGTCAGGTTTCAATAAAGAGAGCAGAAGCAGCAGCACGCTTAGCATCAAAACGTGCAGAAATAAACAGAGAGTGTGAAATAGCTGCACAAAGAAAGGAAGTGTTTGAACAGCAAGAAAAATTGAAAATGCTGGAAAATCAAAGGGATCTGGAAGCTATGCAAGCTGAATACGATGTTTATGCAGGGGAGGAAATAAAAATGAATGCTGAAATAGGGGAGAAGAAAGAAATAACTCTGCCTCCAAGTCAGCCACAAGGAGAAAAGAAAGAAGCAACTCTGCCTCCAAATAATCTCCAAACATGGCATAATACAGCTCCGTATGCTCAGATTCCCCAGGGCACATCAGGCACTCCCCATTCTGAAAAACAATCAGAGCAAAAATTGAGTGAACCATTACTAGTGCAAGCCTTCAAAGACTCTCTGACAATAACAAGACTTCCGGCACCTGAGCCGTCCGTGTTTACTGGTGATCCTCTCAAATTCACTGAATGGCGGACCAGCTTTAAAGCGTTGATTGAGACTTCCTGTACAAACTCAGCACATAGACTGTTTTATCTCAGAAAATACATAAGCGGAGATGCACTGTCTGTGCTAGAAGGAACTTTTTACAGAAGTGATGATGAAGCATATACACAAGCATGGGATGCACTGAACAAGCGCTATGGCCACCCATTCATAGTGCAAAGAGCTTTCAGAGGTAAACTTAGTAGCTGGCCCAAGATAGGACCAAAAGAGCCACTAAAGTTAAGAGACTTCAGTGATTTCCTTGTGTCGTGCAAAAATGCAATGCCTCACATATCAGGTCTGAAAGTGCTGGATGATTGTGAGGAGAATCAAAGACTGCTCCAGAAACTTCCTGATTGGGCAACAGCTCGATGGAATCGAATTGTCACCAAGGAATTGGATGATGGCAAGCCATATCCAAGCTTTGAACAGTTCTCAAACTTCTTAGCCGAGGAGGCACGCGTTGCCTGCAACCCGGTGTCCTCACTTCATGCTTTGAAAAGGATAGAGGAGAAAGCAGGCACAGAAGTGAAACGCATCAAAGCCAGTACCCTAGTAACAACAACAAAGTTTGCTGAAGGGAAAGGTCACCCAGCTAAGGATTTAGGTGAATCAGCAGGATTGATAAAATGCATATGCTGTCAGAAGAACCACTTCATTTACAAATGTGAAAGGTTTGCTGCTCTGACACTTGACGAAATGCCAGACTTACTAGGCTGTCCTGCTGGACTGCTAATAGGCTACGACTGTGTCAGAGCTCTAAAGCCAAAAGAAGTTGTGTCAGGAGCTGAACATGAGCCATATGCAGTGAAAACACACCTCGGGTGGAGTGTGGTTGGTGCTAGAACGCCTGCTGCTGGTGCACTAACAAATGCTGGATTCTGCTATCGCATCTCTGTGAAAGAAATTCCGCCTATTACACCTGCATGTGCGATTAAGGCACTTGAGAGAGATTTTCAGGATACAAATCCTACAGATGGAACAATCTCTCAAGAAGATATTCAGTTCTTGCAAATACTGAATGAGGGAATTCATTACAATGACTATGGTCATCTAGAGATGCCTCTACCCTTTAGAGAGCGACCTCAGCTGCCTAACAACAAACATCTAGCCACAGTTAGGCTGAAACATCTGAAAGGGAAGATGGATAAAAATCCCAAATACAAGTCGGACTATGTACAGTTCATGGTCAATGTTTTCAATGATGGTGATGCAGAGGAAGTCCATGCAACACCTGAAGTCGGGAATACCTGGTATATTCCACACCATGGTGTGTACCACCCGAGAAAACCAGAGAAGATAAGAGTTGTCTTCGACTGTTCTGCCAAATACGAAGGCACTTCATTAAATGACCACCTCCTCACTGGACCTGATTTAACCAATGCCTTGACTGGAGTGCTATGTCGGTTTCGACAATATCCAATTGCAATCCACTGTGATGTTGAGAAAATGTTCCATCGCTTTCATGTTACTCCAGAAGATCGGGATTTCATGAGGTTCCTGTGGTGGGAGAATGGGAACACAATGACTGAGCCGAAGGAGTACCGCATGAGGGTGCACATATTTGGAGCGGCATCCTCGCCAGGATGTGCAAATTACGGCATGAAATATCTCGCCACCAAGTATGAGCATGAGTACCCCATGGCAGCAAGTTTCATCCGAAGAAACTTTTATGTGGATGATGGACTTGCCAGTCTGGATACAGTTGAAAGAGCCAAACAACTTGTTCATGAAGCAAGAGAAGTCTGTCAGAAGGGACATCTGCGACTGCACAAGTTTGTTTGCAATAACAGAGCTGTCCTGGAGACCATTCCAGAAAGTGAGCGTGCTGTGGAAGTCAAGGATGTGGATTTGAACTACACAGAACAACCAGCTCAGAGAGTGCTAGGAGTGAAGTGGAACATAGAAATGGATGTATTTTCATTCAATGTTGTCCAACAAGAAAAAGCAGCCACTCGCCGAGGCATCTTATCCACAGTCGCCACCTTATACGATCCGCTAGGATTTCTTGCCCCCTACATCTTGACTGGGAAAAGAATTTTGCAAGAAATGTGCAAGCGAGGTGTCGGCTGGGATGAGCCTGTTCCGCCAGAACTAAGGCCAAAGTAGGAGACATGGCTCAATGACCTTTCTAATCTTCAAACCATCCAAATACCAAGGTGCTTTGTTCCCAGCAATATTGGCATGATCCAGAAGATTGAGCTGCATCACTTTTCTGATGCCAGTAATGATGGCTATGGGCAGTGCTCATATATCAGGATCGTAGCTGAGGAACAAGTGCATTGCACTTTAGTTATGGCCAAGGCAAGGGTAGCACCCATGAAGATTGTGAGCATCCCACGTCTGGAGCTCACCGCTGCCACAATCTCTGCAGCTGTAGGCAAGATTCTGCGAGAAGAGCTTGACCTGAAGATAGATGAGGAGTACTTTTGGACGGATTCGCAAGTTGTATTGGGTTACATCAAGAATGATGCCCGTCGTTTTCATGTTTTCGTAGCGAATCGAATCCAAAAAATCAGAGACGCTACTGACCCCAATCGATGGTTTTACATCGAGACAAGTCAAAACCCGGCAGATCATGCATCTAGAGGACTCACGGTGGCAGATCTAATGGCATCAGATTGGCTGAAAGGACCCAAGTTCTTGTGGGAACAGGAAATTGTGACCAATCCAACATCCCCAGAGCTTCTCATAGGTGACCCAGAGGTCAAAGTCTTGAAAACTGATGCTATGAAGGAAGATGACCTCTTGGAAAGGTTGGCAAGATTTTCAGACTGGGTCACATGCCTTAATGTCATTGCTCGCATCCAGAGGCTGGCTCATAGGGACATATCTGGGCCTGTTACTGTAGAAGAGCGAAAGAAAGCGACTGTCGTGCTAATCAAAGCCGCACAAAGGGAAGCATTTGGAGAAGAACTCAAACTGCTGAGCCAATCACAAAAACTCAAGAAAACTCATAAAATGTATGAGCTTGACCCATTTCATGAGGACGGAGTGCTCAGAGTTGGTGGCAGATTAAGAAAGTCATCAGCTTCTCTGGAGTTCAAACATCCCTTTATACTCCCGAAAGAAGGCATCGTAACACAACTAATACTTGACCATTGCCATAAAAAAACACAACACCAAGGCCGAGGACAAACACTGAACGAACTCAGAGCCAGTGGCTACTGGATAATGGGTGCCAGTAAAGTTGTGGCCAGGCACATCAAGAGTTGTGTGACATGTAGGCGGGTGCGGGGCCGAACTGAGGAACAGCGCATGGCTGACTTGCCTGTTGATCGACTAGAGCCGTCTCCTCCTTTCACGTATACCGGTATTGACTGTTTTGGCCCTTTCTACACAAAACAAAGTAGAAAGGAGTACAAAAGGTATGGGCTGTTATTAACATGCTTAAGCTCACGGGCCATTCATATCGAGATGCTCGAGGACCTGACAACCGATGCATTTCTAAATGCATTAAGATGCTTCATAGCAATAAGAGGAACAGTCAGACAAATCAGATCGGACCAAGGTACGAATTTCTTAGGAGCAAAGAATGAGATGAGAAAGTGCTTGTTGGAACTTGACAAGGAAAAGATCGCGACGTATCTTGCAAGAAAGGAATGTGACTTCCTAATGAATGTTCCCGAAGCCAGTCATATGGGAGGCATATGGGAGCGTCAGATACGCACAACCAGGAGTGTGATGAGCTCTGTCCTCGCTCAAGCAAAAGGACGACTGGATGACTCCTCATTAAGAACTTTCTTCTATGAGGCAATGTCCATAGTCAACAGTCGCCCACTGACAACTAACACCCTCTCTGATCCCAAAAGTGCTGAACCCTTGACACCCAATCACTTGCTTACCTTGAAACCTACGGTACCTCTTCCACCTCCAGGAAAGTTTGTTCAAGAAGATCTGTATGCAAGAAAAAGATGGCGCAAAGTGCAGTATCTTTCAGAACTGTTCTGGGGCAGGTGGCGCCGAGAATACTTAGCCAACATCAGCCTTCGACAGCAGTGGCATACAACCAGACGAAATGTGCAGGTTGGAGATGTAGTCATTGTTAGGGATGAAAACACTCCTAGAAATGAGTGGCCACTAGCTAAGGTTGTTGAGGCACAAGAAGATGATGATGGTCTTGTGCGAAAGGTGAAAATACAAGTAGGTCAAAGTAAGTTAGGACCTAAAGGTGAGCGCTTATCACACCCCTCATTTCTTGAGCGCCCAGTCCAGAAGTTAGTTATATTAGTTGAAAATAGGTCAGAATAGCTTATCATTAAAATAAGGATGAGAAAAATCAGTGTCCTACTCTATTCATTAGAATTTGTGGGGAAAAAATTGAGTTTCAAGTTATTGGAAAATTTCAAGTTTTATTTCTTTGAATATGGTGAAAGTAAACCTTTTGTAATTTTGGTGGCAGTGTAGCGAACGCTGAAGCATAAGCATACTTTTTTGTGTAATAATTTATTTTACATGTAATATTGATTTCATATTTTTTGGAAATATTTTGGTTATTTTCTACATAGTTGGTATATAATGGAAAATTGTTAAATTAATGTCACTTGACCACGTCATTAGTGAGGTCATCACATGGTCTCGTGTTTTTGGTGAAGAGCAGTCAGCGTGTGCAAGCGTTACATGCAAAGAGCAAAGGACAAAAATGATGGAAGAAATGGACCTTTAGCAACTCCTAACCTTCTGGTTGGAGGGGCACACGGTATGGACATTTGATTGTAATTCTTTGTTTATGTGCAAGATGTGTTTTTGCTTTAATATGTATGTAATAAGTTTAAGTTAAGAAATTCATAGAAACATGGCTGTTTCACTGATGCCACTGTGTATTTCATTGCAGTGTTCACGGTGGTCTTGGGCGTTTAAAATAGAAAATCCCTGTAATAAACGTTTGAACCATCAGTCGGATCGTTGCACCTTTATCCACCAGTAACGAAAAGTTGGGAGCGGCTACAACGGGTCTTGTGTTTGCTGTCAACATGAACTAATGTACTGCTGCAGTGATCACGCTGGGCACGTAGCACACACACACACACACACACAAAGGACAAGCACGAGAATGAGCTGCATTCTTTGTAGACAAAGGACCTTTGTGTCCTGGACACAGTCTCATTAACCCCTCTAGTGGTAAAAAAAAATAAAAAAAAATCACCTAATTCTCATTTTACAATAATTCCACATGTGTATTTCCTCATTTTAGTGAAGGGGGAAGTCTATACATTTTAGAGAGAAGCAGAGTCTTTGTCGTCACAGGAGGGACTCTTGTGTTTGAATACGAGGGGAGAGTCCCGCTCACTTCCTGTTCAACAGGGACAACACCAACGCTGCCTCTGATCCGAAAAATTCAAATTTAAATTTGATTTATTGGCATGACCATGAAACATAAGCAGAAGGCTTCTTTCATTCAGGTATCTAGATGGATTAAAGCATGCTGATGTCAAAGCAGGTAACATTTACCTGGTTCAGCATTATCAAGTATGATAATTAGCACTTTGTCATTACTATACTTGTACTATGACAAGCTGTAAAAAGGGTCTATAAAAGAATAGACATGATTAGATAAGATTAGATCGACTTTAACAAAGGTGAAAAGTCAGATATTCAAAGAACTCACTGCAGGTTTAGTATGTTGTGTCACTGGTTTCTAGTCAAGCTCTGACAGGTTTTCTTCATGTGTTGGTAAAGACAATGTTGCTCCATTTTTCTCCAAGCTGCAGTATAACAGGGAGCGTTACTCTGTCTCTACTGTCTCTACTGTTAGCTGCTGCTTAGCAGATCTGTGTCTGTGTTGCCAGCTTAGTCTGTGGTCACTGTCTGTATTTAGTTCCTGTCTCTACAGAGCTACACAGCGTAGAAGTGAACTTTCACTTTTGTATTAGCGACCCAACAGTAGCTCTACATTTCATTTTGTCCGGTTATAATTAGTTGTAATTGCTGTGTGGAGTCACTCATTTTCTTTCTGTTTTAATCTTTCTGTTTTAATCTTTCCGTTTTAATCTTTCTGTTTTAATCTTTCCGTTTTAATCTTTCTGTCTACACGCTTCCTTCATATTTGGTTAGTGATTCATTAACTGGAAACACCCACGCCCACACTTCCTAAGTTCCACTGATAACTAACTTATAACCTTGAAAGGGGAAAAAACATATTTTATCACAACTTTACTTTGATAAATGATTGATTCAAAGGACTTTACCGACAATTAAGTTCATTTCTTTCTTCTGCCGTAGATCTCTTTACATATATTATAACGTTTCACCGCAGCTCAACCTACCAGACTTGTGACTCACAGGTGGCTGAATTCATTTTTTCCAGACACATGTTGAATGAACCAAGCATTGTTCAAACTGACAGGACATTGTTTTAAATGGTAGTCAAGGTTTCAAAGGTTGGGCAAAGGGGAAAGAAATAATAGAAAATGATGCACAAGCAGATATAGTTGTTGATCCCAGGAGGGAAATTTACCAACGTTGATAATCCCCGAACAGTTTTCAGGATTATTTCTTCAGCAGGAAGTAGTTCTGATATAAACTGTCCAGATTGTGGTTGGTGGGTTTTCCAGCATCTCTGGTGAGGGACATTATTTAAGAAGTTATATTAGTATTGAGACAGAGATGACTTATAACCTCAGTGGGTAAAACTGAAGGTGGGTAATTACTCTGCATGGGCTAAGTGAGAAAACATATGCATATGATTCCCATCAAGGGACCACTTGTTATGTTTCCCTCAGTTCAGGTTCTCCTTTTGCTGTAACTCGAAACTAACCCTTTAGGAAAATACCTGTTATTCACATAGAAAAGACTGCAGGTGCAAAGATAAAGAAGAAATGTGCAGACTTGCAAGAACTGAGACATAAAGTGCTTATATGACAACAAGGTACAACGCCAGCGCCGGCCGTGTGAGAACTCAGGTGTGTTTCAGTTCACACTCATATCAGATTATGTGGATTATAGGCAGTGTAAGGAAACACTGTCGCGACCTGTATCACTATTGTAAAGTAAAGAATGATATAGAGGAGCAGAATGCAGTCAGGTAGCATTTCTGTAATGTCTGTGCAGCACATTGCAGCACTGAGACGTTTGTCATTTTAATGAGATGAATAGTTGTTGTTTTTTTAAGGTTTAAGGTTTGGTTATTGTCCTTCTGCCAAGTTTGCACAATCCCTTTAAATTGATTATTACATAACCAGACGTCAGTCATTATTATTCTCAAAACTATATTGTTGAATAGAACCAGTATCGCTTTGCAAAACATCAAGTTATAGATTTATTCGTCCAATAATGAGCTCATTATTGCTCGTTGCATGTCTTGTTTTGCTCATGCAGCCCTTTAACTCATGTTTAGCCCATGTGCCAAACACTGAAGGGCATTGTATAGTCAAAACACAGAGTTGCCTGTTTGGAAGCAATGATTTCATAAGACCTTCAGACGCCTGCTGTGTTTACATCGCTCATGACTCCACGCTGCCACCTAGTGGCCACAGCGGAGAGTGGTACGGTTCATAAAGTGTTTTAAAACATTTGTGATTTGGAAATGAAAGATGATTTACTGTAAACTATTTCCCAGATTACCCAGTAATTTAAATTAAGGACTATTTTCTTTAAACAAATGTGAAAATGAAACTTACAACACCTTTAACGGTTATTCAGGGACAACGAGGGGAATTACAATGGAAGATTTTTAAAGCTCTGGGAATTACTGTAAGTACTTCTGCTTCTGTAATATGACAAATATGTTTTCGACAGAAGTATTTAAAAAAAAAACAACAACAAGTAGGCTCAATATTATAATATTTGTGACATTTTGGATAAAGGTCACGAGAGATGAAAGTGGACGTACGTATGTATAAAAAGGGAACAAAACTGTTAAACATTAAATGAGAAGAACCACAAAAAGAAGATTAGAAGATATGTCGTTGAGCAAAAATATTCCCAGGAATCAATGTGTATATGAATAAAAATAAAAGTAAAAATTAATGAGGAGATATACAGAAATATATCAGGTATACAGTAAGACAATAGAGTTTAAATAAATAAAATAAATATAGTAACATCACTTTTAAAAAATAACTGTTTTATTTTTTTAAAAGTGATGTTACTATATTCAGTTTCTTTATTATTTATTTGTTATTATATATATAAAAATATATTATTAATTAAAATAACAGTATATTAACTGCTGAGCCCTGAGTGACATGTGCTTTATAACAAGTTTGAACTTACTGATGCAACCGACTGTGAGTTAGTGTGGAAGAAGAAGAAATAATCTGCACAGGATATTAATGTGTTTCCCATTTTAATGTCTACAGGGTAAATGATGCTGCACACCCAGCAGATGGCTGTCTTAACACAAAGACTGAAAACAGAAGAGGGAACGGCTAGAATAAAGACCCGTAACACCACATATAAGACTCACTAACACACACGGTAGCATTGTTCACATTTAACTCTCGGTTATTAAAAAGTTTCTGACAACATGAGATTAAAAGAAGTTGCACAACTCAACTAAAGCCACTAGATGTCAGCCCTCCTCTACATGTGTGACTTCACAAAGTTTTAATTGACGAGTTGATGCCCCCCCCCACTCTCTCTATGTGACTCTCTAACCCCCCCACCCTCACCCCTGCCCCCCGCCCCAAACTCTCTCAGCCAAAATAATAAAATGCTGACATCTCAAAGTCAGTATGCTTGTCTCAGCATAGCAGCTCTGAAGCCTGACACACACACACACACACACACATGCACACACACACACACACACACACACACATGCACACATGCACACATGCACACACACAGAGGGAGGGAAAGAAAAGAGGGGGGGGGGTAAAAGAAAAAAGAGAAAACACCCTCTCTGGTTTCTAAGTGCAGCTCTGCCTTGCTGAGGGGCTTCAGCACTACGCTCCTGTGAAGGTAGGTGTGAGGCTGCTCCCTTCTTTCTCTGGTGCTTTGTGTGTGTGTTTGTATGTGTGTGTGTGTGTGTGTGTGTGTGTTTTGGGGGGATCTTGCCTTGCATGCTGTGGCTGATCCACACTGGTTAATGTTTTTGAGGGACTTCATTTCTTCAAACCAACCAGAGCTTCTTGTGAGATTCTGGGTTTGTGGAATAGGACGAAGCTGCAGGAATGAATGAATGAAGGATTATTATGAACAAATTATTGTCCAGAAATCAAATCTTTCTGTGCAGACATTTGACATTTTTAGGCCGAAACTCTTCATTTGTGGAAGGCTGTTTTTTCCCCCCAGCTGCAGCTTCTGCCACAAAACGAAATACTGTCGCTCAAATGAAGCTATCGGTATGGTATGTGGAGGGGTTAAGCCGTCCAATAGCTGTCCATCGCTGTGCACTTAATTCGTCACTGGGGATTTGGAGATGTTGTCTGTGTGGGCTTATAGTGAGTTTGGAGACCGGGAGGGTTAAGTTTGTCCTTCACCTGTGCATCCCCTCCAGTTAGTGCCTGACATGTGTATCAATAGTCTGTCAATTGATCAAACTACACGTCCACTTGTTGCTTCTTTTGAATATTTGCATCAGTGGTTTGCAGTTAGCTGCAAACTAGAAGTGTTTATTGTTAAAATATTATAAAATTGTATTTGGAAACTTCTCATTTATGTAGTCAAGATGTTGACGGGGGTGCAAAATGGTGCAAAGGAGCAACTCAAGCCGGGGGTTGGAGGGCGGGGGGTTGGGTGGGGTTCACACGGATGGGAGTAGCTGACTTGTGAAGTTAAAATTAAGCTGAGGGCTGATTTGGACTTTGGCAGTAAAACGTGGAGACGGTGACCTGAGGAAGGTGACAAATCTTGTGAGCTGCCGGTGGCTGAACGAGGCCTTGGCCTGCTCATTTAAAAAGCCTCTTCACCCCTCCTACTATTACAGAAGAAACATACCTCAGCCCGAAGAAAAAAAGAAAAGAGCAGTAAAACTAAGAGGAATGACTTCAAAGTTTACTTTCTGCCCCAGTTAAAAACCAAATGCCCTGGCACAGGAGCAGATTATAAATCATGTTAGAGCATTTATAGGAGTATAACCTTTGTCACTCTTAGATTCATTAAACGCACAGTAAATCTTCACTGCTGCTTGACTACTTATTAAATCTCCTTCATATTAACGTTTAATGGATGTGAACGATACAAAAACGTGTCAGCGTGTTCTTCAGATGACTCCATGAACTCAAACAGAAATCTAACAATTCTTTAACTCTGCAGATGAAAGACCAAACATGGTCTCAAAGATCATACGTGGTTACATCAGACCGAAGGCTGTGCAGTGACAATATAACACTACAGCCATTAAATGTGGCTTTAATCTGCTTGAATGATGGACTTTGGCTGATAATGCAGAAGTATTACTATGTCAAGTTGGATATATCAGTTCTTCCTTTGGAAAAAACGAGGTGAAAATGTTCTGTAGTGTTTCTGGCCTCGGTTTTAGTTTTTATATTACATCATTCATGTTTTTTAAAAGTTTAGCTCATCGTCTTGGTCGTTCAGACCAAAATAATAATAATGATAAATTAAAGGATGAAAACTTTTTTTTTTTTTGTATATATGACACAAAACAAATCTACAAAGATAAGAAAAAATATTTGAAAAGATTAGTTACAGCTTCAGGTTTTATTTGAAGCTCCTTGTTAAATCTTCCTTGTTGGTGCTGTGATAATGACGTTTATCTCAGCGGAGCGCTAAAACATTATCTCACTGTCGAGGTCGTGATGAGAAATTCTAATCTAACGTGTTAAGAAGGAGTCACATGTATGTAAAAAAAAACAAAAACAAAAAAAACAACAGGCTTTTTTTATGGCCTGCGTCACATGTGAGGGTCTGACATACTTTAAGTTCCAGTGTAAACATTAATCAAAGTGCTTGACAGGCAATAAGATGGCATTAATCAAACCCCATACATGCATATATACATATATACATTTATATCCAGCTCGTGTCACCGATCCCATAAAGACAGCAGCTGCAGGTGCAGGAGATGGTCGAGGTTTTGACTGGAAAAAGCAGCATTGAGAGCCAGCTGGCGGCGGCAGGTGACAACCACCAGCGTCCTCCACTCCCAGCTTGTTTTGGTCCATAAAGAATCCTCACTGGGACTGTTGAGGACAGATGCACATTCACCAACGTCCAGTCTGTTTCCAGTGTGGTCAGAGGCTTCCTGAAACGTGTCAAAACAAATAAAAAAACACAATCTGGCTGTTAGTCAGCGTACCGCAGCGTATGATCTTATATCTGTTCTTATCTATTTTATATTTTAACAGCTGACAATGAATATTTATATAAAATATGGATTGTACTACATAAAATATATAACGTCATACAAGCCCAAATCAAAGTCAACAGGCTCCTTTTCTAAAACTGTGTATGAAAGTATGACATTCTTCAGGTCTTTAAGTGGCAGGCTGATATACAGTCTGTCTGAGCTCACGTATTTAAACGAACAATAAGCAAGGATCAAAGGCTCAACTGCAGGCAAATCACATGAGCCTCGTTTGGATGGAGACGTGGGTTGTGTCTCGTCACAGACTGGTTAAATACAGTAGAAACACTGAGACACTATAGAAGTTATGGCTGATATTAATTATCTCTCATTTGAAGTAATGATTTCCAGAAACTAACTAATAATACGATGTCAAGGATAAAGCTCCACCACTAAACATATAATATAATGTATATTGTATGTATGGCAACACGCAGATCTGAGATCCTGAGAACTATTTCAACTGTTTTATCCTCCACCTGGTCCTCGTCCCCTCATCTCTTAAATCTCCTCCGTCTTCCTCGACTCTCTGTGTGAAACTGTGTTTGTGTCATTGGATTTACACATTAGAGCCACACAGCACAGATGGGAAGCTGCTACACATACACAGACCTGTCAAGTAACGAAGTACAAATACTTCGTTACCTTACTTAAGTAGAGTTTTTGGGTATCTATACTTTACTGGAGTAATTATTTTTCAGTCGACTTTTTACTTTTACTCCTTACATTTTCATGCAATTATCGGTACTTTCTACTCCTTACATTTTTTAAACAACCTCGTTACTCATATTTCATTTTGGCCTTGGTTTTTTCATTGTTAAAAAAAGACGTAGACTGAATTTGATTGTGATTGGATGAGAAGTATAAACATATACCATTCCGACACACTATTGGTCTGTCGCCCCTGCCTGTTACAAATCACGTCACACGCAAGCAAGCTTCGAAGCAGTGGTTTTATGGAATTGTAGTTCAGGTGTGAAGCACGTAGCGATGCTTCGGTGTCGCGACTCGCGTTGCGGCCAGTACCGTGCTTCCACTCGCGTTGCCGCCAGTACTGTGCTCAGTAGCACACATATATGGTTCTTTAAAGCATTTGCATTATACAAAAATGCATTCATTTTCATTTGGCATATATGGGGCTGAATTTTTCAACATAACATTTTAATATAACATTATTTATTATAGCCCTTAGAAAAATTATGTTGTTTTTTATTTTTTTGGGGGGGGGGGGTCGTGTAGAGCACTGTAGGGCCCTGTGGCGCAGGGCCTATAACATTTGATGGCTTTTTTTCCTCTTTAAATTACTTTTACTTTTCTACTTTAAGTAGTTTTGAAGCCAGTACTTTTACACTTCTACTTGAGTAAAAATCTTGAGGTGATACTTCAACTTCTACAGAAGTCTTTTTAAACCCTAGTATCTATACTTCTACTTGAGTAATGAATGTGAATACTTCTGACACCTCTGCACATACAGGAACATGTTTTAACAGGTACCCCACCTGTTTAGCTCTTACTGTAGTTAAAAAAAAAGGGGTTTCATTTTCCATCTCTGCCAAGCTTTGCATCTCTGTAGTTTATTCAGTGTTAGAAGTGAATGTCAGCCCTGATACAGGAGTTTTGAAATCTCATTATAATTTATTTACTAGCAAAGAAAGTGTTATCTGATAACTTTTTGTGATTTTTATACTGTTATAAGGTTGAACATCTATGTTAAACACATGAGTTGTCATGTGTTGAGCCGAGTGTATGTAACATGTAACCTTAAAATCAAAATCCATCCGTCCATATTTCCTCATTGAACCAGAATAAAAATACAAAGCTGGAAAAGTGTTTTTTTTATGATATAAATTCACAGTACGTATGTCAGAAAAAAATACTGCACATCTGAAATATTCACACACGTATGAAGGTGTCATTTGTGTGTGTGTGTGTGTTCATTGATTCATGTCAGGTATTGTTTCAGGTATTGTCATAGGGGTGTGTGTGTGTGTGTGTGTGTGTGTGTGTGTGTCATCCTCTGTGTGTTCAGAGGCTCCAACCAAACAGACGTTATTATGGTCACATAGTTTTTGTGTCACTGGAGCAAAACAATGCAAAGTACACAGGATATAATAGAAAGTCAGAACATGTCTGATGATCATTATAGATGTCTGATGACGTTATGCTCTATGTGTGTAAGTACTTGACTTTATAAAAGAAGACTTTAGTTACAGGACATGCTGTCGTCATTCAGTTTTACATTTAAAGGGCCGCAGTAGAAACAAAAGCAACAGAAAACAAAAGGTAAACAACAAAGCACCGTGTGGAAATCCACCTTAAAATATAACAGTAGATAAGTTATCTCTGATGTATTGCACAGCAGAGACGATGACTGTGGCTCTGATTCATATCTGGATATGTACTCCACATTCAAATGAACTTCATTTGAATGGAAAATGTCAAACAAAATTTGTGACTCGCGTCATTAAGTCAACGTGAAGTGAAGTCTTAATGATCTCATATCAAGCTTAGATATATATAGATATATATTATAGTCTATTCATGTTCATAGACATCACTGGAACAGCACAAAGTAAATTCTGTTGTGTAAATTTTAATATTTTGCACTTTAAGACATTTTAATGATATATATTTCTGTCCTGAGAACTGGTGACTCATTTTTACTGGGAATTATCTCCTTAATGCTAAATCAAATGCTAAGTTGAATTGTACTTGTTGTACGTTTGTTGTAAAAATAAAACTTCTTGAACTCTCGCTGCCATCACAGATCACAGATGTTAACTGTTACTGACATTATACAAGCAGACTGGCTGAATGAAACCACGTTCTGACCCAGACTGCGATGGGTTTTCTTCTCTGGCCAAGTTGGGATGAAATTTGGACAGAAAATGAAAACACTGGACCTCCAACCTAATAGATGCATTACTCATGCTTTGACCCAGAGGTATACGTATGCTATCGTTGTGGTATTTCCTAGTTTGAGGGCCTTGTTGTGTAGTTTGAACTCGCTGCTCTTTGTTGTATCGAGAGGCTGTTTTTGTGTTTGTGGCTTTTCATCACCGGGTGGGTCAACTACTGTATGAAGGAGTGTCCGTCAATGATAAATATGGGACAGCACTTTCCACTCTTCTCTCATTCTGCTATTCTTAGTAGCTGTGTGGTGAGCTAACGGTTTAGAGTTACAAAGACCTGATTCTCTCTCACTCCCTCCTTCACTCCTCCTCGTTTCTCTGCCTCTTCGTCTTTCCAACTGCAGGCCATCGCTATGGTGCTTGTTCACATCTTGTGTATTTTAATAAGAAAATAAGGCTCATGCATGCATGTGAGCTGGAAGCTGCTGCTGCTGCATTTTTATACCGACTCTGCTCTCCAGAGTATTGCAGATGTATTATTGGAAATGCATCTATTATTATCATCACCACATTATTGAAGCGCTCTGATAGGGCAGCCAGTTCACGACCAGGGTGAATCCTTAGCAGGATTCCAGGGGGACCCCGGGAAAAATATCACTGAGCATCCATAAAAAGGTTGGATTAGTGAATATTCTCATCAGAGGTTTCATATTATCCATCCGCTGTGTTATCTGTTTGCTAGAAATTTACTGGGACTGTGTCTTATCAAGCAGCAGTCTATTGCTTATGATATGATACGACATGACATGACATGACATGACATGACATGACATGACATGACATGACATGACATGACATGACATGACATGACATGACATGACATGACATGATACACTGACATGATACACTGACATGATATGATATGATATGATATGATACGACGTGACATGACATGACATGACATGATACACTGACATGACATGATTTAATATGATACGACGTGACATGATATGACATGACATGACATATAATATGACACACAGACATGATATGACATGACATGATATGATACGACATGACATGACATGATACACTGACATGACATGACATGATATGATACGACATGACATGACATGACATATGATACGACATGACATGACATGACATGACATGACATATGATATGATATGATATGATACGATACGACATGACATGATATGATACGACATGATATGACATATGATACGACATGACATGACATGATATATGACATGACATATGATATGATACGACATGACATATGATATGATACGACATGACATGACATATGATACGACATGACATGACATAACATATGATACGACATGACATGACATGACATGACATGATATTACATGACATATGATATGATACGACATGACATGACATGACATGACATGACATGACATATGATACGACATGACATGACATGATATGACATGACATATGATATGATATGATATGATACGACATGACATGACATATGATACGACATGACATGACATGACATGACATGACATGACATATGATACGACATGACATGACATGACATATGATATGATACGACATGACATGACATATGATACGACATGACATGACATGACATATGATACGACATGACATGACATGACATGACATGATATGACATGACATATGATATGATACGACATGACATGACATGACATATGATACGACATGACATGACATGATATGACATGACATATGATATGATATGATACGACATGACATGACATATGATACGACATGACATGACATGACATATGATACGACATGACATGACATGATATATGACATGACATATGATATGATACGACATGACATGACATATGATATGATACGACATGACATGACATATGATACGACATGACATGACATGACATGACATGACATGACATGACATGATATGACATGACATGACATATGATACGACATGACATGACATGACATATGATACGACATGACATGACATGATATGACATGACATATGATATGATACGACATGACATGACATGACATATGATACGACATGACATGACATGATATGACATGACATATGATATGATATGATACGACATGACATGACATATGATACGACATGACATGACATATGATACGACATGACATGACATGATATGACATGACATATGATATGATACGACATGACATGACATGACATGACATATGATACGACATGACATGACATGATATGACATGACATATGATATGATACGACATGACATGACATGACATGACATATGATACGACATGACATGACATGACATGATATATGACATGACATATGATATGATACGACATGACATGACATGACATGACATATGATATGATACGACATGACATGACATATGATACGACATGACATGACATGACATGACATGACATGATATGACATGACATATGATACGACATGACATGACATGACATATGATACGACATGACATGACATGATATGACATGACATATGATATGATACGACATGACATGACATATGATACGACATGACATGACATGATATGACATGGCATATGATATGATACGACATGACATGACATATGATACGACATGACATGACATGACATGACATATGATATGATACGACATGACATGACATGACATATGATACGACATGACATGACATGATATGACATGACATATGATATGATACGACATGACATGACATATGATACGACATGACATGATATGATACGACATGACATGACATATGATACGACATGACATGACATGATATATGACATGACATATGACATATGATACGACATGACATGACATGATATGACATGACATATGATATGATACGACATGACATGACATGACATGACATATGATACGACATGACATGACATGACATGATATATGACATGACATATGATATGATACGACATGACATGACATGACATATGATATGATACGACATGACATGACATATGATACGACATGACATGACATGACATGACATGACATGACATGATATGACATGACATATGATACGACATGACATGACATGACATATGATACGACATGACATGACATGATATGACATGACATATGATATGATACGACATGACATGACATATGATACGACATGACATGACATGATATGACATGGCATATGATATGATACGACATGACATGACATATGATACGACATGACATGACATGACATGACATATGATATGATACGACATGACATGACATGACATATGATACGACATGACATGACATGATATGACATGACATATGATATGATACGACATGACATGACATATGATACGACATGACATGATACGACATGACATGATATGATACGACATGACATGACATATGATACGACATGACATGACATGATATATGACATGACATATGATATGATACGACATGACATGACATATGATATGATACGACATGACATGACATATAATATGACACACAGACATGATATGACATATGATACGACATGACATGACATGATATATGACATGACATATGATATGATACGACATGACATGACATATGATATGATACGACATGACATGACATATGATACGACATGACATGACATGACATATGATACGACATGACATGACATGACATGACATGACATGATATGACATGACATATGATATGATACGACATGACATGACATGACATGACATATGATACGACATGACATGACATGATATGACATGACATATGATATGATATGATACGATACGACATGACATGACATATGATACGACATGACATGACATGACATGACATGACATATGATACGACATGACATGACATGACATGATATGATACGACATGACATGACATATGATACGACATGACATGACATGACATGACATATGATACGACATGACATGACATGACATGACATGATATGACATGATATGACATGATATGACATGACATGACATATGATATGATACGACATGACATGACATGACATATGATACGACATGACATGACATGATATGACATGACATATGATATGATATGATACGACATGACATGACATATGATACGACATGACATGACATGACATATGATACGACATGACATGACATGACATGATATATGACATGACATATGATATGATACGACATGACATGACATATGATATGATACGACATGACATGACATATGATACGACATGACATGACATGACATGACATGACATGATATGACATGACATGACATATGATACGACATGACATGACATGACATATGATACGACATGACATGACATGATATGACATGACATATGATATGATACGACATGACATGACATGACATATGATACGACATGACATGACATGATATGATATGACATGACATATGATATGATATGATACGACATGACATATGATACGACATGACATGACATGACATGATATGACATGACATATGATATGATACGACATGACATGACATGACATATGATACAACATGACATGACATGATATGACATGACATATGATATGATATGATACGACATGACATGACATATGATACGACATGACATGACATGACATGACATATGATACGACATGACATGACATGACATGATATATGACATGACATATGATATGATACGACATGACATGACATGATATGATACGACATGACATGGCATATGATACGACATGACATGACATGACATGACATGACATGACATGATATGACATGACATGACATGACATATGATACGACATGACATGACATGACATATGATACATGACATGACATGATATGACATGACATATGATATGATACGACATGACATGACATGACATATGATACGACATGACATGACATGATATGACATGACATATGATATGATATGATACGACATGACATGACATATGATACGACATGACATGACATATGATACGACATGACATGATATGACATGACATATGATATGATACGACATGACATGACATGACATATGATACGACATGACATGACATGATATGACATGACATATGATATGATACGACATGACATGACATATGATACGACATGACATGACATGACATGACATGACATGACATATGATATGATACGACATGACATGATATGATACGACATGACATGACATATGATACGACATGACATGACATGATATATGACATGACATATGATATGATACGACATGACATGACATATGATATGATACGACATGACATGACATATGATACGACATGACATGACATGACATGACATGATATGACATGACATGACATATGATACGACATGACATGACATGACATATGATACGACATGACATGACATGACATGATATGACATGACATATGATATGATATGATACGACATGACATGACATGACATATGATACGACATGACATGACATGATATGACATGACATATGATATGATACGACATGACATGACATGACATATGATACGACATGACATGACATATGATATGATACGACATGACATGATATGATACGACATGACATGACATATGATACGACATGACATGACATGATATACGACATGACATGACATATGATATGATACGACATGACATGACATATGATACGACATGACATGACATATGATACGACATGACATGACATGATATGACATATGATACGACATGACATGACATATGATATGATACGACATGACATGACATGACATGATATGATACGACATGACATGACATAATATATATTATAATATTAGATGTGATATATGATATGATACACTGACATGATATGAAATGACGTGCTATATGATATGACATGACATGATATGATATGATGTGATAAGATATATTACATGACATGTATGATATGGTACATTAAGCACAGGGAACAATACAATATGGTACAATATAATATAATATATGACAAAATAGTGTGTTCCAATATTATGTGATATACAACACAATGTAAAAACAATGTGATACAAACATGATAAGATGTGATATAATACAACATGATACTGTATGATGCAACATAATACTGTGTATTTCTGTGCATGATGCTTTTATCAATATACTGTATAATACTGTACATTATGAGGCAATTTTATACTGCGAAATATGGTATGATATGAATAAAAACAAAACCTCTCCTCCTCTCTCCTCTGTTTTCTCCCACAGTGTCCTCCCGCCCAAGGGTGTGCAGCGGTGTGTATGAGTGAGTGTGTGTGTATGTGAGCCAGAGCCCCAGGAGCCATGTCAGACCCCAGGGACATTGATGAGGATGCTCTCCTCAAGGGCCTCACCGCTGAGGAGCTGGATCAGCTGGAGTATGAGCTGCAGGAGATGGACCCCGAGGTACAGAGGACTGCTTGATTATCCTTAACCTGCCAGGAAGTTCTCAGATCTTTAAGTCATTGTGGTCTGCACCTACCTGACCAGGTGTAGCTTGTTAACTGTCAGAGAAAGAGAACATCATGACGTCTTCCTTTCAGTGAGCCCACCAGTGATTAGAGCATAAGATGAATCATAGTGAAAAATGAAAGGTCCCAACAACCAATGTTGTCCATCTTTTAGGGATAGATGAAATGATCTACTCTCATTTAACTCACCCAGCACTAAAACAATGGTCTCTAGTTATAATGCCTCATCAACATAACATTTGACCATCTGTTCTCCCAGAATGCCATGCTGCCAGCTGGCTACCGGCAGCGTGACCAGACGAAGAAGAGCCCAACGGGGCCATACGACCGTGACGCCCTGATGCAGCACCTGGAGAAAGAGGCCCTGGAGCACCAGGACAGGGAGGACCTGGTGCCCTTCACTGGGGAGAAGAAAGGTGGGGAGAAAAATATCATATTTACCATAACAAACCCTGAATCGTGTTCTGTGATGCACCGGCTCTTTATTTCAGGGGATTTTGCAGCTCATTGACTTTTGAACCCATTTCCATCATATTCCCACATGTCCAAACATATACCAGGTTAAGAATATTTGTACAACACATCTAATAAATGGAAACCAATAACAGAACAGACATATGTGTGTTCTGTCTAAAATTAGGGGTTTTCAGAACTAAAAATGTCAAGATAAATAAGCAAGAAAAAAGCACAGTGGAAAACTAAGTTTATTAGAGTTGCTCCACAAATCCACGATAAGCTCTGGCTTACGTGTGTTTTGGGAAACATGATCCAAACAGAGCTTTTACCAAAACGGAGACAAATCTATGGCTTGAAACCCCATTAAGATCTTTAATTCTTTGTCAGATGTCACTTTGGGAAATTTTGGTTTGCAGACACGTAAATACACACAAACATCAGAAATGTAAATCATCACTGCAAAATGACAACAAACTAAAATCCTCAAAAGTTTATTTCTGTCCATCTTGCCTCATTTCTGACTGTCCCTCCTGTTTTGCCCCGTTTTCATATCTTCTTCTACTCATCTGTTCTTTATTTCTATCTCCAGGAAAAACTTTTGTGCCCAAGGAAGCAGAAGGGATCCCTGAGCATGAGCAGGTGATGCTGGAGCCGGAGCTGGAGGAGGCTCTGAAAAACGCCACTGACGCAGAGATGTGTGATATTGCAGGTTAGACAACCACCATTGCTAGCAGCAGCAGTACTTCTCTTTCATTTAAAGGCCTTCTAGTTAAAGTCGGCACAAACATCAATCTGCAGCTCAAATATCAAAGTGAAGTAAATCATAAGATACGTTTGATGAGAGATGAGCCTGACATTATGGTTCACGGTTGGCGCTTTAAGGCCTCGGACCACCAGGCCGACCCACTTCCACAATGACCATCATGAGCTCATGCCGTTTCCCAGCAACAGGTGCTTATTAACCCATTATGACATACACAGCATTGTGTTTTCATCACAGCGGCTCTGACCCAGATACAGACCCAGTTATACAGTCCCTCTGCTGTTAGCCAGCTCAGTAGTTTCAGGCTAACAGACATGACCAGACATGCGATGGGCTCCAATTCCCCACGCTCAGCAACACAAAAATAAATAAGCCTGGCCCGACTCCACCACAGGAAGGGTGGATTGGACGTGGGGGACGGTGGGGACAGAGATACAGTATCTGTTTGAAACAGACAAACAGGCAGCAACTCTGTTCACAGATAGAAAAGACACAGTTTTACATGTTTCCTGAAGCTTTACACGTCTGGATAATGTCCGTGTTACATCTGAAAATTGAAGTTTCGGTGGCTGATGTATCAGGAAGACCTCTACATGTGCATGCTTTGATATTTGAGCTTCATCAAATTGTAATCGGGATTAAATTGAATCATTTAACGTGTTTTCCTGATTGAGTGTGATCCTTTGAACTTCCTGAAAAGCTATTCTGACAAGCCAAACAGAGGCAGGCAGGGCAGGAGAGCCTGTTTGTCCGGCTCCATGAGCCTGTCAGAGAGGCCGCCGTTTTAACCCTGGATAGGCTCCAGATACGGATTGAAACCTCAGTTAGCCTGGGCCAGTCTTTTGTTTCAGCTTTTTGGCAAATGAACTAAAAGGGGATGAAAAGCTTGGCTGACCCGCTCCATGAAACCAGACTGAGAGTTAGCAAGTCACAGTGGAGACTTCATTTTCACTTTTTATTCATGATATTAATTATATTGGGCTTTCTACTTATCTGCAGTCTAGTTTGAGCTGTAAAGCTACTATGGGTTATTCTCAGGGCCAAACCGGATGGGGTGTTTATGGCCAGTAACGCCAATCTGAGCAGGCAGCTGTCTCACTGGCCTCCCTCTCCCATGGTCCCCCCACCACACCGGGTCAGGAGGCTGGTGGGTGGGAAGGTGGAAGGAGGGTGGAGGGATGGCTGTCGCAGCAGTTGGTGTGTGACACAGTTTGGTGTCGGCGCGTTACAACAAGAAGGTCTGCCCCCTTCTGGTCATAAACAGGAGAAAACTCAACATTACAGTTCAGTGAAGGCAATGTGGGATTCAACATAAACAGTCTATAAAGTTCAGTTTCTATCACAGACAGGCAAATAGTTTTATATTATACGTCATAAAAACGTATAAAAATGTACAGAAAGTCTCAAGCTAATGTTTATCGTCTTCAAACTTCACATATATCTGATTACTTCACAACATGAACTCTGGCAGGAGTCTTTTCTCCTAAATTGCGTGTGGTCTTTTAACACCGACACAGTATCAACAAGAATAACACACAAGTTATTTTCCACCGCCTCAACCCGAGACTTGTGTATTATGTGTGTAAATACGTGTTATCTTTATTTCCTCTGGGCCTCTGGAAACTGTGTGATCACAGCCAGTGACAGAGTTTCCCGCTGAGCTCAGACAACAATATCCTTATCTTGTCAAACAGACGCGGAGTTGAGGGAACACCTAATACTTCTTTATTCTGGGGCCAAAATCAGAAACATTTTATTTACACGTGCAGCAAAGAAACAGCCAATATGAGAATTAAAAGCATAAACCAGGACACACAGTATAACCTCACTTAAATATCACTGATATCTTGTATTCATAGTGTTTTTCTTGTACTTGCAGCTATACTTGGAATGTACACACTGATGAGTAACAAGCAGTACTACGACGCTTTGGGTACCACGGGAACGATCGCCAACACAGAGGGCATCAACAGTACGTATGATAAGATATTTTACGATTATCTGGTATTGAAATTCATATGGACGATAAGTTTATTTTGTGTTTTACTTCAATCATCATTTTGCTTCTTTTACTTTAACGTTTAAAAGTTCTTCTGTTTTGTATTCGGTACTGAAACTCAGGTCAACTACAGTATATTGGCTTTAAATGTTATTGGAAGTTGCTGTATAGAAAGTATATGAAGAAAAGGATAAAAATAATCATTCTTTTCACGTTGAGATTCGTCTTATCTTCTGGACATCAGTACGTTATAATTTGGAACGAGGTCCTTTAACCGTTGAGCTCGTTTTTTCTTTAGGTGTCGTGAAAGCTGATCCATTCAAGATCTTCCCCGACGAGCCGCCCAACACCACCAACGTGGAGGAAACCCTGGACAGAATCCACAACAACGACAGCAGCCTGACTGAAGTCAACCTCAACAACATCAAGGTCGGCCCAACAAGAACAAACAGTCTGTCAACGTTAAGAGTCGCTGAAATAAGCTGCGGTGAATAATCAGTCCCTCTGTTTGTGTCGCAGGACATTCCCATCCCAACACTGAAGGAGATCTTTGAGGCGATGAAGGGAAACTCTCTCGTAGAGTCTCTTAGCATCGCTGCGACCCGTAGCAACGACCCTGTGGCCTACGTGAGTACATCAATTATTTTAGTTTGTTCTTCATCGACTATATTTTCCGAATCTCTTCCATTTATACATGCTACTCTAAAGGTTGGTGTAGAGTGCTGTGAAGATATAAGGATATGAGGTGGATGGAGATCAATTCTGGTGTGTGTGTGTGTATGTGTGTGTGTGTGTGTGTCTGTGTGTGTCAGGCATGTGCTGAGATGCTGCAGGAGAACACCAGCTTGCAGAGTCTTAATATCGAGTCCAACTTCATCACTTCAGATGGCATGATGGCGATCATCAAGGCTATGGCCAATAATGCCACACTGGTGGAGCTTAAGATCGACAACCAGGTCTGAAATATAATACCGTAACTTATAAATAATACAACAGATTTGATGTATTTTGAGGTATAATCACATAACGTCACATAACGTTTGAATGAGCTGCTTCTCCTCTCGTCTCCGGTACAGAGACAGAAGTTGGGAGACTCAGTCGAGATGGAGATC
Source organism: Pampus argenteus (assembly GCA_036937835.1). NCBI lineage: Eukaryota > Metazoa > Chordata > Actinopteri > Scombriformes > Stromateidae > Pampus > Pampus argenteus. Next base: position 23,757,622 of record CM072865.1, on the reverse strand, counting down.
GCCTCCATGTTGGAGAACAACTCCAGCATCCTCAAGTTCGGCTATCACTTCACCCAGCAGGGTCCCCGCGCCAGAGCCGCCATGGCCATCACGCGAAACAACGACATGAGTGAGAAACGGATCAGAAAATCATTTTTAATATGTTGTGGAAAGATAGGAGTAAAGATTTTTTTAATGTGATCTTTCTTTGCTTTGCAGTTCGCCAGCAGAGATTAAGATGAACACATCAGCCGCTCGGAGCCTGCACACAGACCATCGACAACCTTGTGTTAGCATGTTAGCACGAGAGCCGAATGAACCGCCCAACATCAAACCATTTCACTTCATTTTCTGCAGCCAGCTTTGTGTCGACTGCTTAATTCATCATAAAAGCATGTATAGGTCACAAGCAAAATGTGAAGCGTCTTTTCTTTTGTTTTTTTTGTGCTTTTAGTTTGTGCATCGCCTAGAAATCATCCCAAACAAAAGATTCATTCTTTTCATTCATGAGAACATCTTCAATATGGTGCTACCTGTGGGAAGACAACAACCTGTAAATACTTTAAATAAAATATATATTCAAATATTTTTTTGTAAATGTTTGACAAGTTTAATTTTATTGTTTCCACAACTTATTTTGACATGTATTTTTCTTAACCAGAGAAGCACGTATTTCGGTGCATTTCAGTATCTGCTGCTAAAACTTTTAATTCTTCCTCATTATTAACCCGTTTCCTCTGGATCTTCTAGCAGGTGAATAAAAACATTAAGATGATGACTCTTCATGTTGAGAATCACAGGGTTTTAATCCCTAAAAGTCTCTCCTGATCCTCTGACTTCCCTCAAGCACCTGAGCTATTTTTACTCCCCCAACCCCGATGTGAAACGTAACTTAGTCCACCGGGTTTGAGTTACCTTGTTCCAAATATAAGAACCAACTTTAAGAGGGTTGGACGAAGGGTAGAAGAGGGCACTCGTGCCCCCGCAGAGATTTATGAACAGAGACAGCTGCTAACCTCTGAGGACTTTGACAGCATTGCTTGGGTTCCTTCCTTCTCTTATTTTTTTTAAACCTATTTCTTCATTAATTTAAAACGCTCAAGTCTGACATGAGCACCAAGTAATAAACAGAATTGGGATATTTAGATTTCTGAGGGTTTTTTAGTGTATTTTTAGATTGTAATGCTGGGTGCATATTTACCATATTGTTGCTTTATTTTCCTTTTTTTTGTCAGATTTGCATCAGAGGACTGTGTAAGTTGTAATGCTGTAAGAGCAAATATGATATTAAAAGATCATATTGCCTTCAATAGTTTGTACTTCTTACATAACAAGTGTTTACATGCCCTATTGCCAAGTCCGTGACAGGGGAGAAAGATCTCCAACATATCAAGAGCCTCCTCATGTGGTGGCATCGCTGTGAGGCCTGAAATAATGAAGTGAGCTTGCTGTCGACACACATTAGCAGCGTCATTAGAAAGTAACTCATTATAAGTTCTCCCGCAGCTCTCACGAACCCTGACGGTGTTTTCCAATTTATACCAAAACTGCTGAATGACTGATGAATATAACCGTTACTGCATATCTGCTGCAGATTTATGGATAAGATGACTGAGGATTAGTCCTACCAGAGAGAAGTGATGGAAATAGGATCACCCTTTCAAGGGACGATGAGACATGTGAGCTGAAAAGTCACGCGTTTGTTCAGCTTTTCTGTTGCTGAAGACGCCATGAACAAAACGTAGCGAACGCCGGTGAGGTTCATAAACTCCAGTCTGTAACGCTGTTTGAAATCACAAGAGAACAGCACCAGTTCAACACATAGTGGCTTTAAATTAATGGGGATTTGATCAAAGCATACAAGATATATATAAATGTATAGTTAAATCATAGTATGTTATGACATGAAGACTTTTTTTCATGTAATTGTGAATTTAATAGCAAAGTAAAAACAACAACAAGTGCAACTGATGTCTGCTGGAGAGTAGCAGGATTTCCTGGATTATACAAAATATGTTGGAAAAAAAAAAGTCTTTGCACACGGAGCAGTTTCAAAACGTCGCCGTGGCCTCTGAACATGCTGCTCTGGTACAAGTTAATGTGTGCTTTCCAACACTTCTCAGTCCTCTCAGTGACTTGTAGGCGGAGGAGCGAGCGAAGGAGGATCATCCTCATCTGAATCAAACTCCACATCCTCATCTTTAATCCACTGGCCGCTCCGGTCTTGCAGCCACCCGTCACTACAAAAACACCAAAGATTTATGAGACTGATATTGAACTGACATCCAATAGCGAGAATGTATAATTTTAGCCATCACTACTACGTTCCAGGCCAAATAAGAAAACACTTCTGTACCTTTTCAATTTGAGGTAATGCTCTAGCTCTCGTCTCCTCTGCGGTGTTACAGGCTCTGCTTCCTGAGATCCTTCTTTGTGTTTTGATGGATGTGACTGTTTATTGGCTACAAAAGATAAACCCACACGTAAAGCACGACCAGCCCTTGATCTTTGTCAACACAAAGTTGAATAAAAGACTTCCTGTGACGGATGTTACCTGCTGTGAAGCCACTAGAACTGCTCTGTGATGAGTTGTTTGAAACTTCTGTTTTCTGTGCTTTTTCTTGCGCAGTTGCTGTGTTGCTGTAAACGTCCCCGCTGGGATCTGAGCCGATGCTCGCTGGTCCTTTTTCAGTTTTTGTACTTATAAAAAATGACATCATTTTATTATGTGTTTTTTTTCTCCCTTTTCTAAGATAAAAAATATACATGGACATTTACAGCATCTCACTCACCTGGTTTTCCTGTGGCAGCTGTTATATGGTACAGTCTTCAGTAAAGCATGATGGGTGAGCTTCCGTGTTTGTTCCAATAAAGGCGCTGAACTGGAGGGATCCTATAAACAAGAGCACCACACAATATAACAACATAAATCAAGTTCATTGTGTTGAATTATCTAACTGTCTGTTGTCTGCACAACTATCCCGATATTCTTACCAACCTCTCTCCTGTCTTCAGCTTCGACAAAGTTTTCATGTTGCCGTTTTGTCATTTCATTCTTCAGTCGTGCTTTCTTGCCATAAAATCTCTTTAATCCTGAAAAAAATACAACATAAAAACAGTTTATATTCATAGTCATGCAGAAATACACAGTAGGACTGGGAGATATGAGTGATTTATAGTATTTAATGTGTCACCTTCCAGGTGCCTTTTCCCGTTTCGGTGGATTGTCAGCATGTCAACTGTATCAAACACAGGTCGGTAGGAGCACACAAGACAGGTGTATCTACAGAGTGAATAAACAGGTAAAACTATGACGTCATGTCATCACTTATTTATGCGTTTAACAACCTGAGAAGTTACACGAGTGTTATATATAAATATCAGTGTTTTTAAGGTTTTTCACCTTCCATTTTTCATAAGTGCTGCTTCATCTTCGGGAATAAAGTTTGACAGAAGATCTGCGACACGGCGTTTCTGAAACCAAAGACAACACACCACAGTACACAAGTTAATTCAGTTTCAAAGAGGCATCACTTGGTTGGTCAGGTAGCTGGTTAGCTAACAAGATGCTAAAAACATGTATAATATCTGCTATAAAAAGAGCTGCAAGCGTTAAAATACAAATTTACCTTCAGGATGTTTAGCTGACTCTTGTCATCACCTTCCCTTTTGAAAGACATTATTATGGATAATAATTTGAAAAAGGAATATCTGTAACAATTTAGCTAGCTAGCTAGCTAGCTACTTCACGACTTTGTGTGCTATCCTGTCTCTTAACGCTGTTGCCTTCCGGGTCAAAGGGAAAAAATGGGAAAAACTGATTTCCAATCTGAAAATATCTTTCCGGTGGTAAATTGTTTTGATTTTAGAGAGTTTTTAGAGCTGCCAACGATTTTTACCGTTACAAAGTACTGATAAGAGACAGCCACATGCTGTATTTTATATTTGTTTGGTTTGAAGATGCTTGTTGTACCTTAAAACACTTGAATATATCATTCAAATTCACTACATGTCTAAGTGTCTTACATTCAGACCATTGGAGAAAACTGAAGCATCAGTGTTAGTGCAGCATGTCACAGTTGTAGCTGCTGGAGGTGGAGCTACTACTTTATATATAGTTAAGTCCAATGGTTCCTAAGCTAGGGGTCGGGCCCCTTCAAAGGGTCACCAGATTAATCGAGTATTACTAGTTACGGTTATTTCGAGGGTCCTGAATGCAACGCCTGTGAGGGATCATGGGACTCGTCACTCACCGCGGCAGCCATGGCAACATATGGCAGCAGACAGCTGACTGTGAAACATTACAACTTTCACATCACAACGACCTGTCAGGTGTTTGTTTGAGGCATAAGGTAGGTTACATTTGTAGTTAAGTAAACAAGTTATTGTCACGAGCGGTGGCAGAGTTTCTACAGGTACCGTTACCACGGTAACTTCACAGTTTGACACGCGAGAAAAAGAGCGAGCGTCAACGTTAATTAACGCTAAGTTGATAACTAGCTTGCAGGCTAACTAAGCTGCTAGTTTGATAACTAAAGTTCACATGTTATTTAAGGTAAGTCAGCCGCAGTGTCATGATGTGAACGATATAAACGTCTGCTGGTTGACCGCATTTTATGAGCGTTTGGTCGGTTGATAACTTTGAAACACTTGCTCCACAACAATGTCCGGGGAGCGGGCGCCTTTGCCAGCCGGAAGAAACGGCCTCCTCCGCGGGAGCCGGGCGAGGTCTTACGGCAGTTTGGTCCGTTCTCCGCTTTCTCCGGTTCGACACATTGAACACAACATTCAGCCAGGAGAGACACTACAAGGCCTGGCTCTGAAATACGGAGTGTCTGTAAGTATAACCAATTACTACTCATCTATTATTAATAAGTTATTAAATATCACTTTTTGCATTAGGCCTGTTAGGATGAACAAAACAAGCATATTTAACTATTCCCAGCATGTATATGGCTTCATGGCCTAGTAGTTTGAATGATTGTTTTTCCTCATTGTTGTCTTTATTTTGTGTTATTTGTTTGTAAATCAGGCAGTAGGCTATTTATTTGTACAACTTTGAAACTAACTTTATTTTACTTAGTTGGAGTGCTGTCCTGCTGATAGTGTTTTTTTAGTTTTTTTAATTTAAAATAGACTATCTTTAGCCAATCTTAAAATAAGCTTAACAAAAGTCTCACAAGGTAATCCCTCTGTTACAGATGGAGCAAATTAAAAGAGCCAACAGGATGTACACCAATGACTCCATATTCCTGAAGAAGTCCTTGTCAATTCCTGTGCTGTCAGACTTGCACGACTGCAGTAACGGTGTAGATTTAACAGAAGAGGACTCAGAAGACGGATCTGACTGTGCTTCTGGTCAAAATGGGCACACGTCAAGGTCTTCTCAGATGAAGCAAGACGCTTGCAAAGAAAGGGCATCAGACCTTACGCCGGTGGATTTTTTGAGAAGGCTGGATGGCTTGATAAACCAGTCCAAGCAGGCTGCTATGAAAGGATGCCAAGAAGCAGAGAAAAGGTACGACTGAATACATGTTTATAGTGTAGTGTGTCAAACATGGAGTCTTAAAGCCTTACTTTTGATCGTTTTAATAATTTCTGCGTCATTTGTAAATTTTATGTCACTTGCAAAGATGCACCATGAATATAACTCATAGGAGACAGCATTTATTCTCTAATAGCAAGTTTTTTTTTAAATATGACCAAAAGCTGACAGAGATGAATACAGACAGATTGTTTGAACAGTCTTCACACTCACTGTATCTTCGTTTCTCATTTGACTCACAGGGTTGCCGATCTAGAAGCAGCTTGTACCAGCAGGACATCAGACTTGCGGCCGCTTACAAGGTCGCAGAGTGTCATTTCATCTTCCAGAACGCAGCAGCAGGCAGCAGTACCCCTCACTATCACCAAATTCACCAAGAAACTGAGAGACACGGAAGATGAGATCTTCCAACTGTGACGTGTTGTGTCTGCTTTCTCACTCGGATCATTAGAGAAACTTTTTTTCCAGGGTTTGATCTCCAGGATATTGGACCATTACAGATAAAGGAATATATTTCAAATGTCATCAGGTGTTGACTTGAAGCTATGACAGGAAGTCTTGTCATACTGCCAATTACTCCTTACATGGGACGGTTTAAAAGCAAAAAAAACCAAAAACAAACAAATATTGCATTTTTTTAGGCTTGTTATTTATTTGTTTAGACGGACTTTAGATTATGAAAAGCTTCATATAGCCTATAGCTGTGCTTTGGTTTCACATGCAGGGAATAGGAGTATAAAATTAAAAAAGAAAAAGAAGAGAAGAGAATTCGCAGTCACATTTTTTCATCTTCCGTCATGTGAGCGTTCATATGGTCAAACAGTGGTTTGTGTGTAATGCTACCTCACAGCCTGATTATGCAAAGCCGGCCGAGTTTTCTGACTAGAACATTTACTAATCACATATGAAGTATGTTAAATCAGTTTCACTGTAATATTAAGAACAGTGGTTTGTAAATGGGTCTCGGTCAGTGACTTACTGCTGAATAATTAGATCTATAATATAGTCAAAGGATGTCTTTCAGAATACACTTTTACAGCAATCTTTTTGTTGTTTTATCATGGGTATATTTTTATTAAGGTTTTGTATAGTTCATTAAAATGTGCTTTTATAATATTTCTAGGTGCAGGTCTGAATATGTGTGAGCTTCATGAAGGGAACTGCAGAAAGTCTCATGAGCACTTGATCTCTAAAAACAGGTTTCTGTAACTTAAGATCTTAATGGACATCTTATTTATCTCCAATTTATTGCATACAAAAAGAAGAAATTGTTTAAAGTACTTAGTTGCTGAATTAAAATATTTGATTATTATGTGAGTGTTTTGTCAAAATGATATTCAGTGTCTTTATAATGTAAAACCAAAGAATAACACCAGTTTTAATATCAGCCCGTGACTGATCCAAGTCTCAGAAAAACATGAATTATAAAATTAATATTCAAGATTGTGCCGTCAACATCATTTAAGAATCAGTTTTCTGTTCTTGAAGCAGAGATTACAAAGCGTTGGTACCAGTAATTGTCCACCGAGGGGTGATTTTCTTTATTAGTAGCTGCATTATTTTCTGGATGCTTCAGTCGATACATGATGTCGAGTATCTGATCGACTTTGACCACCAGATGGCAGTCTTGTACTACAGCGTTGTTGTTGTTGTCCCTGTCTGTTCTCTTTATGCATTATGTCCAACAGTTTTAACTCCTCTCCAGAATACATACAATCAGTAGTTTTTAAATGAAACATTTCAAGGCTCAAATATTAAACATTGGATTGGATGACATTTCAAATACTAATGAAACCAGTTCATATTCAAGTCTGGTTTATGTATAGGTATATCTAGTTTATCAAGTGTGTGTGTGTATATATCTGTATATATATATATCACAATTATACAGTATATACCACCTCTAAACATTGAAAACTTGAGAAATTACTCCAACAACTTATTTTTTATCCCCATGTCCTTTGAGAACTATGGGGTAACAGTTTTGTTTGTAAATCATGTCTTACAGTGCCAGTCCTCAGCAGCAGTAAGACTTTTACAGACAATTTTGTCCAACAGTTCTGAGTCGTAGGCGAGTCTGCCCGTCGATCTGCCTCTGTCTCTCTGATACTTTATTATTTCATATTGTCCCGTCCTCCACCAATTTGTTGAGTCCTTTGCAGATCTTGGTGAGGTTGGGTCGGAAGGAGCCGCTGGGTTCGTACAGTTTGGTCAGGAGGTCTGGGTTGGAGTAATGGTTGAAGACGTGGTTGATGCGACCATGAGATTTAGGGGTCAGGTGGGTGTTGACCAGGCGGAGCAGCAGATCCCTGCAGCTGGTCAAGAGATCTTCCATCACTGCCTTGTCAAAGGTGAAGTCCACCTGCATCAGTCAGGAGATACATTTATTAGAAAATTGACTAGTGTGTGATGTCTTACATCATTTTGAGTTGTGACTGTATCGATGCATGAGTCCAGAAGTATGTATTTGTCAGGATTGCAGCTGTCTGTTTGATTTTAATATAAAAATACGGTCCAATATAGACCTGTGGTAATATATCACGAAAGCAAAGATGCAAGCTAGGTTAGACCAAAGTTAAATTAGGTCACTGAGTGTGTAGCTGAACTATACAGTTTCTAAGTTTTGAGCCACAGACAGTATAAATTGACTTCTGAATAAAAGCAGAAAAATAGAAATACTACAGTATATACTGGCACGTGTACCTCATAGAAGCTGATTGCCGTCATGGCCCCCTGGTGCAGCTTCTTCTTAAACTCTTGAGCCACTCCCAGCTCTTCTTTGCTGAAACGGTTGTTTCTGAACAGCAGGCCGATCTTCACGGCAATCTTGACCAGGTCTTTGATCACTTTTTGGGCCTCACTTTTATTACCTGAAAACTCTTTGGAGACGCGGTACAGTTCGTCTAAGATCTCACTAGTGGTGTCGTCAATGAACATTTGCACCGAGCTTTTGGTGGCCATGCTGCTGAGAATCTTCTTTTGTGCCTTTAAGGCCATGTCCTTGGAGCTGAAGGCGTCCATGGTTGCCTGAATTGTCGAGAAAAATAAAAAAAAAGCAATTTGCATTTTAATTACAATGTTGATGAATTCACATTCTATTAAATATGTTACTGCATACGCTATATGTTTAATTAAAACGTTGGATCTTATACCCATAAATCCTCCACCATGACGTTAGTAGACTGATCATAATACTCCCACAAATCACAAAGACAAAAAAATCTAACTTAGACAAATACATGTATCTCTGAATGGTTTGTATTTCACACAGCTAACAGCAGGCTCAGTGTCTACTGTAAGAATTTTTTATTGTATGAGAATAAAAGTGTAAGAGGGGTTACTACAACACTAAAAATAATAACAATATCTATTGACGCAAGAGGAAGAGGTTACCACACAGCTCAACTTCCGTCATTTACTGCCAAACATGGAGCAGCTCCAGGGGAGTAGTTTAAGGTTAAGTGCCATGTTCAAGGTAAACCGTTTGTTGTTATGGAGACTAGGGAGGGCACCACATGTTCACCTCCCATGTCCAAATTTCCCATATCATCAGGGGATTTGAACAGGCGACCCTCCAGTCATTACTTTGGCTCTGTACCCTTTAGATTTATCTATCATGACACGTGTGTACACTCATAGTTATTGAGGGTCCATTTCGGCGTCACCCACTGCCAAGTTTGAAGTTCAAATATTGAGCTGTTTTTGAAATTAAACCTGTATCCCCACAGTGCTAAATTAACAATCATTAAATGTACACTGTCATGTCAAATGTGCGTTTATGCAATGTTGGTTCTAGTGTTTGTTTTTCTATCTGACATGCACATATGAAGCCAAAAGGGAAAAGTACCATGGAAGAGACTCCACTGAGGCTTTTAATTTCTCCACTGAGAGTTCAACCACACCTAGCATCATCCATCACAGAGAACCCTGCGGGAGGTCATCAGCATGCATACAGCACACTATGACAGAACCACAAAATCTACTGTTTATCTTTTGATGGTCAACACAGTTTGATTTAAGTCCTTTTTAATTCCGTTTAATGATTCCTTAATCTCTAACATGAAAGGAGGCGGCTTCAGTCACAGCTTGAAAAGTACATTTACATTCTAGCTGTTTAGCTGACATTGGTATTAGAGGAGTGTAATAAGACTGAACAAGCAAAAGAGTTAAAGTTACATTCCCACATTATTAATATAATAAAACATTAAAAGGATCAGAGTAGCATGACTTAAAATAGATCAAGCAAATGTATGTAATTGTAAAATCTGTAATGTGTAAATGTAAATCCTATCTAAATGTTTAATTCTCTATTTATCTTTAAACACAGTGTTTGTAATGATTTAAAAGTGAACCAACAAAGACGTACAGTATTTCGAACATGCACAGGTGCTGCAATACAGCTGTGTATCCTCTATTTCCTGTATCATTTAGCCCTATTCTCACACATTTACACAACCTGATTGTGCAAGCAGGCGCTGAGCATCTTTCAGTGTAATATTGTGCACTGAATCCTGCTTGTGACTTGTGCAGACAAGTATTTGAGATGAGCAGGTAGGCTGCATAGCTGAGGCAGGTCTATGCCTGCTGTTTCCAGATTGAATCATTGCTGGGGCCAGTAGCTACCTAAATTACTGACCTGGAATCTGCCTTTTGGTAAAACACCACAGTCTCTGTTATTAAAACATCCTGTGCATTAACTGACATGATGTCCATAAACTGTTAGTTGAATGACTGTCTGACGGTGGCTTTGTGGTATTTTCATGGCTGTTTGTGCTTATTAGGCAACATTATTCAAATGACAATGTTCTCACTGTCAGACTCCAATAACGCACAGTCAGCACTGTGAGCAAAGACTCCACAGCTCACTAATAAACACAAAAGTGATCCAGTCACATTAACGATCATATCATGCAAATGGGAAGCACCTGCTGTGATTCTATCCATCCCTCGCGTGCACTTCACTCCCAGCTGCAACATCCATAATAAGAAAACAGTCACTTTTATAGGATATCTCACTAGGTCAATTTACATGCACAACCATTCATTTTGAAGTAGTGTCACATTTCTAATAACTCCCTTTGTTAGAAAAGCTTCGGGTTCTCTAACGGGAATTAAAGAACATTCATTAGATTAATTTCCCTTAACGGTGATAATGGAAGTGGAGCAGCGTGATAGCTATTTCAGATTCATGCTTCAATCTCATTTATTTGCTAAAAAGACTACAGGGATTTGAGGGACGTGCGCTGTGTGGAGTCATCAGCCAGTATTCCACATAGTGAAATGTAACTCCACAGCTGGAGACTGCTTGCTGCTTGGCTTTTTGTATGTCTACATTGTTTATTTTCTGCATATCTACCAGGAGATTGGAGCTGTTTGTAGAGCGTTAAAAGTTTTCTGTGTCACAGCAGCATGTTGCCGTGAATCCACTTGTATGTAATAGACGTCGTTTTGGTCGGTCGCATCAAGGACACTTTCAATGTTGAGCATCAATTTTCTGGTACAGATGGAGTGAAGAGGGGCCTTTAAGTGTCAGTTTGTTGTTGACATCCACCAGGGAGTGACTGCACTACACGTTCAAGTGTTTGTTTCCCACCCAAATGCCTGCTTGAATTGACAAGCACCTGTATGCTGAGGAGATGTAATACTGTGAGGATGAAAAGAAAAGTAGTGCAGAGGAGAGGTGGTACTATCACAGTAGAGATGGTTGTGTTTTGCTCTCTGTAACAGCCAGGCGGTGAGGAAACTTTACACGTTAGATTAATGGACGGTCAAAACATAAGAGTGCTGATTGGTGGAAGCGTCCAGGCAGGCAGGAGAGGTAAATATTTAGCATTCCTTAGATGACTCCAACATTGAGCCTCAGTGTTTGTGTGCATGTATAAACTTGTGTGCATGTGAATGCGTGTTTTTAAGTAGAAGTGGTTTCCGGTTAGTTTTTGCAAATAAAAGAATATACGCGTACGTGTCTTTGCCACATATTCTGAGAGTATGAAGATAAAGTGGATGCACGAAGCCCCTTTTTGACTCATCAAAACAAGCCTTGTACTGTCATTAGAGCGCAGCGTTACTTTGAGCCTGACACTGATTTTTATCAGCAGGCCTGCTGTCGACTGAGTTGCAGCGGGCGTCTTTTAGCTGCCCGCTGCCTTTGATCAGATTGAACAATGAGAACGTTCCAGAAACACAGAGAAAGGCCATGCTAGTCAATCAGATGAAAACGGGGAGGCCGTTGTAGAAAGGTCATCACTGAGCTACAAGGCTTGTTTTAAAAACCAAACAAGCAATAGCAGTAAAAGTACGGTACAGTAGTTGTCTGCCTTTACTTTCTGTATGATGAGTATTGCACGAGTATGAAATGTCACTTCCGCTGTGTGTTTTGAAAGTGAGGCAACAGTCGACTAATAGTCGTAAAAACTCATTTTTAACTTTAACTTCTTGTGTAACTTAATAGATAGATAGATAACTTTATTAATCCCCGAAGGGAAATTAAATGAATAAAATTAATGTTACACTAAATATCACCTTACGTCTGGTTGCATATTAAATTCTGTTGGGAAGTTTGTATTGTTTAAGTTTCATATTTCTTTTACTAATTGGCTTCTCCGTTTGTTACCTCCATAAACCTTTTTAGTAGAAAGTCATTTGTAATACCCCACATCACTGGTTTTCTTCCCACATTTCACAACTCTTCTGAACTGCTGTTGCTCAAGCGTGCCACCCATCTGCGATGCCTCAAAAGGGAAGCGAAACAGACAGCAGTTGCGTCCATGGTGGGGAGTCACGAAAGGCCCACAGCATTTGTCTCTCTTGACATCGCAACCTTTCATTGTCTTTGGCTCTGAATTAACGTACTTGTATCTGAGTAGGCCAGTGCAGAAGGGAAAAGGCCGCTGCTTTGAGACTTGGGTTGAGCAACTCTCAGCCTGTGCAAACAAAAGCGTGAGCTCTACATCTGTACTTGTCACTATACTTGTTCCAGCATGACTGAGCAGACATCTCCCAACTCCCGCTCAAGATGGGGAAGTGAAGAGAAGTCACACAGTTCGTTCCAACCATCCCTCTAACTGAGCGTACGTCTCTGCTGGGCGCCAACAACAAATACTCTTAAACTACATAAAAGGAGACATAACACTAATTTGCGCCCAGAGGATTTTTTTGTTTTTGTTTAAATAGCACATGAACACGGCAGATAGTGTCTTACCTGTGGGTGCTGAGTCCCCCTCCCTCCTCGTCTGTGTCAGATATCTTTCGTTGACAGTTAAGGCCGCTTGATTTAATGAGATCCCTTCATCTTAACCATGAGCAGAACACAAAACACATAAAAAAACAGCCCTCCTGCGGCGCTTCTGTCAGTGCTTGCCACCCTGTCTTAAGATAATGTTGAGTTGTACTTCCTTGAGGAACTAAATTGCTATGACACACCCCTCAGCATGTGAGTGTGTGTGTCGCTCTCTCTCCTTCTCTCTGTCTCTCTCAAGCCTATCCTCTGTTTCCCTCTGAAATTCAAATTCAAACACTGAATTGCACTCTCTCTGAATCTCTCTGCCTCACTCCCCGCTCTTCTCTGTATTGCTGACGTTGTGCCTCTGCTTGTTCTGACAAGTGAAAACCCCAGAAAGAATTTAGCAATAATCCAGTGATGCACCCGGTTGAAAGGGGAGCGGCTTAACCCCTTTTTTTGTGTTCACCTTCACTGGAATGCAGCTGCTGTCAGTGCTGAGCACCACGTCCCTCCCCATCTGTCTCTCATATCAAGGTAGAGTCACAACAATGAGTAACCAGGAGTGTCTCAGTGTGCACATGCATACAGTCACATCTCAACTAACGTAACACATATACTGTAACAACTGATGCCATATCTGATATAAAGTTTAGGAACAAACCGCAGCGCTAACGTGTGTTATTTACTTCTTATATCTACCTGTAATTTTATATTTTGTTGTTCTGTTGAATTTAGTCTTATTCAGTTGTTTTAAAGTTATCTAATTGTCATATTTGCATAATTAAATTGTTAAATGTTGTAGTTTAAATGACAAATTGACCCAGCTCAACTGAAGATGAAAACTAGCCACTTGGCTAAATCTGGCACATTGACATTATCGTTATGTAAATTAGTGCACTTTGTCCCTGGTGAATAATCAGTCATGGTGAAAGATAAAATTCATAAAGTAATTTCCTGTAGAGTGGAAAGTTTAATAAAAAACCACAGGATTAAGCGTTGTTTAATCGTATCTGAATGAGTGAAATATAAACACAAATGAGGGTGATATAGGAACCAGAGTAGGTAATATCGCTCCCGGCTTTGTTCACAACGGACTCGACAGTCTTTGCAACTACAGCCAACATGTGTGCAAGACTGAAGTCATGAATTCAACGATTCATTTAGAATCAGGAAGTGCCATGAATCTGAAGCTGTGTGTTTATCTGTGAGTTTATCTGAATGGCAACCAGCTGGCTAAAGCTCAGGCCATTCAGAAACACCCGTCCAATGAACACTCATAAATGTTAATAGTTGTCAGATGTCGGGGTTAAAGGTTACACTGAGACCCAGCTGGACTGAGAGGAGTGCCTGACGGTGCCTGGACAGGATACCAGCCCACCAGTGTGCTGTGTGGACCGAAGCACACCTGCCTCTTTGTTTTGCCTCCCACTCGGCCCTTCTGCTAGATATTAACTCGGTAAAGACACGAGTAAACTTTGCAACTGCAGAACGAGGTCTGTCACTGTGGCAACCGGCAGGAAGTAGTGCTTAAGCGGTTTCCTGATGGCTTCCTCTTTATCGTGTAATGACATCTCACAAGGAAACATCAACAGGGAGCACTCAGCTGAATATCTAGTGAGTGTGCATGCCTGCATATCTTCGTGTGTGTATGAAGAGGCAGACACGCCCTACACACATCACCTTCATACTGTACACATCTTACGCACTTGAGACAGACAGATGAGATAATAAGAGTTATGTCACTTTAATTAAAAGATCACACACATACAGTCACTCGCATAAATGCACCAGATGACCTAAAACAGGAATAACCGATCTCATAACCACCAGGTCAGAGATTGCACCTGGAGATTTAGAGGCTGAAATGCATGGAGGATTTGGCGAGCTTAGGTGCTTTCTGTGCTTGTGCTGTCTTTGTGCTCACAGTGTTATAAGATGGATGGTGAGCATGACTCGAGATGACCAGATGCTGGTTCAGGGGCGGCCAGAGATTTAATTCGATCAGCCTACAGCTAACAGGGATTCACTTTCTCCCCATGACATGATCAGACATAAAACTCTTCCATCTCACTTGTTATTTTTATAGATGTGAAGAACCTCGAGGAACCAAAGACTCACTCACTCATTGCTCATAGAACCTATTAAGTCATTAATTTACTCTTTAACTTTAGGTTAGCCTGTCACCTCCTAGTGGCCGTTTAAAGCCATGGCACCTTACAGCAGTGGTTCTCAACCAGCGGAGCAGGCAGAAAAATGAGGAATAGTTTATTTTCACTATTTCATTCACTGTAGAAGTGATCTCAGTCATAAGAGTGACTGTTTGAATCATAGGTTTCATTTCCTTAGCAGTTATCTTCTCAGCTATAGAACTGATTAGTTCATCGTCAGTAACGTGGTTTTGATGATTGATTTGTTGGAGCCATCGCTCAAGCAAAAAGACGAAATATTTATCAGTTTCAGCTTTACAAATGTGAGGATGTGTTGCACTTGTGTAATGAATGTGATTGTAAATTATGTAAATGTATAAATGTGTGTCAGCTGAGCATGAACAAATGTGAACAAGCATAATATTCAACATATATAGACAGTAAGTTTCAAATATGAATGAATGAATGAATATTTACTTTAAAGGAAATTACTATTTCTCTAGTACTAATTATTTAAAAAAAATGCTTAGGAAACTATAACATTATGTAACATATTGCTTTAGCTATATTTCATACTTTGTCAACAGGATGTAAATTCTGTGTGCAATCCAAACATGTTGGTTGCACCTGCTAACAGGCGAGTGAATAATACCGTTATGTGAAACCGCGAACCACAGTCACCGAGTATGTCATGAACTATTAAAATAATATTGAAAACATGACCGTTTTAGTGGCTGTACATACAGTTTTATATAAATAAACACTATCATACAGTGAATCAAATGCAGTCAGTTACATACAGAAAGTAGAACCAGAACACTTTAACATCATGTTGTGAACGTCTCACCAAATGCCTACAGCTAGTTTAAAGGAATAAAATACAACCTCTGATGACTCTCAGTGAATTCAATGAAGCATCTGTAGAATTAGTTTGTGTGTTTCAGTGGAAACTCCCAGCTCAGTTGAAAGCTGTGTAAGCCCCCGTCATAAAATGGCTTACTTTAATTTTCCAAAACATCCTGGAATTTGTTGTGATTTTACATTTAGACATAATTCCTGTAGCAGGAGTAGAAGTGACTTATGCAGATGTAAAGTAATACAGCAAATAGAAACGAACTCTTTGTCACGGCTCTCATTGCCTGTAGTACAGTTGTGAAGTTGTGTTTATGTTCTGTTTGTGTGTAGAGAACATTGTACTTCCTTTTTTTTTTTCTAAAACAGTCGACATAAGGAAGACACGTTGTGAAATTTGTAAATTCTTAAAGTCTCCCGTACGGTGATATAACTGATCTTAAAAAAAATAATTTGTAAACCCTTTGATGCACAAAATCAATGGATTGGAGTCGTGAATGTTGCACAAACTTCACCTTATTTCAAGTGGACTTTAACTTGTTGGTTTTCAGTTTAATTTGCCACATAACTTAAACATAACTAGTTAAAATGTCACATAAGCCTTCATCTCTCACAAACCCTCGGCATTCAAAATGTGTCGAAATGCAAATCATCAGTAACCAAAAATGTTGAAAATCTTGGAACATCTCACTCTGTCTTGCCTTGATTCTTACTACACTTCCATGGTATTTTTAGTATCACACCCCCATCACATGTTGGAGTCATCTCCCACTACAACCATCCGCTCACAGAATGGAGCAGGCGGCGCTGCGCATGGGCAGGTTGGCGGGCAGCTTGGCGTACTGCTGCCTGAAGCTGTTTCTCTTGTTGTTGAGTAAAGGACCCGGATTCTCCAGGCCATCAGCCGGCGGCGAAGTCTCCGGCATTGCGTTCCCCTGGGGCACATCCAGCTTGGCCCCCTTGTTGTTCTTAGACTTCTTGGCTTTCTCCTTTTCCTGAGGCTCGGCTGAAATGGCAGGAGTCTCATTAGCGGCATCTGGTGGGGGCACAGTGTCCACTGGAAGGTCACTGGGGCTTGGCTTCCCTTCTGCTTGCTCCTCGCTGCTGGTGATGTGGAGGTTGGAGGCCATGCGCTTGGCATTGGTGCTTGTGGAACTAGTGCAATTACACATTGGTAGAATTTCACAGTGATTTACAGAAGACATAAAACATCAGAGGCAGTTTATCTGTAATCGTTCAGTCTGAAATCACACATTGTCTTCATGATGGGGATGATGGCTGTTAAGATTTGGTTTCTTGGAATCATTTAGCTTGTAATTAATCCCTAAATCTATTATTAATCAAATCAATACATTAAAGTCCCCTTCCACTGCAAATTATATTTTATTGGTACTTCACTTGGATGTTTGACCTTCACTGTGCAGAATGATGTATTTACACAAACAAATACTGAACAAGGCTGTTCTTACTTTCATTTGTTGATAGAGGAACTGCTTTCTTTAAGGATTAACCTTGCCATCAGACAGCCCTTTCCATTGGCACTACATTTTCTCAACGATTTGTCTAGCATGTATTACGCCACATATCAGCTGTCTGACGGCTAGGTAAAGCATAAATGGAAATGTATTTTATTTCTGCTGGCTCCATCCACAGCAGTACATCGCTTAGCAATCCCTTTAAATCACACTACAGGTACACAGTACAGTACATCATTTTATGAATTATTATATTAGAACTATATCTTGTTGTAAATGAATTGCCTGTTTTGTCTCACAGTTGTTTTGCGCCGCTTCAGTAACCCTAGAAGATGCACTAACCCGTACGGGTGAAAATTGATCAGCATGACTCCTTCAAACAAACAAAACATCTAAAACAGCCTTTCGGTTGGCTTGCTGTCTGGTGCTGCAGGGGGCACTAAACGCAGCTCTGACTGAATCAACAGGGGCCATGCTGGGTCTACACTGCGTAAGAAGACTGCTCTTCCCCTTTCTACTCACCCGTTAGAGCTCTTGTCCTCCGAGTCTTTCTGTTCGCTACTGTAACGCAGCTCTGCTGGGGTCTTGAATGAAAGGTCTTTCTTTCCTTTCAACCAGTAGGTCTTCATGTAGCCTTTACCCTGGAAGATGTCGAGGAGATTCAGAAATGATGTGTATATACATTCCATCTAAAATCCAATAATCAATATTTAATAAGGTTTGGAAAGTCAGGTTTAAAATGTCTTTAAGCTAGCTCCAGATAATGAGCATCTTCATTAACACTCAACACTCATCACCAATCAGAAAAGTATTTAATTATACACCTCACCTTGGAAATACATTTTGTCATATTTTGACTGAGAAGCAAACTATTAATCATAATCTTCATCTGTGTCAGTGGATAGTAGATTAAAGATAGCACAGATAGCAAGTGTGTGTCCCTGGCTGGTACCTCACCTTTACAAAGATTTTGCCCCTCTCCTCAATGATATAGGGCTCATGTTCCAGGTGGTCCTTGGTGGTCTGACTGATGTGTATCTGCATGCCCTGCTCAGACAGTCACACATACAGACAACTACTGCTAAGGCCGAGTATTGAAATACCTTTTTAAATCACCAAAAGAAGTGAAAATGTTGAGCTTATTAGACACTTAAAATGAGAGGAAAGCATAGAGGAAATTAAGCCTGAAGAAACTGCCTCCCTTTTCATCTATTTTCTGTACGTTATAGAACAGATTTTCCACACAACATGACTTTAACTTCTATTACTGTAAGTAATGGAAAGCAAATGAAGTGTTTAGTCTGTTGCATTAACTAAAAAGCAGCATGCACAGTAGCGTCATTAAACAGAAAATGCTTTCCTATACTAATCTACATGAATTTGAGTGAGGGAAATTGTGAATATTATTGCAGTTATTTATACTATTGCTGAAGGCTATTTAGCACATTTTACTAGGCCACGAGTTGTTAAGTATGTTAGTGTAGTCACCACTCCATTGCTCTCCATCCTTGAGGCTGTGTTCACAGTGTCACCAAACAGACAGTAGCGAGGCATCTTCAGACCCACCACGCCAGCCACCACCATACCTGAGTGAATACCTGAGAGAGGACAAACGATTCATGGAGCCCGACATGATCTGATTTATTCATAAACTGTACTTTTAAAGAGTATTTTTTTTTTTCCCTTCTTGTATGCTCCAAAAAATGTCAGTGGTCAGGGTTGATTTCAGAACGGCAACCCTTTGAGGTTTGATTTACCTTGAGTCCTCTGTTTGAAGGAAAATACTTCTGTTGTGCTCCAAGATCTCAAGATTGTATTTTTGGAGCTGTTTAAAGGTGGCAGAGTGGATCAAGACACTGAATCACTACCTGTGTCTGACCTTGAGCCATGACCTCCCTATAGACAGCAACAGGCAAACTCCAAAACATCAAAATAAACTGGACGTTTAATCACAGCCAAGCCACTAAGGTGCTACTCACCGACTCTGATCTGGATGTTATCCCCGGTGGAGGGGTCTTTAAGATGGTCGATGGAGCTGAGCATGTCCAGGGCCATATCGCAGATGTGGTGTGCATGAAAGGTGGTCTTGTTGGGGACGCCCGCCACCACCATGTAGGCATCACGGATCGTCTCCACCTGGACACAAGAGAGTGTGACACGAATTAATACTGAATGCTGAGTCACTCTGTAATCAGTCAGTAAAAATGGCAGATATTAATTCACAAGTATTTGCATCTGTAATTTCTTCCTCACACTTAAATAACATAGAAAAATCAGACCTTTTATGGCTGCAAATATATAGTACATTTATACTATACAGTTAGACTGATAAATGGCCCTTCAGCTGCAGTGAGTATGGTATTTTCCCTTGACAAGAAACCATAAAATTAGGACAATTTAATAAATAGGCTTCACAAACTAACTGTTTTTATTTAAATGTCAGTGATATACCTCAAAATACACAACAGAGCTGAGGGGACCTGAATGCAGATGCATCTGGGTGTGCTGCTTTCCTGGACTGACCTTGTAAACGTTGTGTTTCTCGCTGAGTGTGTCGAAGACGATGTAGATCTCATTGAGCATGTCCACCACCTGCATGGGTGTGATGTGGATGCAGATCTCGTTAAACTTGACCACATCGCTGAACAGGATGGTCACGTCTGGGAAGACCTGAGACACACAGAGATGTACATGAAGTTATGATAATCTCACACTCAGAGCAGATAGAGAGTCAGTTTAAGAAATAAAAAGGTCCACTAAGATCAGATCACTGAGACATATTTGGTGGTTTTGGAGTGCAGCAGTCCTTGTTAACATAACATAAAGCACTGTAATGTACCTGGCATGTTTCCAGTGCAGTGATCCCCTTCCTGAGGCGGTCGGCCACAGCTTTAGGGATCATGGCATACAGCAAGGAATCTCCTCTCTTCTTCTCTTCGTCTAGCTTCTTGATGATTTCCTGAAGCTGAGCGTACTTTTGTTGCTCCTAGAGGATCAGAAGAAATGGACGCAAGAGTCTACAGTTACAGTCTCACCTCTCTTAAAGCTCAAAAATCCCTCTTTGCCTTCAATAATCCTCTTAATCCACATCTCTCCTGCATGACTGAAGTGGATTTAATGGGTGAAATCAATAGGGGAGCAGAGTTTCCATCTGAACTCACCTGGACAGAACTGGCAGTTCTCAGCATATATAATATAATATGACATCTGCTTTGAACAATGCAAGTATTATAACTGTATATTTACAAAAGGGAATATGAACTTCCTCATACAGTTTTATATAGGGTTTATCTGGAGTTCCCTCATGACTTTGTTAGCGTAATGCTTTGGATTTAGGTTTTCTTCACCTGATCGAGGGCCAGCTGGAGCTCAGCTGATTGCTGTGTCCCGGCTAAAATCAGCTCTCTGCTCGAGTCATGCAGGTTCAGATCATTCACGTACACACCCATCTTTATCATGTCCTCCACTGTCTCAATACTGAAAGAATAAAAAAAAGACATTAATTTAGGATAGATGAACTGTAAAATAATGAAAACATAGTGTTTTAGATTAAGCGTCAACACACAGATGAATGCCAGGGTGGAAACTGCTTCTGCATTCAGAATTAAGTGATCTGCTTCCTTTTTATTTGTCTTTAAAATGCCCTGAATTCTCAAATAAGGCTAGTATTCACAAAATAGCAGCAGGTAATGACTTTTCCTCAATATACCATAGGCTTGGAAAAATGAAAATTACATGTATTGTAATGGTTCACATTGTAAATTCAAAACAATCTACCAGTCTGTTTCCTCTGTAATAATTCTCTCAGTACAACTAATGCTCGCAACAAGCCAGCAAAGGAAGTAAAGGGAACACGTACAAGTTTCCATAAACGGTAAACAGCAAATTGGAGCAGGTCATAAAATATCAACCACACTTATAAAACAGAGAGTTTTTTATAGTCAAATCATAGACAAGAGCATGAGTCTTACATGGGTGTCCCCAAGAAGATGAGGGAGTCCCACTGGGGGACATACTTCATCTGGCCCTTCAGGTGGAGAGGTTTCTTTGGTGGCTCCCGCATGTCCTCAAAGATGGTCTCACTACACTTTCCTGAAACGAACCATGAAAGACAAGTTATCATGAAGGTGGAAGTTCAAAAAACACGGTAGCAAGTAGTAAAAACTTCCATTCAGATTTAAAATACCAAATATGTTATTGGATAGGGCAATTGATCCGCTAACGTGGTTTTGATACAAGATGTCCACGTTATATCCAAAACCAAAATATCCAATAACTGATAATAAATACTTTACAAAGGTTATAGAGTAGGTGTAAAATGTTCTGACCGGTGACGGTCTGGAAAGCCAGCAGCTCGATATCCTCCCCGCCAGAGTTGGCAGAGCTGTTGTATTGGGTGAGAGCGCTGCTGTACTCTTGGTCCGTGCCCTTCATCTCCTCCACTGCCTTCGGCTCTGATTGGGGGGCAAACAGCAGAAACGGTGAGATGATGGATGAATGAATGAACCAGGATGTTGACTTAAATGTGTAAAGGTAGTTCAGTGAATTGAAGACTCGACTTGATGGCCGTTAGTTACTGTGATCTCTGGTACCTCTTTCTTCTTCCCTCTTTGCTTTCTCATTCTCCTCTTTCTCCTCTGGCTCCTCCTTGCTCAGTTTGGGGATGTTGACCTTTTGCTTGCTCTCCACCACCGCTTTAGACAACAGCTCAAACACATTGTTCAAATGGGTGTAGATCTGATGAAAGCAAACAGAGAGTTTTGTGATTCTGAGCAGTGATGACAAATAAGTCAGTGAGGTCGTATGATTCAAACTGCAGAGTTGTCGCCAAACTCACATTGTCCCAGCTGAACTCCAACATCGGCCTGACCAGAGTGAACTCCTCGTTGACCTTCTTGCCCTGGAGGTCAGAGAAGACCTCTTTGAGGCCGTCGCCGATGCGGTACATGGTCATGTCGCGGCGGAAGATAACGCTGAAGGGAAACATGTCAAAAAAGATACCTCGCTTCATTGGTAGCTTCTCGTAGCTCGGCGCCGTCTTCTGTTGGGGCATGCGATGCTTGAAGGCAGCATTGTCAAAGTTCATCTTGTAAACCTGGACGAGTAAAGGAAAGTTATTGAAACATCTGAGATACAAATCGATGAGTGTAATGTAGTTTGTGTGAGTTGAATAACTAAAATACAGGGTGGGATAAGTTTTCTTACTGCAGTTGATTTGGCGTTTACATGGTCATTGTGTATCATTTACATTTGATACATTTGATTTCTTAGGTTAGATGATTTTAATGGTAATACTCATTTCTACTACCTTATAGATCAGTAATAAGCTCTTAGTGAAACCCTGAAAACAATGGGATTGACACTGCTGCTATGACAACACATGCTTGTCTAGATTAATTCTGCTGTGAATTTACCCAGCGTCCCTTCCCAATAAACACTTATCTCCATCTAATAGACAGTTGCTGTCTGGCCTCTCATTGAGGATGATGGATTTGTTCCCATGCTGATAGAACTGAAACAGGGTCAAGGTCAGACGCCTGATAGCTCGACTGATACTTGACCTAAGGCCGCGTACATACCACATACGTCATTTTTTCGGTTTCCTCTTTAGACAAGATTTCCACTTCGATGTCTGTGTTGTAGAATTGACGTCCCACTTGAGAGAGCTGCCCTGCAAGAGTCAATAATACACACTGGTCACAGATGTGTAGAGGTCAACGTTGCTTATAAGGGATTTGGTGAAAATGGGCTTGTGTAAGATTAATTTTTGATCTAAATGTGGAAGTAAGCAAGATCACTGTTTAATTTTAAATCAGTATTTGGCCCTGATAGATTAACCCTGCTCGATTGGTTTTGTTTTGGCCAATTTTCACAAAGATATATACCCAGATCTTTTAAGAGGACAGAAAAAAGAGGAAAATGTGCAGAAAAAAAGGTGTAAATGGTCTATTAACTATATGTCTTTTTGTATATCTTAGTCCATTTTCTACAAATTACATATAATTTACATTTCAGGACACCGAGTTGGTTAATTTTGTTTTTACCTGTATGTCACCAAAGTTAAATAATATGTGGCTGAAAGTGCAGATTATTTTTTTCAATAAACATTACAACATTACAACAATAACAAAAATCTAACATGTTTAAGTGGAAATTTTGACTTTTGTACTTTAATGAACGGAGACCTGTAGCTGCCCTGGAGGTAGGAAAAAAATTATAAAAATATTAAAGATTACGTTTTGGAACGTGGTCTGCTGTAATTTGCAGTAAATGAGCTAAAACAGTCTGAGCCTTTACATTGTTTGTGTTCCTCTGTGAATGTTTCCCAAAAAGCCAAAGAACTGAGTTTCTATTCTTCTTTGCTTACTTTTGCTCTGTTATAAAGTTAATGGTTGAATGGCTGCATTGATATTTAACTAGTAGTAGTACTTTGTGCACTGAACAAACCAATACAACACTCCGTGATCACTAACTCGATTTTCACATGCTTAATCACATTCACGTTTGCAACAGTCCACATAACAGGGTGAATATGTAACTGGGTTGTTTATCAAACCCAGTTTCCTGTTGCTGTGGTGAACTGTGTAACCCCCAGTGTTTCCACCGCTACGCGTCTTGTTACCTTTGACAAACTGGGTGAAGCCTTTGCGGGTGCTGCGGTAGTGCAGTGTGAGGCTTGTCTCGCATTCCTCCTCCACACAGAAGCTCGGTGGCTGCACTTTGGGGAACGAGAAGCGAAAGTATTCGTGCAGGTTGTCCAACTCATTAATGAAGTCGCGCACATTTCGACCCAACACCTGAAAGAAAGGCGATATTTAAACAGTGAAGAATTGTAGTTATAATATTAATAATATTCATTGTAAAAGTATTTTCTCTGGTGTCAGAATGCTTAGAGTAGTAGTCTTTTTAATCTATTTTATTGTGGGTTAATGAACATAATGTAAGTGCCAGAGGAAAAGGTCAGATGAAGTACATATAGATTGAATCACACATATATTACTGATCGTGTTAAATCAGCCAACAATGTAGATAAAACCGAGGACTTTCATTTATTGCAGCTATGCTTATATAATCAGAATTAATCACCTTCAGGATCCGCTCATATCCATAGTTTCCAATCCTCTTGACCATATAGACCCCGAAGGCGTACATCAGCTCATCGTGGGTTTTTCCCAGAACCTCGCCTGCTGCCTTTGCCAACCGCAGGATGAGGTTGTCACTGTAGAGAAGGAGATTTTAGTTTGTGTTATTTATCAGTTTTTTTGTGTTGAGTGTCATATATAACTTTACCAACACTCAATTGTCAGAAGTTCACCTGCAGGCTAAAACCTTTTTTTAACATCTTTAAACAATACAATGAACAGAAAGTTTGTTGTGCTAATACGTTTGACAGTTCTCAACCTGCGTCTGGCAGTCTGTTTCCAATAATACATCCGTTCACTGCTGTTAAAGCTAAAAAATAAATAACTAAAATCAAGACTTACTTGTACATCTGATGTCTGACAAACTTGAGGTGGGGTATCTCCGCTCGGTTCTCTATCAGCCTCCACACATCCTCTCCATAGGATTCGTTAATGTAATCGTTCACTGCTTCTAAATACAGGCCGTACATCTTAAGAGGGTTAGAAACCTCCAGAATGATGCCGAAGTTAACAGCTTAACTGAGGAAAGACGAGGAGAAAAAAAAAGACATCCAAATTACAGACTGATGTCTTCTTTGTTTCAAATGTCACTGGTGAGGAAACATTTCGCTCATGTATGAGGTTTTATTTAAGCACCAAAAACAAAGCCGAGCTATTCTATCTGCCTGCGTATGTTGAAGGAAAGATGGAAATATATTTTTTACCTGTTTCACACACAACCTCATGAAACCTCAGGTAACCTCCTCAGACACCAGCTACATCTGAGAATAGAACAAGATTCTCAATAAAGCAGTTGTACATGTACACGACTGCTTGCTTTTAAACATGCTGCTAGATTTCACCAAGACAACACAAGCTACTGGGAAAAAAAAATTAATAAAAAAACATTACAGGCAAATCAAGCAGCGCGTAATGCTCATTTCATCAGTTAAATACACTGAAAAACAAAAGTAATAAAAACCAAAATGATAAAAAAAAAAAACAGTGCAAAGGTGAACAGAGAAGTCCCTTTACCTGCAGTCCCTCAGTGCTTTGTTATCCTGGGCTCCAACTGTGCCAGCCAGCGCCACTGCATCGCTCCCTACTGAGAGTTTCCACCTGCAGCTGACATGTGTGCTCGCCCCTGACACTTGCCTGTCAGGTCAACAGGTGACCTCAGCCAAAATAGCAGCACCAAGGCATGTTTGTGGCAGGTAGCAAAGAAAAGGCTAAATAAAATGTTTTTCAGACTCTCAGCTGTATGGACTGCATCTAATATGTTGGGTATTCTGTATGGAGATACAATCTGTGGGTGGCTGTTACTGTATTCAGGAAGAAATAAGACGTTTAGTTTCTGTGTTATGTAAAGCAGAGAGAGGCTCATTATTCAAAGTTAACCTGTACGCCTTTGTAACAACTCATCAGGGCTACTAGGGTTACCTCAAATTTGACTAATTACAGTCAGGTGCAACATTTAACTGACAGCCTTTGTGCTGAGATTGACATTTGAAAGGTTTTGTATTGAAGCGTTAATTCAGGCTTCTTGTAAAGGCTGCTGTTATCTACTGCCGGACAGCGAAGGTTGAAATGTGATAAAACAATCATGTTTTGATTCAGCATGATCTCCATTTTGACTGTTATTTTCATTATTGAAAGATGGATATGATAAAGAAATAACATAAGGTTCATTAAACATCTCTGTGGTTGATGCACAGTGATATACATACTGAGCACCTAATACTTCATGGTACATCCTCTATTTTCCTCACACTATCCACTAGGGGGCACTGTTACAACACTCTTATTACTGGTTTATCCAAAGCTTCCACTGAGCAAATGAGCTTGAAAATGAGAAGAAATGTGTGACTCCAGACAAGCAAGATAAGGCATTCTGTTATTTTATGACATGTGTGGCCTTTTATACCCATCCTGTTGCAAAATATACAGAGCTGACTCAAAACACAATATTCATATTCTGATCTGGAAGGTTAGAAGATTCACGTCTATCATGTAGAGGCCTAATTAGGAAAAAGTCTGGATGACTTTATCCAGCCTCCACTTACCCTCCCTCACACCTACAATTGTCCAGGGGAACCAAAGGTCTGCTGACAGTTAGCCTGTAAAACCCACTCTGAGCAACAGTGAACCGCTCTCTGTTGCATTTCTTGTGTGGCTTTTTGCTTCTTCTTTCTCCATTTCCTCAGTCTCCCTTGTGTTCCCTTATTTGCCAGGTGCTGCTGTCTGTCTTTAATGGCCTCTAGTGCAACTGTGCCACATGACGACCGGGGAGGTCCGCCGCTGCCTCTTAGCTGGCAGAACAGAGAGAGATAAGAATGTGCTGATGGTGCCAACCACAACTTCACACAGATGCCGCGGGTGCTTTCATTAAAGACGACATGACTCATCTTCTTTCGGCGGCGCCAATATTACACCCTGCCTTCCTTCCTCCCCGCAAAAAGAGAAAAAGAGAGGTGCTGCTGTTTCAAAAGGTGTCCATTCATGCTATTTTTCAAACGCTAACAGGGAGCCAAGAAACACCTCTCTCCCATTGTTTGATGTGAACAACACAAACGCACACAGATACATGTTTGCACAAATGGACACACAGCCTTATTTTCCTGTTCCTCCAGCATACATACAGGTAGTATCTCTCTTTCTAACTTATATATGTTTTCTGTCTTGTTATCTGTTAAAGGAGTTATCAGGCTCAGCCAGCCTAACGGAGAGATGAACCAATCTCTGGGGAGTATCAGGGTCACTGGAGGAAAACCATACAGAATCCGGCCTATTCAGCTCCAGCAAAAAGTGAGTAGCTGATATCTTTTTTTACATTGTCAAAGCAGGAAAGGAGATCACCATTCAAATGTGGGACACTGATTAAAGCGTCAGCACAAAGCACACACAGGTTGTGGGAACATGTTGACTGAGTCAGACTTTGAAAGTTACCGAGTCCCAAACTCTCACCATAAAGCGATTGTTTACAACCGGCAGGCCCTCCAGATACAATTGTAAATCCCGTCGGGATGAATGGGATGAATTCTAGGATGTGGCAAAATGGAAATGGTTGCCTCTGTGGAGGAGCTGTAACTGTTGTGACCCCGTGGTTGAATACTTAATGGGTGTTTATACATATCCCAGCCTCCCTATCTCTCAGTCCCCTCGCTCAGCGCCAAGCCCTCACCTCCCCGTCTGCAAATGAATGTGCCATATTTCTCCAGCACAATCCCATGATACCTTCCTCTTATTGGTTTTACTGTAGACACAGCAGGAGCTGGGCTATAATGCTACGCTAGCTGAATGCTAACAATGTCGGGGAATCTTATTGTGGCTTTATGCATCAACTAAGGACCTCTCGCTCACTGTATTTATAGCTCCTCAGTGAGTTCTCCCCCTCACTCTCCCTCCCTCCCTGCTTCCTCTCCCTGTTTCTTTTCAGTTTCACCTGTCAGCAACTCTCTATCTCTACCTCAGTATCCTTTACTCCACCTGCTACTTTTCTCTTTTCACCTTCTCTTAGCAGACTTGCTCTCAATCTCCTGTAACACCGGCTGTCTCCAGCTCTCTGTCATTATTAAATGCAGCATTTTTGGCGTTATCAATCCAGATTACTGATATGGTTCATCACATGCCCGAACAGCCATGTCCGCCCTCTTAGCCTCTCTCTCTCTCTCTCTCTCTGCATTTGCTCAATTAAATCCTCCACCACTTTTTTAAAAAAGTACAGTACATGATGTGGGGGTCGTTCATTGTTCCTCCTTTTGCATCGATTTCTACGTGCGATGAAGCTAATAGCACCTGACCAAAGGCAGCTTCACTCACTCCGTCTGCAGGCTCTTTCAACTGCAGCCAGTGTTCCTGGAGGTGTAAAAACAGTGTCAGATCCCAACAAAGGCAATTTTAGACTGAAAAATAAGAGAAAGGTAGAGTCGGGCTGAATGCTGTTTGGAAAAGAAAGGAAATTCAGGCTTCCACAGTCTGCATATAAATATTACATTAACTTCAGCCGGCTCCATTACGGCATGGCAGTGCGGTTATGCATTCAGTGCCCAGAATTTGAAATGAAATTATTGTGGAGGTGGAGGTGGAGAGGGAGGTAGTGGTGGTGAAATAGCCGTTTCCTTTCTTCTAATTTTCTCCTCTTCCCTCTTTCGCCCCTTCGCCTTATCATGGGTGACACTAATCCAATTTCAGCTCTGCTTGTGACAGCTCTAACGTGGTTTTGTGTACCCATTCCACCCCCCGTGCTCACTCACACACACACACACAAACACACATATAATGCATGCACACCTCGAAAAGGTCACATACAGTATCCAGACATAAACAGTCCAAACATACACAAAACCTCATATACATCTATCCATGACTGTGTGTACTAGTGACACAGAATCTTAGCTGTAGCTGTAATTTGCCAGCTGACAGGTGAGATATTAGCTCTATGATATATGACTTTACAGTCGAGCCTCATCTGAAACCAGACAAATCCAGCAGATCTTCTCAGCACTGACATGATTCAAATTCTGATAAAGACTCGGGAGAAATACAGAAGTTAAAGGGACACAGCCTGGTTTCACCTACCAGGTTTTCTTTGCTCAGGTTTTAAGACGTCCTCCTCTCAGACTTCAGCTGTCAATCCAATACGATGGAGGTGAATGGATTTTGATTTGTGCTGCTCACAGTATCAAAAAAACATGAAAACACTTACAGCAAAGTGTTTGTCAAAGTATAGTACGGTAAAATCCATAAACCTCATGACTAAATGTGTTTTTTTTTTAAACTTTTAATTTCATCATTGGTTCATGGTTCACTTGTGGCTGGTAGCTTTGGAAATAGTTAACAGTCAGTCGTGGCTCATAGTGATGAACCTGCCGAGACTCTGCAGCTCCCTTCGGCTTCACAGAGCTTTATAACTACAACTTCACTGTTTTGGTTCACTCTCTCTCATTGCATCATTTTCAGCTGTTTTCAAAGGAAAAGCACCGTCGGTACCTGCTCAGCACCGAGCTGTAGACTAGCTGGTGAACATAGTGGAACATTTAGCAGCTAAAGAGCCAGATATTTCCCTCAGGAGTTGCTAGAGAGCAGAAACAGAGCTAACGGAGAGTAAATATTGGACTCACATTCATCAGCTGGACACAAACACAAGTCCACATAACAGATAATGTTGCTACGTCACTGCTGGATGTGGAAATAAACAGTGGAAAGTGATGATATGTCAGTGCTGTATTTCTGCTGCTGCAATTAATGTATCTTTGTACTTATTGTGCCTTATTGTCATGGATGGATGGATGGATGGATGGATGGATGGATGGATGGATGGATGGAAAGATGGATTGATTGATTGATTGATTGATTGATTGATTGATTGATTGATTGATTGATTCTGTTGTGCATATTGGTGGAGAGACCAGAAGATACTGTGTCCTTTTCCTGTCAACACAACATGTGGCCGTTTTACATTCAGTCTCTTGAGGCAGATGCTGCTTGTGCACCACCAACGAAGGCTTTCTCCATGTTTAAACGTTGGTGCAAAATTGTGAGATTAGAAATAAACCCGAGGCTTTCTGGCTGTGAGTAACTGACACCAAAGCGTAACGTTTGCCATTGATGTTTTTGTAGCTGCCAGAAATGAGAAAAAATAAAACACCATCAAACAACAAAACGGACTGATAATGGAAAAAAATAAAAAATCCCAAATTATTCTTTAAAGATCAATGTGATCAATTTTGCTCAGAAATTATCTAAAATGTTAAACAGATGTTTTTATTTCCATTTTTCATTTTTTATGTCTTTTTAGCACATATGTCTTGTAATTGACAAACAATATCATGATGGCAATAAGGTCATATACATACATATACTCTTATTTACAATGTCAAACCCTGACAGATTCTGTTTTCAGTGGCTTTTCCCTTTACATCATGAGACAACACATTCATTTCTTTAACTGTTTAAACAGAAGTTGGCACGACAGCATTTTCTTTCCAACCGAGGCATTAGTTAAACGTATTTATTTCCTGCAGTAATTCAAGGCTGCGAACAGATGCTGCAGCTCTGTGTTTATTTCACACGTTGATCGTGTTATTAGCAGGCAGGAGACATCGCTGCAGAGGGTGAAGTGAGGACACTGAGGGTGGTCGCATAATTGTTAAATGAAATGTGATAATAGATAATGTGATAAAAACTTTATTAATTAGCTCCTTTTATCTGCTTTCTGTCTGCGGGTTTCAGCATGAACTGTCTTTTTAGATGTAAATTAGTGATCCATCATCTGCCCACACTGGACTGAATGAAGCTCAGAAACAGGTAAATGTGCCCATTGTTAGTCATGCTGGAAACAATTGTGTTTTGATTTTATGCTAAAATCAGGATGTAGTGTTACATCCTAATGAATGACAATCATTTGGCACCTTAGATATAATATGATTCATATAGTAATCAGTTATATATTCCTGTGTTGTCGGCTCTGAAAGTGGCAGACCTAGATCCAGTCATGTGGGCGTCTCTGTCTCTGTGAGGTAGCAGACAGCGAGCGTGTACTGAGAAAGTCTCTGCAAAGTGAAGCAAAGTTTTTATGTATTATTTAAGTAACTTGAACAAATGCTGAAGGAAGCAGTTCTCCAGTGGCTTCCTCTACAAACATGCGATTTTACAGTGACCCACACACACATGCACACACTTACACAGTGGCACAGCAATTGCCTGTGTACACACACACACATCCTTTAGCACATCAGTGAACATCCCATTTCCTGTTCCTATTCCCCAACCTTCCACTGGGAATCATTCTTCAATTGTGTTTTTTTTTGTTGTTTTTTTGTGTGTTTTTTTCCGTGAGTGTAGAACATTTGGATTTTACGCGGCTGGGTAGCGATGTCTAAACGGGAAGGCAAGGTCATGGAGTCTTTGTCAGGATGCTCCGCAGAGAACACACAGCGAAAACAAATGGCGATGAAACAAAAAGCCAACATCACCCTCTGCAGCAAGGGAGGTAATTGCACCAGAAAGTAGTAATTTAAAACAGAGTTGTGGCTATGCTGTGGTAGGCCGGCTTCTCTCTCTCTGTCTCCCTGATTGTGTTTGTGTAGTGTATTATTACATAAAAAAAACACAAGCCTCCAATGGTGAAGCAGTTGTGTGCGTCGTAAATCATTCACACAACAATGCAGCAGTCTTAGAGATCATAGCTGAAGTACTGTTTACACTGAAATAATGGATGAATTTCACTCTCAGTTTTAACCACATTCGTCACAAACTGTCATCTAGCACAGCCTGAAACTTAAGAGTTCACGCTAGCGTGTGGATGACGGTGGTAATGAAATTCTTAGTGGGTAATAATGAGCTCTTCTGGGTTCTCCGCTACTCTGTTATTATGTTGAAGGAACCGTCAGCGAAGCATTAGAACGTCTAAATTCAATGTGTTTAGTTTTGTGGTTCAGTAGGTCTGTTTTTCTGATATCACTGAACAGATATATAGATAGAAGAAGTACTTACTCATTCAGTTTTCATACTGAGAGTTTTCACAATTTCTTGTCAATACATTGCGTGCATCTATTTTATTTATGTATTTACAGTCATTTCCTCTTTTAACTCAAGCCTTCATGCTTCTGGGGATCAAAAAGAAACCGAAATCACATCATCTCTATTAGTGATATCGGTTGAATCTTGTTTTTCTAGATTCATGTTGTTGATTGATGTGTTGCTGAAGATAAAACACCAAACATGGACATTGAGACACATACATATATTTTCTGTGCGGATACAAAGGAGGGAGATGATTTTTCAGTGAATATCAGACTGTGGTGTTTGTCCCTAACAATAAATTAGTATTTTGTCCATTTTCCTAATACAGTCAACAATAATAAACTCAAAAGGATCAATTTCTATACTCACAGTAGTCTCAATAGACCAGAATGTAATGGATCCAATATGAAGTTGTTGGTTTTTTGTTTTGAGAGATCAGTAAATATATGTGGTGTTTTTGCTCTTACAGTTGTTGTCCACATTCTCTGTGGACAGTCAAACGTAGAAGGTTGACGGGAAAAGATGTCCTCAAAGAAGTCAATCACTGATCAAACCAAAAAAAAAGGGAAAACATTGAAAATCAAAGAGCTAAGAGAGTCCAAAGTGTGAATTGTCCTTTAATCCTGGCAGCCTGTAGCAGGATTGGTCATCATCCCAGAGATGAGCTGGTTAAACACCCCCTGCTGGATAAACTGGCGCAGTGCTTCGGTCTGAGTCTCAGTGGGCTCTCTGCAAGCTCCTTCCCCACCGCAGCGGCTGGTGGTGAAGCCAAGTAGCCCGGTGATCTGGGACTGAGTCCATAATCCTGCATAATCTCTGAAGATGCTTCTGAACCTGACTCGCAGTGTCTCTCTGCAGCGTTGAGGTCTTTTTATCATTCTTGACAGTGTGTATCAGCATCATTTGGCAACACATCTCTGCAGCAATGCCGCCTTTATTTAAGAAGTTTGATGTTTTAGGGCAAATTAACTCAAGATAGAAAAAGTTAGAGAAGGAAAAAAACACGTCTATCTTTGATTTGTTTCTACTCTGCTGCCAGCGGGACAAAGTTATGTGCATTCCTGGTGGAGTTTATGCATTTAATGTGTATCATGTGGTTAGGATTGATCTGATTTTCATTTCTTTATGCTTGTAGAAAAGCAATATCTTAGTACCTCTGATCTCTCTGAAGCAGAGATTAAAACTACAAGTGTTTTTTTGATGGGATAATAGGCTAATTTGAATTATTGACATGGTACATTTGACATCAAAATTCTGCATTAAAACCGGGTAGTCTGTAACCTTTGAAGCAGTTTATGCAACTTTCACCGTCTGTGAACGATGTTTACCTGTAATCCATCAAAAATTCAATTGCTTTGAACTTTTTTCTTAAAGGATTAGGTGTGCTCCAGCAATCCATGTCATCCATCAGTGCAGAGGTCTGCAATCTTTCTCTTTTCTTTCTCTTTCTTTGTGTATGGTGATTTTTGGTGCACATTGTTTTTTTGTTTTTTTTTACCACCCCCCCCGCTGCCCAGGTATCCCATGACTATTAGATATATAAAGACATGAACCAGCACTAGTCATACACAAAGGAAATAAACAATTATGCTACTTTCCTCCATCATCCATAGTGATATCCACAGAAATAGCCAAGAATATACATAATATACATATAGGCATTGTTTAAGTGGAAAAACTCATCAAACTTTCTAACGAGTAAGTCAGCCAGGATGCTTTTCCCTTGTAACGTGTGGATTTGTTTACATGCCAGTGTAGATAAGACACTGCTGTGTGTTTTTGCGAGTGTGTTCGGTGTATCAGTGTGCGGCTGGTTTTTTGGATGCTGCAAGGCCAGGTCTGTGCCAAGTGATTGGGTCTTCGCAGGAATCTCCACATAGGGGGTAAATAGATACCAGTGTTGGTCTCATACGTTAAACTTGTTAATGAGATAGATGCCTGCCAAAGTGCCAACATGCTCATAAAGTGTAAAGGCTCTGCAATAGTGATACAAGAAGTTTTTAGTACCTGTAGTGATTTATAATAAGAACATTGGTACAAATATGCTGAATCGTCCCTTATTAAAACATGTACTGATTACAGAGGAAGGTCTAATGTATATTTCTTTAAGTTAAATCTTATTAACCAGTTATTAACTGGTTGACTTTGCCAGGAAAGTGTGACCAGACAGGACTTAAAAGATGGTCGTACGTCCAGCAGTTGTTTCACATTAAATAACTAGATAAGCTATAGGACGCTGTGTAAATATAGCTGTTGCTGGAAGGCATCGTTTGACAGAGCAAAGCTGGCACTTTCCCCTGATTCCCAGCTTTGCTAAGCTATGCTAACCACGTCATGAACTGAGCACACAGAGGGGAAATTGATATCAATTTCATACAGCTGCTGTTTTTTTTTTTACGAACTGTTGTATTACTTTAATAACATGCTATGTTAGGCAGTTTGCAGGTATGAAACATTTCCTCGCAGTGAGACTTCACCGTAATGAGTTTTGTTGCAATGGGAAAAGAACAGCAGAAACTGAGGGGACGAGAGCGCCGAGCAGTGTTTTCTCTGTGTCTGTGTGTAAAACATGAGGGAGTATGACTCACCAGCTTCCCACTGGTGGCTCTCCATATAGCTGCAGCCCAAGTACATAGCTGCAAGTTGTATTATTCTATCTATGTGTCTACTTTCTCCATCTCTCTGGTCTCAATGTGTCTTTATTTCTGAAGTGTCTCAATCACAGTGGTGGGAGAAATATTCATTTGTGTATCACAACCATTAACACAATGTAAAAATATACATATATATATGTATGCCATTAAAAGTGGAAGTCTAGCCTGATAATCAGACTGAATAGGCATTTTGGAGCTAATTATAACCATAATGTCATAATGTAATCTGCAAAAAAATTCAAGTTTTAACAAATTTGAACTAACTTGTATTTTGTACAGCCTAATTGTAAATGCAACACTACGGGGGACAGGTGACAGGTGAGGGGGTGAAACAAAAGTAATATTTCACTGCTGTATATAATTGTAGTTCTGCATGCTACTATTGTTCAATCACTTAATTCTTATGCGGATTAGTCGGTTATTATCTTTGTCAGGAGCGTTGAAGATCTGTTTCAAAGATCCCAAATTTTGTGCCCAGAGCTTGAATCTCCTGCTAATTTGTTTCCTGCCTATTGTGTATTTGAGATTAGTAAATAACAATATTACAGCCATCATTTCAAAGTCTACAATTAAAGGAAATAGTTTTGTAATTACAGTGATTACAACCCACAAGGCCTGCATGAGCAAGATGAGCCATGAAGTGTGCGAAGGCCTACCACTGAGAGCTCTCTGTGTACAACTTCATTTAATGCGGCTACGTCTCTCCTCGCTTCTTTTCCTACCCTCTGACCACCCAACCCCGCCTTTGTCCTGGGACGAGATTACAGTCAACCGTCCACATTCATAGCACAAACAGAGCAGTCCCTGCAGCGAGGGGACACGCAGGCTGGATTTTCACAGCCACTATTGTCTTCCTGGATGCTGGGTGGCGAGATAAACCAAATATAGCGGAGGGAGGTTGCACGTTTTTCCTGTGCCACCGGTGCCAGATGCTTGTGGTGTGCCAATGACAGCCACGTGCCACCCCCACCCCCCCTATTTTCCCAGCATTCTTTGCCAGCTTGACACAACCATCTGTGCGTTCGCTTGGCAGCCTCTCCCTCCAGTCAATTTACATTCTTGCATGATTCTCATTCCTTCCCGTTTGAGCCCTCGAGGGAATGTGTCAAGGTGTTGGAGTCCAAGAAGACCCATGAGGATGCTCGGCAATTTGTAATTCCTAAACTCTACCCTGAGCACTAGTATTCTATTAACATTTATTAAAGCATATCAAAGGCCTTCGAGGAAGCACTGAGAAAAGTACTTTGTCGATGCAGCGACAGTACTCGGATTTTTTGGAGGTTTGCAGCTCTATCTCTCATTTTGAGTTCAACGTCACCTCGAGCCAAAGTTGGCCACTTTCCTTTTTTTTTTTTTCCGTGAAGTGTGATTACATTTTTCTGTGAGGGCTGTAGATAGACTCATTCCATTCTGGACCAAGAGAAAATATATCAGGGTAGAAATAGGCCTTTTGTTCATCTTTTTTTATTATTATTTTTTCATCTTATAGAAATTGAGGTACAGTTATACAATCTTGGACACTGTAAGAGTGTAAAGCAACACGAGAGAACAGTTCAGCCTGAAAAACAACAGATGGCAAGGCGTATGGAGCAGGAGCGAAGACCTTGGCATATTGTTTTTGCGTGAGATGAAATCCGAGGTAATAAATGCAAACTAATATGTGACCACATGGTTTCTCTCCTTTCTAAACTTCCACATTGTGTCCCCCACTCCCCACCTCCCACCCCCCCATCCTGCTATGCCTCCTTATCCCAATTAGCACTGTTTCAAATTGTTCAAGTGGTTTTTATTGGCAATCAGATAGCCGCCGAGCCCCCGGAGGTCTCCGTTTAATATTTTATCTGCAGCTGTGTGGGTACCATCAGAAGAGATTTCACATTTTCTCTCATTTTATTTTCATTTTATTTACACCCTGTTACTCAGAATAGAGGTATCAAAACCCAGTCTAAATAACGATGATGACATTTACGTGACTAATCAATGCTGTGGTCCCATCCCGGCTTGTTCTAAGGAAAACACTGAAGTAATGGAGAGCGCTAATCCGTGTCGATGTAGGGATCAGAAACATAAATATAGAACAGTGATATCAGTATTGTATACATACAATATTAGTAGGGGATGGTTCAGTCAGTTATTTCAATAAGGATGTGAGTGCAGACCTGGTTATTATATATTATGTATATTTTAGTGTACATATTTCATCCCTGACCCATGGATGGGTCAACAACAGATATTTCTCTCTCTAATATTTGAACTTATATTCACCATAGGACAGAAACATGACTCCAAATGAATGATAATGTTGCTGTAACCGATTGTGTATAACGAGTTCAACATTTGCATTGTTTCTGCTGCCTCCAAGTGGCCAAAAAATGCCAAAAATTACCCAGACCATAATATTTCCCTAACCTTAACAAAGTACTTATGTACTTTAAGGTTTTAGGCTTTAACGACAGCTTGTCTACTTCTACGATCGTGATTCGTCCATGGAATAGGATCTCCAATAACCAGTTAAACGGAAATCTTCCCGTATTAACCCCTAGCAAGCCGTAGCGATATATGATGTTGAATGCTTCTGATTGGTTGCATCTGCAGACTTTGTACAAGCTGCTGTGGCTGTTTGCAACGTGCGTGACGGCCAGTTGGAGGACGGATGATTCATCATGTTTGTTAGGTCTTAATGATACATGAAAAGCATTTTGATGAGAAAGGTTGAACACAAACAAAACATGTTAATGAAAACTCTGCAGGGTACGCTCTAAGCAGGAGCACTTCAAACCCAACACCTCTGATTCAGTTGCTCATTGGCCAGCAGCAGAAATCTGTAGTTGTACAGGCTCCCAGGTACCTGGACTGTGAAACGAGGAAAGCATTTTTAGACCGAATATGAAAAGTAAGAACTTCTTAGTTCCCTGGATGACGGCACACTGAAAAGCCTTACTTAAGAGTTATTGAACAATTTTCTAAGACCTGCAGAGGTTGTTGTTGATGTTTTTGGCACTTAATTAGAGAAATTGATGTCGCCTCTGAAATTCTGTGATAAAAAGTTGATGGCTTTTATACACATAAAGCTTTCTCACAAGCCTGTAAATATTACAGTAATTTACCTCTCCCCACTGTCTGTTCTGTCATCTAGCTCACCAGGTACAGCGTTGTTTTATGTCTTCAAAGTTATCTTATATCACAGAGCATACAAGATAGCAAAGAGCACAATGTTCTCTCTCTTTCTATCCATATCTGTTTATTAATATATCACTTTGTACTCATCCTCGCCCACTCTCTCCTACAGTGCTTCATCCAGCCTCATGCAGGTTCCTCCTCCCCAGCATGACCTGGACATTTCTCTCCATTTAGACTTGTATTGATTCACATGTAAACAGGATGTGGCTCCTGTTGTCCCATGGTGCAGTTTCTGCTTAACTTACATCAATACGTTTCTTCCCAGACTTCTCCAGGACATACTCACAAATTGATCTCCTGCATGGCGCTAAATGAACACCTGTCTAGATAAATTCACATTCGTGAATGCACATGTGAATGTACATGTACACGAAAACATGCACGACCGGTCCTGTTTTTCTGCTCTATGAACGTAACACTCTGTAGCTACATATGGTTTTACTCATGTATCCTGTTAGTTCAAACAGTGGTGTCTATGAAAACGTGAGAAACGAACATGTAGAGCAACTCACTACATGGAAAAATAAAGAATTAAATCTTAAAGCGCCTTATGTTTAATGCATATCACTACACGTGTATCTCAATATGTGTTATAATCAACCTCTGCAAAGCTGTAGAAGCTTATTGTGTGTTGATGCTAACTTCCTGTATGTGGCTAAACATTAGCTGCATCATAGGTTTTATGAAACGAAATTGAATGCTAACATGGCATTAGCATTGAAGTTTTCTCTTGTCTGAAACCTTTGTGTGTGACTGCAGCTTTAAAATATAATATAATAGTAAACTGTTACAACTACAGACAACATGTCTTACAATCTTTTTTGGAGACTATGTGTGCACGCCAGAGAGATTTATATCTTGGACACATATCCAGACATTGTTGGGTGATGTGTGCGTGTCGGCCGACATATGGAGGATACAGCGTTTCAAGAACTTGTTCCTGTTTTTGCATCCCTCTATCTAAACCCACAAAACTGTAAAAACTGTTTTCATTAAATCATTTATCTGTCAATTGATTTTGTTCCTAAAATGAAAAATAAAGCGGTGAGTAAAGTAAATCTGAAGCCGGAGAGCGTTTAGCATTTTGGTTCGATAGAAAGTAGTTCTAGTCCTTAGTTGATCGGCTATAATCAACTAATCGTTTC
Source organism: Pampus argenteus (assembly GCA_036937835.1). Taxonomy (NCBI): domain Eukaryota; kingdom Metazoa; phylum Chordata; class Actinopteri; order Scombriformes; family Stromateidae; genus Pampus; species Pampus argenteus. The sequence continues at coordinate 23,718,778 of CM072865.1, read as the reverse complement.
ACCTCTGATTAAGACTGTTTAGTAGTTTATTACCTTATTATAAAATGTTTATTTAACAAAATAACCACCTTCTTGCTACCTGAGTATATCTCTAGATCCGCCCCACTGACCTTGTCACTGTTAGTTTTACCTTTTAGGTGTACAGATACTGTTTATGGTGATGAAACCTCTCACTTGTGCAGCTTGATGCATGTTTTTTTTTTACATTTGAGTTTAAATATCAAACTGTAAGTCATTCGCTGCATGTTCGACTGCAGCCGAACAGCTTCATCTAACGATGCCTCCTCCTACGGTGGATTGCTCGCCAATTCTGATGCTTATCATCAATTTCAGTTTGGAGCATTTTAATGGCCCACTCTAATTTCGTGCTGAAAAGGTGGATTATATGCATTATTCACATTGTAATATTGTGGTGCTATTACAACCCCCCTCCGCCCCCTCCGCCACATACACATCCATATACACCCACACACATACTGGTGCCTTGCAGTGATGAAATATGCGCATACTGTTTACAGCCTCATAAATTGAGGGTGCAGACTCAGACATAAAAGATTACATAAAGCAATTCCTTGTGGTTATTTTTCTCGGTTCATTTTCCTCACATGGAAATGAACTGCAGGATATTTCCTCTCCGACTCCCGGAGTCCCCCAGTGTGACTGCATGAACCTCCGACTTGCCTGCCGAACCGCAGCAGAAACTATTATAAACAGGAAAGCGGAGCGCGGCGCCGTGGGCATGGAGGCAGAGTTTCCCTGTTCCCTGTGCTGTGTAAAGAAAGGTGCAGTGCAGTAGCCTTGTAACTGGAGGCCTTGGAGGCCCCCCAAAGCAAGAGGAAGACTTGACTAGCTGACCACAATCTATTATTAAGCACCAGATTAAAGCTATACGCAGGACGTCAGCAGCATGCTGGAGATACATCCTCAACATATGTGAAGTGGGTTTGAGTTAATGGAGCTGTTTGTAAGATTTGTGAAGCGATTAAGTGTATTAATTGTTTTCTATTGTTAGTTAGTGAACGAGTTGTGACGTGATGTAAAAAATGAGACGTTCCCCGACTATCTCGGTTTCTTACGTAGCCTGTGGACTGATTTCAGTGTGAAAACATGTGATGTACACGTAGCTGCAACAACATTATCTCCTCAACAAAGGAGCAGACAACAAGCTCCAGAGCGATCACAGAACATATCTCATTATTATTAGATAGTCCAAACATGGTAATGAACACATATTTCACAACAAAACTGCAGCATGTTGTTCGCTGAGCCTACTGGTGTTTACCAAACATCGGATCGGGTCGGGTTGATTAACGTATAGCACACCAGGTGTCTCTGTGTATTTGCCCTGTAGGGGGCAGCTGACTGACAGGAAGTGAGACATGCTTTGCTGAATCATGATGCAAAACACGTTAGAAATCTTTTATTATTATAATGAGAAGTTTAAGTGAGGAATACGTCAAAACTTGTAATAGTTTTGAGCAACAGGATGCAGACTGCAGCTCACCAACAGCCACCGGTGTCACCAATGAGAAGAAATTTCTGAAAGTTACAAAGCAGCAACTTTTTTGAACTTTTAACTTTGTGAAAAGTCTTCATTCATTCATTCATTTGACTCAAAACATCTCGTTGTGTTTGTATGTTGTTTTTTTTTTCTCCTTTACTCTTCAACCAGAGTCGAGCTGGAAATCCAGAGAAAGAGACCCTGCTGTATTCCAGCAGGTTATTGAGCAAAAACGTGTTATTCAAAAATGTTCAGTCTGTGCTCAACACCTCCCTACAAATAAGAAAAAAAAGACTTTTACTTTTAGTTCTGCAACCTATACAATATTAAGATGATCCATAAATTCAACAACTAAACAAGATACAGAAGAACGGCTCGGCTCCAAATGTGAGTAATGGCTAAAAGTGCAGCAAAAACACCACACAAAGAGCCTCGAGCAACACATTGAGCTTCTCCTGATTTGCATTCAGCCTGAATGCCAGATTTTTTTTTAATGTTATCCACACTTCATAGTATTGTCCCACCGTGAGACCTCACCGTGAAATGATAGCGAGATAGAAATATGTGTTAAAATATAAGATGGAATAATACATGTAGCCTGTAATGTTAGCAGAAACATATGAAGAAGTGGTCTTGATCATATGACATCTGTGCTTTTGCATTGACTTATTGTTGAGCATTATGATGCTCATAAAAAAAATAATAATAAAAAAAACCTAACTGCAATTTCGGTGGCTCTCACTGTGTATAAATCCTGTTTATGTCTCCGGTGATTTTTATGTCCTTTATACGCCTGAATCCTTAAAAAACAGATTGCCGGTGCCAAAAGCAGCGCTATCAATGAAAGATGGACAGCAGAAACACTTTATGCATCTCCCAGCATGCTGCATGAACATCTGGCCAACACCTGTAACTACTTCACTGCATCCCTTTGTTATAATATAGAGGAAAAATCTCCAAAAGCAGCTTTGATAAGAGGTAAACAACAACACTGTTTTGAGACTTGTCAGGAAAAAAGATGGATCTGCATTTCTTATCTTTTATTTCAATGTTTATCATTATCGCCCTCTCTGAGGTAAATTGAATCAGAGGAATAGTTTCGCCGTTTCAGATGATTTCTGATAGGAGGACTGCCAATACTCCACGATTGGAAGGACAGGACTGGTAGGGCTTGTTTATAGGCATATTTTCCCACTTAAATATTAGTTTTGGCTCCTTTCACTGCCAGGCATAATGTCTCCAGACTAGCTGCATAGTTAATAAGTCAGGGGGTGCAGAGATGGCACACTTGGCTGTAACCTTTATGTTTCCCCCTCATTGACGTAACTGGATCGATAAGTTAATAGAAAATACAAGAAATATAAGGGCAAGAAGTCACAGTCCACCTGCTTGTGACCTTTTAAAAGAAATCCTGAAATGCTGCCTTACAGTGTAAAAGTCGGGGACAGACAAGTACAGATCTAACAGGAAGGATCACGTTGAAGCAACAACAAAACAAGCATCACAGTGCTTGCGGCTTCTTAAAACACCCTCTTTGTTAAACGGACTTGTTTGTCTGCCGAGAGGGGGTCCAGTCGGGGGCTCTGATGTCATTAATATTTGATGGAGCTCGATGGAGGTAACCTTTAAGGCATCCTACTGCCGTCCGCTCCCAGGTGACCTTTTCTTTTTAGCTGGATTCCTTCCTTCGGTAACGAACTTGTCCTGATGCTGACTGGACAAGGTGTGCACAACGAGAAAAAGACTCCTACATTTACATTTTCACCCACATGTTAGAAGAGATTACTGTGTCAGCAGAGGCAGGACGGGGCTTAGGCGTCTCTTTCATTACTGCCATCCATTTCTCTATATAACACTGCAGGTTTGGAGGCTGATTGTCTACATGCCAGACAGCCACTGGTTTCCATTTACTTGATATACTATTCCATCTCAGTGAACATTTCACTTGGCAATTCTCTGATGCATGAGTGCCCTTTAATGCATCACTGAGGAGAGTCTTGAAAATGATCTGTGCGAGCGCCTACAGTACTACATGATGGTGCTGTAACTTAGACAATAAGTAAAAAGGTGATCTCAAGTTTGACTTTTAAACGGTGAAACGAATAAAAATCAAAATAAACCGGTAAATAAAATATTTTAAAAACCTTTTGAAAGACTTTGGAAAATGGTCTGCAATAATGTTTATAGTTTATAATTTATAGCTACCTGGCTAAATGAAACATCACCTGTATTATGGTGTCTTTAATCACTGGTTCCAGTTTGACGTGAACGCAGCATCAACATTGTTTTTGAGTTGAACTACGTCACCGAGGTTTAATTTTTAAATCTGAGTCCCTTGATTTCCCTTCCATTAACAATGGTGTACTTTACCAGACGACTTTAGCTGCTGTTTCACCTCCGCTGTGTTCAGACTCTGGAATAAATCCTTCATAAATGAAATGCAGAGCTCAGCAGCTGTAACAGTTCACCGGACAAACTTTTTATCACCAGCAGAATCACCTGTTGGCTCCTACTGAAGTGCCCTTTTTAGACTTTAGGGACTGCGGCAGCACAGAAGGATCTTTTTTTTTTTTATCTAACAAAGAAACTGATTGTGTTTCACTGTGAAAGGAGAGAAATGAAGGTGCCGGGGCTGTTCACAGCTGATGTCATGTCATCTTACACAGCGTGTTTTATAAGTGATACGACAGGCACAAGAGAATCACACAAACCTACCAAATCTTTATTACGCTCTAAAGAACATTTTCCACAGAGAACTGCAAAAACTTATAATAATGACAAAAAACACAGTGGTTTGACACATTTGCATGTGAATTATTTCTTCTAAAGCAATAATATTCATTTATATGCTTGCTTCCCATGAGTTGTATTTAATTTCTCCACAGCCTGAATAATTGGCTCATTTTCACTTTGAAAATCTGGGATAACTCAATTAAAGCAGTAGGCAGAAGTTGCCCATTTCCACCCAGTGTTTGTTCTTTTGTTTCTCTTCAGGACACATTTTCTGAATCACACAGATGCACGTTTGCCTCCTCTTGCAGGCTTGTTTTGTACAACCATGTTTTTCTTTTACCTTTTTAAAGCACTTTGTAATATTTGTTTTTGATAAGTGATATATGAACAAGACTAAGCGTCTATAGCCGTGTTAGTGTATCAGTGTAACCAACATATTGGACAAATTAAGAGGATCCAAACTTAAGAAATAAAATGAATGTCTGCATCAACTGCATGGTCATCTTTCCAAGTAAGCCATGGTATAATGAGCGTATACTACAGCTATGATCTATTTTTAATTATCGCTCCACGGCTACGGTTAAAGTGCAGCCCCCAATCTGTGAGGAAGCAGAGACCAATGTCTCCACAGCACCATGCTGCAAAAGGCAATATCTCACTCCTGCCGGTGGTATATTATGATTATATCACAGTGAAGGGTTGGGTTGTCAGCACCCCTTAGTAGTGATATAATCACAATATACCACAGTGAAAAATTGCTTAAATTTGGCACTGGTGCAAAAGTCAGTAGGATTCATTGGAAACGTGCAGTAATGAGCAATAATTAATAGTACAGAAATACTGCTACTGAATAAGTAGCAGTAGAGTATTATGAAATACTGTACATACATATAATCAACATTTTATAAACACATTTCTGAAAAAAAGACTGTGCTCTGTTTTCGTGTCAGGTGTCACCTTGTTTTCTAGTTTTGAAATTGTCTTCCAACAAGAATATCAGGCTTCTTAAACAAGTCAATGGATGTTGCTCTTTACACTGTGTGAGATTCAGAAGACGAATGGGTATAAAATACCCATTCGTCCGGGGGCTGCAGGATAATGATTTTATTTCATTCTCAGTGCAGTGTCCAGCAATACTCTGGCAGATTGTTCAGGGAGCGTATGTGTTTGTGCCATTGATCTTGGCCATCTGATAAGGAAGCCCAGCGACAGGCTGTTAACCTCAAACGGTGGGAGCATTAATCCATTTCAAAACATCCAGCTGCTTTTCACTTTGCTCTGCTAGATTTCTCCTGGCAGGCACATAGAGAAAGAACCAAACTACATCTGTCTGCCTCATAACTCCTTTTTCATTTTCCCTCCGAAGCGAAACACAATCAAAACTCCTGATGAACTTTCAGAAATACATTTTCAGTCAGAGAAAAGGAATGAAGGTTGTTTAGGATAGGATCTAGGATATTAGATTTGTTAGAGGCTCCAATCGTTTCATCTTAATGCAACTTTATACTGGTGGCAGATTGACTAAAGAGAATTATTTAGCCTTACAGCAGCTTACAGGCTTTTTTTGAGTTAACAGGTCATCCCGTTTCAAATGTTTACGACTGTAATGAGGAACAGTAGCTCTGAAAACTGTTTAGCTTGGGGCGCGCCTAAAGAAACATGCAGGATTGGGCTCTAATAGATTTGTTATGAGAAGTTGCATTGAGGGAATTTTATCATTAATGTGTGTGTTTTAAAAAGAGCTGAAGGTTAATGGAAAGTGCCTGAAGGCAGAACACCGGATCGCTTAACACCGAGGGACGGTTACTAATGAATGCTGTGACTGATAGCTGCTTTGAGATTATTGTATGTCATTATGAGCGTGTGCCATGTTCCAATACGCAGAATCTGATGTAACTATTTCTAATTAAACTAAAGTCAGTGGAAAGTCAAACAGATGACAGTCCAGATGAGAACTGTGGGATTGAAAGCTTCACAATAAGAAAATCATTCAGTAAGACGAGAGATTGATATGAAATTATTTCGCCTAATGAACGTTCTGAATTTCTTTATTATCTTTTTTGATTTCATTCAACCAATCAGTCTCCCTCTGCTTTATGCCTCTAAAGGCCTAGTTCACTAAAATCACTGGTGTGGCTGCAGACATCTAAAAACCTGAGCAAATAAAACCGAAACTAGGCAAACTGAGCCTTTAACAGCTGGGTTTTTATTACTATGATCATTTTATTCTTTTCTAACTATTGCCGACTATAGCTATAGATATGGCTATAGGTATGGCAGTGTTGCTCATTTGGGTCTGCAAAGCACATGAAAAATATGTCGATCCATATCCAGACATGCAACAGATACCAGATTATGTGTCGTATTTCTTGATGTGCAGCATGTTTCCCTTCATGTTTGTGCTTTCACTCTTACATGTGATGTGTCTTTAGGAGCCACTGTGAATGTGGGACATTCGTCTTATCCAGTTTTCCAAAACTAATCACATCTCATCCCTGTACTTTATATTGGATGCTATTGATGAATGTATGCTAACACACTAAACGACATGGTGAACATTATATCTGCTAAACGTAAGCAGGTTCATATTGTCATTGTGCTTACAGTATATTTGTTTTTCCCACTCTCCCCCGTCTACCGAGCCCCATCTCAAAAACATTAAACACATCCAAAGAGGTAAAGATACATGTACAAGTACAAAAAGTACATACGAACATGTCTGAATTATTTATAGTGTTTGAAATAGAAAAGAAACCTACAAACTAAGTTTTGGATTATTTCACTATCTGAGAGATTGTGTGTAGAATCTGGGAACCACTGAACCATGAAAAAGCGCCGCTTCTTTTGAAGCAGCTCAACAGTATGTTGTATAACGACAGATTGTGACTTTTTTTTTTCCCGTGTTGTTTGCTTGTTGCAAGTCTGACAGCCGTGCAGTAATTATCCCGTGCTGCATATGTACATCCTGCTTTATCCTGTCAGCTCAACTGGCTTCTCTGGGTTTCAATAAGCCAGCATAAGTAAGCAGGTTAACCTGTAAACATTCGGAGTCCAGGGAGCATGATGGCTGGTAAAACACTCCTTATGTCCTCGAGGCTTGGCAGAACATCAAACATGTTCTTCAGCTTCACCAGACGCCATGTTTGCTCCTCAAATGTTCGTTGCTTTACTTGAGGCTGGACGTTCAAGCTGTTGTCTGAGGAGAAAATAAATCCAAAAAAAACGTTTCTCTGCGGTGAGAAAATGGTATGCATGTGTGAGTGAAGTCTCGTTTACCTTTCGCTGACACCCGTTTCCTGTGTGCTGTAGACAAGCCTGCCTGTTTGGCCATAACGATTGGGGTGTCTGAGCATAATGCAATTTGACCCGTTGCTAATGATGTCCTGACACTTGCTTAGCGAAGCTCTACATTCGGATAGCTGGCATCTAATTGGAAGTGACAGGACGGCACCTGTAACTCGCTCTGCACAGTGTTTACTAGGGAAATGTTAGGGGTGACTGTGAGGGGAAAGAGGGCTGAAATGATCTGTGGAGGGTTTTCTTTAACACTCTTAAACCCATTCACAGCTGCCCAGTACAGCCACGGTTTTTCACTGTCGGTCACTGAGCAGCCTGAGTGGAATAATCAAGGGATAATTCACATTTTTTTGTGCTGTGTTCACTCACTTGAAGTGATAGTCATGCATGGACAGCCAGTTCAAGCTCACAGTCCAGTAGCTACACATCTCCCAGAAGAAATCTAATTTTTAAAGCATAGTAGCTCTCAAAACGGTATTTCTGGAGCTTGGAGGTGAGGTCAGCTGTTGGCCATGATACGCTGTAACTGTCATACAGCTATCAGTGCAGCTGACCCAGCGGTCATTTATTTATTTTTTTGTTATCTACACTAAAGCCAATAAGGCTCTCAAGCTCTCAGCTCTCAATATGTGAGAAAAGCATCTCTTTAGGTCCATTTTAGGCACCTAACTAGTGATTTTGTATTGGGCCAAAACCTGACTGACCACCACGCCTCATGAGTTGATACTGGCGACGGCTTTATGTTGTTTTTTTCCCTTTCATTTGTCACCCAGTGAAAAGGTTACGGTGTGACATTATTTCACTACTCTTGCTGATACAGTTTGGCCTCTGAACTGCTGATTGGGCGCTTAAAAGCCATGAAGCATAGCCATCACCTTTAGGATGTGATTTCTGAGTCAGTTTCAGTTCCTGTGCTTCAGATATGAAAGGTCAACCTGTTGACCTTTCATAGTTCGTATGAAGAGTTGCTTTCATAAACAGATTTAAAACTGAGGCCAAATAAAACAACAACGGTGTGAAAATCTTTTATCACAAGATATTCATCTTTTTAAATATTGTATCCTGTCTTATAATGTTCTCAGACTTTTTAAAGTATTCTGTTTTTGAGGATGAATTTCTGCACTGTTCAATATTAATTAATCTGGTTTTAAATTTTGAAGATTTAGAGCAGTCAGGGCAGCCGGAGCGGGATTCATCCGCCATAAAACAAAGGAATAAGAAAACCAGCAAAGGGGTGATGAAGGGGCAAATCTGTGTGAGGAAATGAAGCAGCGGACTCTTTACTAAACTCAGGAAGACAGTTTTCCTTGATCAATAACAGCGGAGAAGCAACTGAAGGTTGTTCCGACACATTCGTCCATCAGTGCAGACGACAGCACCTTTAAACTTTTCTATTTCTGGAAGCCTCCATCTCTGCTGTGGCCAACGTAAAATGAACACCATCTTTTCTCACTCTCTTTATCACCCCTGCCCAGGCATCTCAAGAAGTTAAGAAGGAAAAGAAAAGACTCCATATTTTTTTTCTTATCCTCATTAGGCGCTCGCAAAGAGCCCCTTTTTTTCCGGCGGCCATCCCGCCTGCCTTTGTCTCTTAAATCTTTCTCCAGGCCAGGCAGCGGGAGTCGTGATGGAGCTGGTGCCATACAGGGTGTGATCTGCACCAGCGATACTGATGCTCTGAAAAAAGGTACTTCAGGAGGAGGAAAGGAAACGAATGTGCTTTTTAAGCTCGTATTCACAGTTGCAGCCAACTTAATTTCAGCAGGAACGGCTACTAATCAAGTAGAGAAGGCGTCATTTCACATTTTAAACCTCATTTGGGTACCTTAACATGGCTATAAATTCTGCAAGGGTGGTTATAGTTCTCTCATTTCAAAAACGTCAGTATTTAGTTTGGCTATTGTGAAGTCACAGCCATCTGGATGCAGCAGAATTTGGCAAAAGGTGAAAAATGGAGGATTTTATCAAGTTTAAGTAGGTACAATTTTAGAATTGATTTGAATTAATGCTCCACATCAGCCTGAATCATTTTAAAGTGCAGCACTTTTCTCAGATTTTCCATCTTAGACTTTTTACTTTTACTCCTTCGCAGTCCACAGGAAATTATTGTACATTATATTATTTTCTATTTCTCTGGGATATAATTAATAGTTTAATAGCTTTACATGCAAACACAACATAGATGACATGACTGCATACAAATAGTCTTCACAGATTTAAGCCATGATTACACAAAACAGGATTTGCTGCAGGTGTGAGGAAGTTGAGACTACTTAAAGGGAAAATTGAGCTCCATAATGTACTATGAAATAATAATGAGCGCACACTGTGAACACAACTTTGGCTGCAATGAGTACATATATTAACTCTCATAGTCACATTTTACTGCGAGTGGTTGAATGTGCAGCACATTTTAATGGATTACTGTGGTACAGCTTTAATTAAGCTCTCATTAACTAATTGTTGAATGATGATGATCACAACTGAACCAATTGACTGTGAAAAGGTTCGCTGTCAGCCACCTCTGCAGCTCCTCATATTGAGTGTAAATTCATCCGGTGGACAGAAACACGACTACAAATGAATGCTAATGTTGTCTCATATCTGCTGGTTGTGAGAATTAGTAACATTATCCATAACAACTTTAATATCCAGTGATGTGTCGTTGCATCAGCTTCTATTAACCCCAGAAATAAATATATCTACTAATGCAGCTTCGAGTAAGTTTTCCTCTGTGGTTAGACGGCCATGTCAATAATAGCAGAACCTTTTTGGACCACTTATGAGGACGTGAGAGTCTCGGATTTCAAACAGGCAATACGATATTAGATTAGCTTGCTGGTGATCATCTGTATTAATATTATCCATACAGAAACATGTCAAAACCTGGCAATGTGAGCTTAATACTTAAATCAACATGTCAGCTTTGTTTATATGGCTTAGTATTTACAATGACAGAGACTGAAGAGATTAACCATAAATCATAAGTATAAGGTCAAGGTGTGATTGTTCCTGAGTGGCACCGTTGTAGATCGCATCGAGTTGTGTTTGTTCGCTTTTCATATGACCGTTTGGCCCGGTGAAATAAATCTTTCGGATGTTTCGTTGATTGATAGGAACGTCGCCTGTGAGATGCGATTAAATGTGTACAACACATTAGATGCAGACTGTTTGCCCACACAGTCCTCATGTTGCGTTGAGTGTTGTTGTCAATACTGTGGATTAATGCATGGAGATAATCAGCGTGTGTGTATATTACAGCCTATGGTGTGGATGGTACCCATCCATCAGTTCAAAGAGCAGAATAACCAAGAGTGACATTCAATTACCATATGCAAATGAGCGTTCTTTATATATTTATTTGTGCTTCACCATTCATTTACTTAATTAACAATTTTTTGGACGTGAGCTATCACGAGCAGATTGCAATATTCTTTCCAATAACGGGTCATAATGAAATATATTATTAGCAATAAAGTTAATGGAACAAGTGAAGTGAGACTCCTCATCACCGTTGGATGGATGGCAAATTAAGGATAATAAAGGGAACAAATAAACAGCACAGACTTGGGAAAATAGCTCCTGTAAATGATTGTTTAAGGCTTCTCTATGGGATGTGCACTGTGATCTACACTTGCGTTGTTTCGCTCTGACACATAATAGCGCTTACATTGTCCACCTGTCACCAGAAGGCCTAAAGAGACCCTTTTCTCCTGGCGGTTATTGCATATTGGACCTTGTTCTCAATTAAAATATAATTAGAGGGCTAAAAGAGAGAGGTGGATGTTTCGACAGGTACGACGAAACTCAAGACGCCTGAAGGTAATTAAAAATATTTAGCCGGACTGTTCAGTCTCTGCCATTCGCTTGGAAATTTTCATTTGAGGCTTAATTGTTTTGTGATGAGCTCCATTTTTATGGTGATTTATCGAATTTTATCAAAAAAACATCTTCCAAATGAAATATTTCTTTGTTTTTTGATGAACGTGGAGCTGAATCATAATGCTGTAAAATACAAAATATCCAGCTGAAATATGAATGTAAAGGAGAAACAACAACTATACGACAACATTATATTGAAAATATTATGACAAACTTAATATATAAAAATACTATTATGGTTAAAAAAAACAATTTGCAGTGTTTAAATTTAAATTTTGCTTCAATATTAAACTAAATATTCAGTAATTCCTTATTAATCTTCATCATCTCACATCTGAAGATTTCTGTCCACGCTGGATTCTCATCAATATGACCTAAATCACTCAATTACTACATTTTTCATCTCTTGAAACAGTATTTTTTTTTTTATTCACGCTAATTTGAGGAGACGAAGCCGAGCAGGAGTTGAAGTGCTGACTTTGATGTCGGCATGTTGAAGTTCTCACACTGAAAGCAGATTTCTACTTTGAGTTAAACATGTTTTTTTTTCCTATATTAATATGTCTGTCTGTCTCTATATGACTCGCTGTTTAGTTTACTGAAACCCACCTTTATTAAATTCTGCATTTATTATTTTCTCAGGTATTGATCTTATTTGTTAATGATGTGTTTTTTACTTATTAACTGATTGACCTGTATGTAGGTCTACAGATGTGTACGTTTTAAAATGGGAGTAAATTTGGTTAAAAATGAAATATTCTTACATTAAAAAGTAGAGATATATAGAGATATATATAGCTGTTAATATGTCGACATGAATCAGGTCTTCTCTACACATCGCAGCCATTGATTTAGCCCAGTCTCTGTCAAAGTGTCTTCGTATTTCAGAAAACTACATCAACGCTTACGGAGAACCTGAATGGATGAGTTATCTGTCCTATAATGTACAACTTGCAGACCATTTACTGGAAATGCATATCGAGGTATATTCATCAGAGAAATAACCGGCCGTGACATATTTGCTCTTGACATAAAACCTGAAAGCGTTGAAACTTAGAAAAGTAGAAATCACTCCAGTAACTTACTGATGACACAAATGTACAGTGACTACCCTCCTCTCCTGGTTAATTTAGCTTTCTATTCTAATATTTCCACTGACATAAACTACATTTTGCTATCACTGCCTCTCCGTTCTTGTCACCTTGTCCGAAAGCCTGAGCCCAACAGTATGAATAATGGAAGCACTGATTTCTGAGTCTAGCTGGCTCTCTGGCAACCAGGAGCAGCTCCATTAAAGAATGAAAAGCCAGGTCTCTTTTGTTACTCTCAGATCTCCCCATTATTGAAGAATCCCATTAAACGACAGAAGAAGGTGACTTTTCCTTTCAGTGTGATGACACATGGAAAGAGGCCCCTGTCAGGTCAGAGATGGGGGCCGCTGATGAGGCCGGTGGGGGGGTTGGGGTAAGGGGGGGGTTATTGATTGACTGAGCCAGCACTGCGTCTCCTGCACTGTGTCAATCACCTGCGGACCCTTTTCTTTGTTCCTCCTTTCTTCTGGCCACCAGTGATCACCCATTTCCAGAACGCTCTCTGCTGAGTTTGTGGCCTCATTTAACTTCATTACTGCAGGGCTGACAACCAGGCAGCAAGAGGGACAAACAGCATCCTTCCACCCTACACGGTTGCCATCTCCTGGAGACACCTTTCCTGCCACCATCCATCCTCAGCTGCCCCCTTTTCTTTTCTCTTTCTTGTTCTTTGTGCTTATTCTATCACTGTCTCTGCCTTCCTCTGCTGCCCTCCCCGTCGCGCCCCCACAAATGCAGCTCAGCATCATTGATAACAGCCTGACAGACCACAGCGGAGGGCTGGCGTCAGCTCCTCGGCCCCGTCCCGTCTTCCTCTTAACTCGACGCCTTGCCTTTCTCATCAAGGTCACCCTGCTGCCTGTCGGTGCAGAGAGGGAGCCTGTCAGCTTGTGAATGGGAGGCTTTCACCTGTCACTACTTGTTTCCTTGCAGTGGTTTCTTACACCTACAAAAACAATGGCAGTGGTTTGATTTAACACTCAGCGTAAAATAACAGCTGTGTGATTCTGGATGTCTGGGGCTGATACAGACACCGATATTAGCGATATAAAACACGACCAGCCTGTACTGTTTTCCTTTTGAAACACTAACCGGTGGAGCAGTGACTGAAGCTCCTGCCGTCCGTGCCCCAACCTCTTTCAAAGTAGCTTTGATCTCGGATGCTAATTGCTTAATTGTACCATGCAGTGCACCTGTGTGGAAGGGTGCTTCTCTACTCATTTATTCAGGGTTTTTTTCTTCCGTATCTGCAGCAGGACAATATCAGCGATACAGTGCGACAATTTTTAAGTTTGATAAAAATCAGTTCAGACCCGCTGTGATGGATTCATAACTCAAGCAGCTTTGAAGAATCTGATAATTGATTTTTATAGAAATGAATGGAAACCAACAGCAGCCTGGAGTGGTAGAGTCTATGGTGTTGACTGTGTGTGTGTGTGTGTGTGTGTGTGTGTGTGTGTGTGTGTTCCACTGCAGCTGACTTGCACCTCCTCAGACTTGTAACTACACATCAAGGCTAAGGTGGTGACGAGGATAACACGAGGGATTGTGTTTGCTCACCTCGGCTTCTGGTGTTTTTCTAACACATCTTTTCAATTGTTGATACTGAACAACAACATCAAGCCAGTTAATGAATGTGCTGCTCTTTAGTTTCCGTCTTCTACCATTTCAGCTGTAAACAAGGATGACTGCTCACCTTTTGTCTTCTATTCAGTAGCGAGATATTTCCTTCTGTGTGACTGAATCAAGCTCTGGTTCGTTTTCCACTTTGATTGCGATTCGTTTGATCTGAACACAGCAGTCATACTCATACATACATTCATGCATCAACAAGTTTCCACCATGACACGTGCTAATTCCCGATGTAGCTCCTACGGTTAGCATGTGCTAGCGCTAGTTAGCTTAAGCAACTCACCAAGTTTCTGCCGAAAATAATATACCACAGATCCTCGACCACCTCTCTGCTGCAGGTAGGTACACTTTCACAGGATATTCTGTGTTGCTAAGTGAGTTAGCAACCGCTGTTTTCGTAACTTCTTATTGACTTTCTCCTCGGTGATTTCTCTCTGCTCGTACGGCCGCCGGAAAGAGGTAGAACTACTTTCTCTCACAATCCACATAAATAATACATCAAATAAAACTGAGAGTGTGCAAAATGAATATTACTGACCAAATAATAAACTAAAGAGGGTTAATAAATAAGAAATAATGTTTTAAGGGAACAGCAATAGTAACATCTTCTACTGGGTTACACCAGCAAAAGCAAAGTAACACTTGAGGCGATGTGAAAGTTCTGTCTTTCTCATAAATGTGCGGCAACACATCGTGCACTTCAGCGATGATGAATCACAACATACTTATACACGGTAGACCTGCACACACATACACAACAGCTTTTCATTGCTATATATCCTTTGGGATACACGTTGATAACTACTGGCGCTATAAGTGCTGCTTTTGTGTTTGTCACCTGTTTTGTCTGTGAATGCGACCAATGTAACACCTTATAATGAAGATACAGTATAGTGTAAAGGTATAAATAAATCATTGGTCGTGCAGGTCGTGGCAGGATATGACTAATGCAGATTTATTTCAAAATAAAGTGCATTCATTCATTGCACTTAGGATGAATTTCTTTGCAATACAGCTATGTAAAAAGCATGTATATATAAACTTCTTGATGCTGCCCGCAATGATGATTACAAGTAGAATTGGTCATAGCGCCCTTTCGCACCAATCAAGCGCCAATTGAACCTCAAGGAAATGTTATTACCTCGTTTAGGAACCGATAAGCAGAACAGGAATGCTTTTTTTTTAAATAACCCAGCTTTGGCATTTTGGATTTGGTTCTATTATTTGGAACCGATCTTCGGTTTTTCTTTCTCTCTTCTCTTTTTTTATTCTATGCATTTATCTTTCTTACTACATTACCCACAATCCAACTCAACATAACACATATTATGTTATGCTAGTAGCCACTAATGTAGCTAATTGTCTTTGTGCAGCTCCCTCTGGAGCCACAAACAGCTTCATATGATGATGAACATCTAATGGCCTCTTATCATATTTACATACAGTATAATATTAATTAATTATAACTGTGCATGTTGTATTTTTGTCTACAGTGACTTTAAACTATTTCTGCAAAGTTTCCTTCATTTCAAAGTTTTTTTTTTAATTTTTTAATTTTCATCTCACTACTGTCTTTCTGCCTCGTTAGCAGACCTCATAAGGTTCATCACATATTTCATTCAGGGGTGACTTATGAGTCATATCTCACTGATTCATATGTTAATATTCCTAAGACGACCCCCCCGTGGCTCCAACAGAAAGCTCCAGATATTCCTCCTCTGTTTGTTTTCTCCTTTCACAGCAACTAAACCCACCGTGAAAACTGAGCTTTATCACTTCTCCCACCCACCAGATTCTGTTGACCTATCTTGTTTTGCTTTTCATGCTGTAGAAAAGGCATTTCTGGGATAAACAATCCATTGAAATGTCACCAGATTCCACGGAGTCCCAGAGAGCCGTGTCCCCGAGCCGCAGGGACCCGCATGTAGACATTAGACATTAAGCTGCATTTCATCTCATATTATGCCATGACAACAGCATCATACAACCAGCTTTCAGAAATGCCATTCTCAAATGGTGGGCTATGAAGCATATCATATTGATATTATACAGTGTAGATCACAGCCTGACTCCACAGGCCGCGTTGTGCTTTGTGTCAGCTGCTTAAAGTTTAAATCATTATGTTACACTGAGGCAGAGACACTTAACACTGTGTGCCTGTGTGTTTTAAAGCCAAACCTCTTCTGAGATTCACATTTAATGAGAACTTGACAAAAGGTGGAAAAAAAAAACTCAGACTTTTCTTCTCTTTTATGTTTCGAGTGCGTTCGCTCTGCCGACATCCAGGTCAGGATAGTCTAAGATCAGGTTGTAAACAAAAGCTGCGTTTATGTCGAGCTCTGCATCATAAATGTCCCATTTGGAAGAAAAAGGGAATTCATTTTTCTCTTAGAATAATAAAAAAAAAGTCATACTAGTTTATGAATCACACATAAATCTTAATAAAACTTCCTCTATACTATATATGCAACAGTACGCACTAATCTTCAAAGTACTCTGTTTCTGCAGTGAGAATACAAGCAATCAGCTTTCTTACAACACAAAATTACACAATATGTACACAGTCAGACGTCGATGAAACTGCAATTTTAGACTATGATTTTAATTAATGCTAATTATGCTTTTCAATTAATTTTTACTCCATTTTGTGTGAACACCCTAAATACAAATAAAACCTGCTTAAAATGATGTTTTATGGAAACAGATCAGATCAGTTCAGTTTAGGGAAGATTTCTCTCTTATTTTAAAAGACTTTTTGCAGTGTGGGACGACACCAGGGTTTAATGTGAAGGGGTGTTTGTGGCCATCGTAGGGTTTTATAACAGCGACCGCATGATAAAAAATACCATGTAGTACTTACTAAGTACAGGTCCAGCCCCTCATCCTCATTTACTGTTAGCAGCATCATTTCTTTGTAGAAGAAGTAATCTAAAGCTCTGTCGAGGTCCTTGGTGGATGTATTTGTTTCCTACTGTTTTACTGGCAGCCTCTTCTATCTGTGGATGGGAAACCACAGGTGTGCACTACACAGGGATATTTTGTCTTTTGCTGTACTCATGACAACAGAGACACTGGATGTCACGGTGTGACATATAAACCCTGTAATCCAAATACCTGTAAATGACCCTGAATCCTGTGTATGGATAGATATACTTTATTAATCCCAAAGACTGGGACACTTTTTCGTCTTTAGTGTTCGCTTCCTGTTTTCAATCGTGAGTCGGGACCTTTAGTTTACCGTTGCTGACGAGTATTAACCACGTTTCAAGTGATCATTTTAGTGTAAATATTTACAAATTATTGAAGAAATGTGGCAGAAATTAGTTTTTATTCTTTCCTCTACTGACTATTTTAATATATTGGCTTAGTACTTTTACTTAAATAGATCTTTAATACAGTAATCATACTTGTAATTAAGTCATTTTACTTTGTGTTATTACTACGGCTCTTGACAGATGCAGTAACAGTAACTATGGCGACTAGTCAAATTAAGATCCTGTTAGCATGTTAGCATCTACATCCTGTCCCAGAGTCAGAACTACACCTGCCGAGGCTCTAACGTGTTGTTCTTGTCTCTCCTTATTATCCACCTGCAGTTATTTTCTGTCTCGTACATTTCTGTCAGTCTTAATTTGCGTCTTTATGTTTTATGCTGTATTTCTTATTTAACATCTTGTATGTGTTATGTAAAGAACTTTTACTCCCATGTGCCACATATTTATTTCACATACTGCATCTGTTGAAGTTAATTAATGCTGTTTGGCACTATTATAAAACGATGGTGCATAACAACATCAACTAATTAGCATTGCTGAGGTATTTTTACATTTTTAACATCAAGCTTTTTACTGTCAACTAATTAAAAGAAAGATTCTTTTATCTGAAATATTAACTTTTTTGGACTGTACTTACTGGGTACTTTGAAGGATGAGTTTACATTTAAACTGCCTGACAATATTTTTATTTTTTATTTTCTCTTTGGATTTAATGTAGATGTGAGTTTTGTTTCTAATGTTGAGTCGATATCATCGCCACCGGCTCCTTCAGCCTGTTCTAACCCAATTCAGAGATACATGGATGTTAATGAGAAAATATCCAACAACAGAGTGGTTTGACTTCTATGCAGTCTAATTCCTGCTGCAACATCTCTGACTTTGGGGCAATTATCTACATTGTCCTTGAAGTTGGTTTCTTTTTGCCTTCATATTGTCTCTGCCTGGCTGCAGCTTCATTGCCCTGAGCGAGTCTAAGTGGTCGGGGGTTGAGCTACTTTCATTTGAGGTCACCTCGCCCCCATCCCCGGCTTCTGTTCCTAAGAGAAATCGTTGGATCCTGCAAAGAGCTGCCCTGGAGTTTTGATTAGTGCTGGATCCGCCTTCACAGCATCTCCTGTAGGGGAGAGAACAAACGAGAATAAAAGCCCCATCCAACACTGGCGACAATGAATATCATCAGAGAAACACAGACAGACTCGGAGAGCGAGAAAAGAAAGTTGTTTTTTTTTTCTCTTATAACCTCAAAGCTGCAACCCTGATCGAAACGGTGACCTTAATGCACAGACAGTTCATAATGCTGAAAAGACCAGCGGGCAGATTTTAAGCTGCAGGACTCTTTCTAAATGCTATTGTAAGGTGCCAATCATACTTACAGCTTTGGAAATCAGCTGAATTGCTATTTGTAGAGGATAATAAGCTGTCATCATCACCTGGTGCTCTGCTATATTTTCTTGGTTTTTGAGAGTTAGAAACACGCTCGGACTGCCATCAGTTCCTCAGTGGAGAGCTTCACGTTTTACAGGCTTGTGTTTAAATCAGTAGGGAACAGACTCGACACAAATTATTATCAGCCAGCATTATAACACACTTAGTGAGGCTGAGGTTTGAAGCCAACAATGTCGTGCTGAAGGTGGACGTAGCAGACTGGGGCTGATACAGTGTTCCTGCTCCGGCAAACAGTCGGTCTTATCTGTGTTTAGCACCTACGTTCAATCACTCTGATTGGCTTCACCTGTCCGTATGTCCCAGGAAAAAACAAACAAAATAATTTGCACTACAAAATACATTTATCAGCAGAACAAAGCGTGTTTAGGTAATTTAACATGTTTAATGTTGAGGAAAAATTATGGACTTTACATACAGAAAAACTGAATTCTGACGTGAAGCACAGAGAGATTCAGTCCAAACCCTGGTCTGTTAATATCCTCCTGTTTCCTGTTTCCTGACGTCTCTGTGTCTGGTCCACATGTACAGTATGACTATAAACAATATCATATATGTATTTTTATACTGTATGTGTAATATTCATCTCTACATTTTTCTTTAATGTTTATACTCTTGCAGTTTTTATCGCTTCATCTTCGTCTTTTTATTTACTATTCCTGTAAAGCATGTTTAAAATATTCCTCTGGAAAGATGCTAAATGTTTATTAATATAATTATTACTACTACTATTATTAGTGATCTTCTTAAGAGGTTTTAGTAAGAAAGAAGAAAGAAATGTTACTCTGATTGTCATTTATCTTCTGTGTAATAGACCGAATCGAATGTCACCTTCCATCAGCGGTTTGATTCACTTCTGACTAACAGTGTCTTCACTGACGTAGGTCTCGACGTAGATGAATGACTTTCTGGCTTAAAATCCTTAAAACACAGATTGCTGTGGAGTCATTTCACGTCCTTTACGTATTACAGTTCTCTGGCATTCAGAGGTCTGTTTCTGCAGCTTATCTATTAAGTAAATTAGATGCTAATGGTAAATAGCTTTAGTATACACATGACAAATGACCTGAGTGTGCAGGCCCTTTACAAAGCCACTGCACTGGGTAACACAAGATGATAAAGGAGGCTGTTCTTGAACGGTACCCAGCTTCTAAATGACCAGCCTGGTCGAGTGCATCATGCCCATGTCAGGGAACAAACAAATAAGATGAAGTGCTCTCTCAAAGTCAGTGGAAAGGACAACCACACTGGCTCCCAACAAACAATGATAGATGAGCAATACATGATAGTGTGGGCAGAGAAACGGGGGAGCGTTCAATTAGTACAAGGAGAAATGGCAGTTTAACGGGACGGGGAGAGAAGCTGGCAGGCATTAAGAAACGCCAAATTGAAAACGCATACATCTCAGATGGCTGACAACCTCATTCCCTTTCCCAAATTGGTCACAAATTTATGATTTTCCATAATTGTTCGTGTTTTGACACCTCATATTTCAATCTGGAAAATGAATGAGAGGAAAAGTACGCTCGGTCGGTTTTTTAAAGAGTTTTGGGTGCTCCCATGTGAAAAATTTAGTCTAAATGCTAAAAGGTTGAATTCAGCCACACACTCCTCAACTTTGGCACTCGGCTGCAGGATTTGTGGCACACAGGAGGCTGCGTGCCAAGCTATTGTGAAGAGTTACACCTTCAAAAGCACTCTGAGCTGGACTCATGAATATTTATACGCTGATTAGGTGCCCTGATTTATCAGGCTGCGACAGAAAGGCATGATGGGTCTTAAGCAGTTGAAGCACGCACAGAGACAACAGTATGGCCCAGTAAATGCAGATCTTCCACTTGTCCACCACCACACTGTGTGCTCTATACTCTGGATCTCCTTTCATATTTATATTTGCAATGCCAGGTTATGTTTTTAATCAACATAATTAGGAAACATCGTTAATGAATGTGTCTGCGAGGTTGGTACAATGTTCATACTGAGCAGATCTAAGAAGTCTTTAATTACAACTAATTTCATTATGTTCAGTATCAGCTCACAGCGTGATGAATGTTTTTATATAATAATGTTGTGGTTTTATGTTGCCTATAAACACATCCTTTAACTTCATGCAACTTGTTATATAAAGGTAAAATAAATCAATAATTATAATAGAACTTGTTGTTATAATTGAACCTCCGTTAGGCCGTACTAACATGCTCACAATCACTAATGTCAGATTAAATTAAAGGGAGCTTTGACTCAGTGTGCAGGTACTTGACTCACACACAGCTAAGGCTCATGGGAATTAATTTTACAGATATCTGATCATAAACCTAAGAATTGAGTGACGATACAACATGACGATAAAATTAATACCAGAGGTAAATAATCGTGACCTGACTCGCCTCCTTCAGAAGTAATAATTATTTACAAGTACTTTTCTTTTCTTTTTTTTTTTTACCTTTGACTTAATTTGTCACAGATTTCTATATTAATTATTATATTATTTCTATATTAATTATTATGCTCAACTCAAGCCGTAATTACAAAATGAGTCAGAAGGTCAGAAAGTTTGTTAAGGTGATCAGACAGCTAAGAAGAATAAATAAAATAAGAATTAAAGTGAAATGAAATATGTTATTATAACCAGAGTGTCTTGTTGCTTAATTGAAAGGGATGGTTGGGATGATTTTGCTTTTTATTTTTGGCATGTTAAATCTTCCATACGTGAGGTAAGAAGTGTTATAATGGAAAGACGGCAGCTTTGAAGGGGGATTAGTTAGTAGACCGTACTGATATTGAAATGGGTTCCCATTACGATCCAGCACCATCTGAGCGGTAGCTGTTGCGCTGCTAACAGCTAATGGGGATCCAAATAAATGAATGCATTTTTTTTTTTTTTAAATTGCTCTTTTCATGGTGATTATACCATTAGGCAAGGTAATCTTCAGAAGCACTACCTTAATACTTTTCCTTGAGTGGTTTTTAAGACAGCTATTGTCATTTGGATTTGAGCGATATTTAACTGCTGTAGCCTAACAGTAGCTTTTTGTTATACTAATGGTGCTCTCTCCACCTTTACTCCTTTTTGATTGCAGGGTAAAGAAAGATGTATTTTACAGATGAAAAGATGTGACATGTCAGGTCATGAACAAGCCCTGGTTTAGAAAAAGAAGATCTGGAGTCTCGTAGTTTCTTTCCAGTACTTCCTCAAAGCTGCTTGATTATCTCCTGAGCTATCCATGACCCCAATAGCATCGGCCTTTGTCTGCAAGCTTATTTACAACAGAGATATTTTCTTCACACTTTCCTATTAAAATATTTACTTTTAGAAAAGGCTCTATTTATCAGGCCGTTTTTAAATCCCTGGATATGAAAAGTACATTTTTGAGATGGCTAAACTTCTGCAAAAGTGTCTGACATCAGAGTTTTATTTCCTCCAAATATCACTTAAGTATATTTGCTGATGCACAAACAAATGGGTCATTGAAAGGGTACAAACTCAGTAAACTCAGTAAAAGTTACAAATATCAGCATTTGTCATTTTGTCAACAGTTAAATCTTCTTTTACGTTTTCCTGACAAGAGTTCAGTCCAGTGTTGAGTCTTTGGAAAGCTACACATCGGGTAGCATGTTTCCATGTTTCCATGTTTCCATGTGTCGGTACCTCCTGATTTGCTTCTGCATTATGTGGCCCACTGCACATGCACGTTTTCATTGCTCCCCCTGGTCCTGCTCAGCTCATAGACTTCACTTTGGTATTACATGATGCACATTAAATTGCTTCTCCAGGCTGTGTGAACATTTTACAAATATCAAACCTTCATGCTTGAAAATGTCTGTGATATGAAGAGTAATAATTGACCTTGTTTGCCATTTGAAATACTCCATGAATCAGTTGGTTGATCCACCACTTTGGTCCAAACTGAAGTGTCTTAACAACAATTTGAAGAATTGTCATGAAGTTTAGTATAAACCTTCGTGATCCCCTCGAGCACCAGGCATGAAGTTGACATTTGGTACAAACATTGATGTCCCAAAAACGTTGATGATCCTCTAACCTTTTATCTAGGTTTATGACTAAATATCCAGTCAGCTGTACTTTTTAGGGTCAGTGCTAATTATAAAATGTTAGCATGTTAACACATTATAAACATTATACCTGCTAAACCTGTCAGAAGGGGGCGAATCCTGACTCATCAACTCAAACATCTCTGCCTTCACCGTCATGTAGTCACAGTTTTACTATCTGTGCAACTCTACAAACATAACAAAGTTAATTAAAGTCAAACCGTGTTTGTGTTTTTGTGGAAATCAACAGGAAGTGATGGACAGATGCAGAACCCCAGAGGTAAAAATCACCAGATAACAGTTTTCCCTAAAGAGGAAGACGGCTCCACGGCGTACGTCTGCTGCGAAAAGTAATCAAAGACCTCCGGCTCACCCCGACGTGCCGCTATCCCTCGCACGCTTTCAACGGCGTTTTGTTCTTCATTCATGTCGGCCTTCCTTTGCAGCCGCTTGAGTGACAGGTGAGATTAAGCACCCTTTGAACTCTATCTGGTTATTGAAGGAGCAGTCTAAATTGAAGCAGTGTTGTTTCATGCTTCCTTGCTGAGTCAGTAGGAAAGTGGGAGCAGGAGGTGGCACTTCTCTGAATGAATAAAGAGCTTTTCAGAGGGAAAGGTGTTGAGCCAGATCTCAAATGCATTATACAACAATAATGAGAACTGTAAGGAGAAGAAAAGAAAATTAGATTAAAAATGTTTTCAACAGCACTTCTGCTTTCATTTAATCTTCTATAAAATATGACCTGAAAAATAAATATGTTTTTCCTTCCAAGGGATTTGCAAGGAGAGAAAAAAAACACAAACATCAATAAAATAGTTTTTTCTATCCACATTTAAATCAAATAAGAAATAAAAAAGATAACCAGATAATATCATTCAATTCTAAATCTGAACATTGCCACAAGACCAAGCATGTTTAGAGATCTTAATATTCAGTGACCTAGAATGACCTTTTGTTAACGCAGCGGGCTGTGAAATTGATTACAGGACAATTTACCTGTAATGTGAAATTCTGTAATTAGAAATGAATGTGAGAAATTCAGTCATGATAACGAATTATAGTGACAGTTTCATCTCTGGGAATAGAGACGCAGCTGTCATAGGAATCACATCATGCTTTGTGCATCGGGCTTTTTTTTCGTGGAGATAATTTAAATTTTTTTGTCCTTGTCTGTAATTAAAAAGCAGGTAAGAAATTCACTGGCCGGTAGTAAACGTCTGTGTTAAATATTCTGTGGGGAAAAAGAAAAAAAGCCGACAGAGATTACATTTCATTTGCAAAAAAACGTGGATTTGTCGTCGTCAAAAACGATGTCGGCAAAGTGATTTCTAGACACAATTTAAAATTGTTAATGAATATTCTTTAACTGCATTTTAATCAGCGTGATGTTGTTTACATGCAGCTTTGCGTGTTGATTTCAGGTCACATATATCAGTGATTCACAGCGAGCGTTTCCACACCGCCACCTCACTGTTCCTCCCAGACACACACTTCCTGTCAGCCTCAAAGACATACTTTGGGAATACACAAGAAAACACCCTAACGATGATGGTGTGGCATGACAGATAAGTTGTGAAGTTGTTAAGGCTGACAACATGTTGCACACACAGACACAAAAAGTGTTGTAGTTGTGTGAAGAATAAAAAAAAAAGAGAAAACTTCATATCCTGCTTACGTTCTCACCTCTGATGCCCATCGCTGCGTGAAGTCGATGTGCTTGTTAGTTTATCTGTTTCAGAAAGTTACAGAAGTTGTCAGATGGAGGAAACAAGCACTCTGACCTCTTAACTCAACCCTCGTTAGATCTTAACCTGCTGACCAACGTCCCATTCATACTCCAACTGTAGAAATAAGCATCACTCTATGAACCCAACCACTGTCACCTTGCAGCTTCATTGCATTAAACTTACCTGTACATAAAGATAGAAGTAGTGAGGTGTGACGTGCAGCTTATGGTCCTTTCTGTTTGGAGCCAGGAACTTCCAAATAAGGAGTTATCTTATCTATAATATAATTTCCTAAATGATCTCTGGCACACTTATTAGAGGGCCTGAATTTACTGATTGAGATAATAAAGTAAACATAACGAAGTAACGAAGTGGGACTCAAGTTGAAGCGTTTAAAATCAAATCCTTTGCTTTTGATTGGATCGCTTAAAAGTGGGCGGGGTTAAAAAGGACACTATTATTATTATGGTCATGATATTATTGGTTGAAATTGTTAGTTCAAGCCTTTTTCTTTTATGATATATATTGTTAAATAGGTGCAAAATGACCGAGGATGTGATCTAAACGGATTAAAGAGGCATTTTTTCACTTCATCTGGACTTTAAAATCAAAGTCTTAACCATAACTCCAGACTCCAGATGGCAGGCGAGTCCCCACAATGTAACCGTGTAAACAAATGTTTATTCTCACAACTGGATTAATACAAACACTCACACACGTTGTGTTTGTATATTAACACCTGGGAGTATTTACCTGTCAGGTGACTAACTCTACTGAACAGGATTGGGACTTCAGTGTGTTGTTAAAAGAAAAATCTGCTTTTCTGAGAGATTAAAGAATGATCACGTCACGTTGCTTCTTCAATCTGCAGGTTTCCCTTCACTTCCTCTCTGCTGCTTTTAAAATGTCACTTCCTGCTGCAACAGAAATAAATTCAGGTTTGACCTTAAATCCTCAAACGGACATTTTACGTACCAAAACTACACTAAACTACGTTATTAATTATTTCTAAATTCATCTGCAACGTTTGTCTTCATCTGTGTCTTTATAAAAATAAATAAATATACACTATACAGAGAATTAAAATACATATGCAACATTAAATAGACAAATTTGAAAATACAAATTCTGATGACCTCATTGTGTATAATATGCACAGCTAATGAGCTCATATTTCTGAGCAGGACATAAAACTATTTTTCCACCTGTATTACATCCCACTGAATTACAGACACATGGTGACGTTTTAGTTTTTGTATATTTAGTTTATTTTATTGTTTATTGTTCATATTGTTCATCACTGATGCTTTATACCCAGGGCTCTTTATCATCTTTGGTGACTACTGAATATGTAGTAACACCTTATTGATCCATGAGGGAAATTAAATGAATAAATCAGTTTAAGCAGAATTTCACTTTGATTTTATGTCCTCACACATATGAAAAATATATTCACTCTGCAGCTCTGTTAAACGGGTCCTCCAGTGGGGAGGCGATAATAGAAAGTAAAAAATAAAAAATAAAAAACAATGTTCCAACATATGCACCAATGTCCTCGGTTCGAGTCTGGCTGTGAATCTTCGTTTGAGTAATTATTATTGATTTTCTGTATTTATTTATTAATGTTTGCATTGTACAGCAGCTTGTAACTCACTTACTTCCTTGTTTACTCTCCCCCACATCTTCTGACTGGCTCTCAACTATATAAATATATTATTATTATTATTATATATTAGTTTTGAAATTAGGCTGAACTCAAGACTTAACCTGAAACCCACCTAGCGCTTGAGCCATAATGCTAACACCATGTGGCTAACATGCTCACAGTGACAATGCTAACATGGTGATGTCTACCTTGTTAGCATGCTAATTCACACGCTGAGGTTGACGAGGAATGTGATTAGTTTTGCAGATGTTTCGGTCATAAACTGATGTCTGTATGTTTTTTGTGAATAAATCACCACCACAAGAGTGATTTAAATATTTGCCATTGAAAAGGTTGAAACTGATGCTTTAATTTTCCAGTTAATATTCATCTCCGCACCATCTGGCTGAGACATTTCTGTACTGGTGTTTGCTGCACCGGCTGCTGCACCATATATTATGTTGAATAGAGGATTCTGTTTGATGTTAACCCCTCTCTACCAGTATTAAGGAGTCAGCTGTTTTAAACGTGAGCAGTAGGCAGATCAGAGGAGCAGCTACTGAATGTTTGAGCGAGTACCTGTGAAACAAAGCTTCCCTTTTCATCCCTACAGTCGAGTTGAGCCTGGAGAGCCGGAGTCATACAGGCACAACGGAGACATATGTTTCTGTCAGACGCTGTTAGGTTTGATTCTCGTACAACGCGGATGCCATTAGAAATAGATGTCACAACATTCCTGGATGAATCGGTTGGGGCTGCAACAATCTGCTGACTTCCATCCATCACCAGCCTGTGGAAAACAGGGAGCAGCACAGATGCATCGCATGCCTGTGTTCATTCCTTCAGAGGTCTTGATTTCGCTTTTTCTGTTCCTGCTTTACATCCTTGACTTCTTCTTCTTCCCTATTTATAGTTGTAAAGGTATAATAGAGTAATAATAAAGTCTGGAGCCGAGCATGAAGTCACCTTACCTCTGTACCTGTTGCATGTTAGTGTGTGTGAGTCCTTCGCTGTCCTCATCCTGCGTCCGTTACCAAGACGGCATCACAACCTTCCTTATATTACAGCTAAACATTAAAATATGTTTCTGAAAACATTTGGGGCGAGATTTAAGCAACTAGTTTGACTGTTTCATCAGAGTTTCTTTTTTTTTCCTCCCAACTTTATTGAGATTTAACAACACACTTTTTTTTTTTTTTTTTTGGTCAGAGATGACGGTGATGGTGCAACATCTATTATTGAACCTTTAACTGTATTTAAGATGTAACAGCCTTTAAAAAATGATTTATGAATGCAGGATGAAGATTATTATTACACATATTCAACTTCATAAAACTTGTGAAGAGAAGAGCGAGCTGATACAGAATATATACGATACACCGTAAACCTACTTGAGGGGAAATAAGAGCATAAAACTGGATGTTAACACAGTACAGCCTTCATGCAAATTCTTAACTAATAAAATGACTGAAGCAGAATTGAGCTTTCCTGGTGTTGCCGTCTCGTTACTGTGGACATTTGTGAGTCAACACTGACACAGCACAGACTTGCCACAACACCATCTGCTTTGTCTAATTAGAAATCTCACTCTTTCTCATGAAGAAATCATCTGTTTTGCACTAAAACACAACGTGAAGCCTGAGAGAGTAGCAGGACGATGCACGAGCTAATTAGCACTGGCAATTTAAAACATATCTAGAAAAGTACAGCTGAGGATGGTAAAAAATAGATGGTGTGGACCAACATTGCCAAAAACTACTGTGAGAAGTTTTAATTACAGGTGTGAAAGATTTTCTACCAGCACATATTGGACGATAATGAAGATAAAGAACAAGAAGTGTTGGGTAGTGTCTCCTGTCGGGTCGAGACATGATCGATGTCTCACATACCTCGACTTTTAGTTCTTGATACCTGAACCGAGCTGTAGGTGCTGTTAGCAGGCGGAGCAGAAAGAATTCAAAGGTTGTGTTTGTCAAAGAGGTTTAAGCTCTGTGCCCTCAGTGATACCTGTTTGATTTCATACCTGTATAAGAATTTTCTTTCAGATTGACAGTGATTTCTGGCAGGCTGTTGTCCTGCATACAGCGCTCCAACGTACGAAGGAGACGGGTCGCTAATATGAGACGATACTGAACCAGCAAGGACATCCAGGGGTCAAGAAGATTTAGAAATTCAATGAATGTGGCTCCACTTTTTTTTTTTTTTAAATCAAAATTGAATCAGTGCCCCAGCCTCTTACTTTTACGTTAATTTGATGCTGAGTAGAGTGCACGGACAGCTACTTCAACCTCCAACAAATCGTCAGGAAGAGTAGAAGAAAAAGAAAAGCTGAGTGCACTCCCCTGATTGTATCTGAAGCCGTTTGGGTCGGCGGCCTCTCCGTTATCCTCAATCCAAGCTGCTTGAAAGGAAACATCAGTAAAATTACAAGAGCGACTCGTGTGTATACACAGCAGTGGAAGTGCAAAGATGTTTTTATAGGTCAGACAAATGATCAGGTTCATCCTACAGCACAATCGCTTCCCAATAAACAAAGAAACCGCAAGTTTACAGCACAAGTAGAGACAGTAGCGGCATGAAAAGACGGTAAATCTCTACTCCGATTTTAGCCCTGATATCTGAAGGCTTGTTCAGAGACGTGAATGTGCTGGTTTCCCTTCAGGAACACGTCCGACCTTGAGTGAAAAAAAAAACAAAAAAAAAAGTTGCAAGAGATGTAAATTAGGAAAGCAGCTTTTTAAACCGCAAACAGCCTGTCAGCGTTGTATACACTCATCTTTGTGGACTTGGTGCAGTCGTAGTGCCTCAGGTGTTTGTTGTCCTTTACAAGGATTACAGAGGAGAGTTTGAATAGGTGCATAATCCCTTCACGTGTCTGTCTGGCTTGGACCGGTTGCAGAAAATAAACAATCGACCCAAGAAACACTGCTTGCATCTCCAGCCATCATCCTGACCAGCCAGGACAGTGTGTCCACCTCTGAATCCACTGCCGATCCCAGATCTAGACGTTACTCTTTTTGATTTTTTTGTTTTTTCTTATTCCTACTGTGTCCAGAGTTGCTCGTGTAATTAAACGGGAAGGCTGGTGGTGTGTGATCTTGACACACAACCCCTGTGAGAGTGTTGAAACGGAGTTGCTGTGGTTATTCATCTCCTCTGGAGCAGTGCAGCTCAGACGTCTCAGACGGATTAAAGGACACAGGGGAGACCTCCAGGGAACGTGGCTGGTTATTACCTCAGTGTTTGGCTGCGCTGAGGTCAGTGACCGCCATATAGCAGCAGGTGGACACAATCTGGCTGTTTTTGTTTGATTTTAATAAAGCTCTGATTGGATTTGTGTTTGTTTTTTGTCCTGACGTCATACATGAAACACATTTATATATGATGCTTCTGCCTTCACTGCATGCAATCAGTGATCTGCAGCAGGAGGTCACCAGGGTCACGTCAGGGTCACGTCAGGGTCACGTCAAGGTCATGTCAGGGTCATGTCAGGGTCACGTCAGGGTCACGTCAGGGTCATGTCAGGGTCATGTCAGGGTCACGTCAGGGTCATGTCAGGGTCACGTCAGGGTCATGTTATGTTATATGTTATATATTACTGCATTTTTAGCATCTTTCCTGATTTCGACTGTAGCCTCATAGTGAATTTTACGACTACTACTTCACTACTTGTTGTTTTAATGATCCTAATCAATTGTTTTTCATTTTCATCTCTGTTAAAACTTGTTGTTTTAATGATCCTAATCAATTGTTTTTCATTTTCATCTCTGTGCTTCTGCCTACAGAACAGGAGTCTGGTTTAAAGGACTATGCCGCTACAGAACAGGAGTCTGGTTTAAAGGACTATGCCGCCACAGAACAGGAGTCTGGTTTAAAGGACTATGCCGCTACAGAACAGGAGTCTGGTTTAAAGGACTATGCCGCTACAGAACAGGAGTCTGGTTTAAAGGACTATGCCGTGCAATGGGGATTTCTTTCCTGGATAACGTCCCTGTTTTTTGGATGCAGCCCGACCTCGTTGTACCGTATGGACTTCATCTCACTAGAGAAGGTAAACGACTATTATCTTACAATATAGAAGTGATGCTGACATCCACGTCATGTAGCACTGATCCTTCATTATGGCAGAAACCTGGTCTTACACAGTCAGTCAGTATTTCTGAACATGGTCTGGATTATTAATTAGACACAATAAGAGATGGAGGGATCATTTTCTCCAGTAGTTTTACCTGCTCTCAGTGTATTTTGACAACTTTATAACATGTGAATACTTGTGAATACCAACCTGTACTCTGTGACCGCAAACGTGACGGCAACTTTTCATCTGAGTTTTATTATTTTATGTCCAATGATAAAATCTAATTTAAGTGAGATTTTGTAATGTGGTTAATACTTTCCCTCCATCCATTATGCTTTAGTTGATGATCTCGTGGGGATTGTCATGATGAAATAAGATTTTTTACCTCCTGCACAAAATCAAAAAAAAGAAAAATCACTTTGGAAAACTGCCACAATTTTCCAAAAAGCTGAGAGATGATGGAGGAAAAGCAAACAGCATATTCACTTTGGCATTTTTAAAGATAATTTACAATAATGCAGTCAGGAAAAAAAAAGCAAGCCCATTTCTCAAAGATTATTTCAGAAAACCAAAATAATCCCAAAGTGCTTTTTTTCCACAATTGAGTCTTTTAAAGCGACGCCCTGCTCCCAGTCTTCATAATAACTCGGCTCTTAAATGCAAAGAATTTGCTTCATTTTGTAAAGAAGAGACAGTTTCTATTAGAGCCAGCACTGTAAACGCAGACACTCAGACTCTCTTATGATCCTCTCATATGCTTCCTTAACTTCTCTTAAATAACAACAAGTATAATAAACTCATCTCTAATTAGACATCTTCACCGCAGCTTTCAAAACTTCAATGATAAAACCTCCCTGTAAGATCCAATCGAGATTACTCGTGATAAACACTCACAGGCCCATTTCTAAGACACCTTTTATTCGCTAAACTTTTAGATAAAATTGCGTTTAATCACCTACGTGTTCATCTGACCAACAATGGCGTCGTTGCAGCGTGGCGGCGGTGGCCCGATCGGAAGTAAACGACCTGAAAATGATTGCGGATGCAAACAATATGGCTGTCCTTCTTCTCTTAGACCTCAGCGCAGCATTCGATACAACCGAGCGTGAAATTTTAATTGACAGATTTGGGAAATGAACAGTTCTGTCTGTCTGTTTATGTATATGAATATCACATCACTGTATTCATGTGTAAGCAGTATTTTAATGCAGCAGGAGGTCAAGGTGAAGCAAATTTTAACTTATTTACATACTGTTGCATCAAATGAAATAAAAGTACCTCAAAATTATAAAATCTACCGTTTCTGATCTAATTGTCTGTAGTGTTTTATTGACAGACAGTCCTGAATATAAACCAGGAGGTTGTGAACACAGAAGTTTGTTGTTTTTTTTCTCTAGTGATGCTAAAGAGGGACGTGACAAATATGAGGTGTAAAGAAAATAGTCGATTTTCATGACTTCACAGTTATTTTATAATGAAGTCCTTGTTTTTCAATAAAAGCATTTATTGCACACATCACATTTAATATAAATGTAGGTTTTAATTTAATTTGGCCAAAGAATATTCAATAAAGCATCTATAAGACTAATACAAGTGTATAATAATAATAATAACAACACAATACATCTGAAATATGACAACAACAAGAAGTACATTTATTCCACATAAACAACACACACACACACATACGTCATAGAGTACATGTGTGGTATGAATATCTTTTATTAACTTTTGTATATTGGCCTGGTTGTAAACATGTGTTGATGTTTCGTTGTTATGGAGATAATTATAATACAAAAAAAACAAAAACAAAATAGAGAATACACAATATAAAAGTAAGTTAACAATAAAAAATGTGGTTGAAGAGGTTAATAAAAGGCCAACATCGGTACTGTATACTGGCCACCAGATATTGGACTTAATGTGAGCATGTTTGTTTGTTTGTTTGTTTGTTTGTGTGTGACAGAGAAAAGCTCTGTCGGCACAAACATCCTCTCGGGACATCTGCTGAATTATTATAATTGTGGACAGTGATTTTAATCCTGTTTGAATCTGTCAGAAGAATCCACAGACAGCGATCCGCCATATTTGGGTGATGACAGACGTCCCCCGACGACGTTAATCCCGTGTAAATCAAACATTTCAGCCGTTGTTTGTTTGCAACAGGCAATTTCTTTTCCTTGTTCCTCTGAAAAACACGTTTTCAATCTTCCTCCTGTCATGAAAAATAGAAGAAAGGTTTTTTTTTTGTTTTTTTGAATTTCAAGTGGAAAGCTCAAGGTTTGCTTTACCGAACCGTGAAGTAACAGAATGTAAAATGTTAAAGGTGGTGATTGCGGAAACATTCACTGTCTGGTGTTAATGCATTTTTGAAAATTCAGAGGCTGTGGGTCATTCATGAATTAAACAAAAATGCCATAACAGTTTCTTCCTAATGCAAACAGGGACAAATACCATGTAAGTGCCTGTGTGTGTGTGTGTGTGTGTGTGTGTCTAAAAATATATATTAGCACCCAGCAGAAAGCACCGATGGGAGACGACACAGTGACAGTAGCAAACCGAACACCCTCCATTTATCTGTCTGTGTCGTTTCTCCCCCGCTCCCTCCCCCCCACTCTCACCCTCCCACTTTGTTGCGGGTCACATTTCAACATGGCAGCCCTGGCAAGCGTCACTTAATTGTGCCCTCCGTGCAGGGCAGGGGACACTCGCACTGCCTCGTCCCTCCAATTAATTCCTCACTTGCAAATTATTAATTAAACCCAATTTTTCACATTGCTGTGAAAGCAAATAAATGGCAAATCATTATGATGGTAATTGCATGTTGCAGTAATGGCGAAACTGGTCATTAGCGCTCATATTTTATGCATGTATGAAACTGTGTTCCTGAGACCTTGAAGCGGCGTTAACTGATCTGGTGGCTGTGACTGTGAGGTTGTGTTGGTTCCCACACAAACACACTTCACTGTACAGTAGGAGTATGTATGGTGTCGGCTACATTAGATTTAGGCTGGATGTAAATGGACAACTCCAGACATGATATGTATGACGTGTTCACCTGGTTCAATGTACACAATGAGAGACAAAATCTACAGACTTCATTTTGTATAAAAATGAAGCCAATGTGAGGTTTCAACTGTTTTAAATGAGTCAAATCAAGTGGATATCTTCATAAATAATGAAGTTAAACTTTTTAGTGTGAAATTTCCTCTTTTTGTTAGTCCCTCCAGAGTGAAATGTGTACTGAAGAGACAAACTTTGAAAGATATCCACTTGATTTGACGAACACAGACTGCTGAAGCCTCATTTTAGCTTAAGATGAACTTTTAAATAATACAGTGTTTGGATTTTGAAACGGCATTAAAAGTGAATTATGAAGGGAACTTTAACTAGTCAGAGATTCGCTGATCCCTGACCCTGTAACCCATTTTAAAGAAGAGGGTTTTTTTTAATGCTGCTGGTATTCATGCAATATAAACCTCACTACATCAGCAATGTTACAGGGCAGGTACATCATAAATAAATAGATGTGCATCAAGTAGACTGGTTCTGCTGTTGGAGGTATCGAGGTATGCTTTGTGTTTTTGTCAGGTAGTTGCTACTTGGTTCACATCCATGTTTTTTTCACTACTTTCTGGATGATGACACACTGCTGTGTTCATGTATCACTGATGTAACATGCCAGTAAATATAATAAAAGAGTCATAATAGAGAATCAACCTCTATCACTGCTGGTCTATCTGATTATTTACTTTATGTTGTGTCATGATGTGATAGTTGAATCATTCTGCAAGAATCATACTTAAATAATCTTAAATAATCAGCTGTATTATAGATTCTGATTAAACAGCCACATGGTCCATTTAACAGCATATAGAAACAGAGAAGAGCTTTTTCGTTGCATTTTTACTTCGTAGGCAGCTTTTTTTTTTTTTTTTTTTTACGTACGTTCACCTCAAGTTTTGGTATTTTGACTATTATTAACATAAATATCCAACATCAGCAGTATATAAATAACAAAAAACCACAAAAAGCAGTTTTAAATGTTATATATGTGGGAATATTAATTTCCTGCTTTTTGCAGAATTGTCCATTTTGTCAGCGTTTTCCATTATATAACTCGATAGTGAGTTATATAATGGAAACATGCTGTTGTTGCTTCGTGTTGAAAGATGTCAGTGGAATAGAGAATAACCGAGCAGGATGTCTCAGTTCAGGGAGTCAACGTCGGTGAACTGAAACGCTGAAAACTTTTTGCATCTGACGGGAGCCAATCAAGTCCAGCTCTGATGAGTTTCCTGGAGGTAAACTAAAAACCCACTGCCTGGTGAACAGAGCAGATATTCAACATGTTTATAACTTTAAATTGAGCCTCTAGTACACAAACCAGATTTAACAATGTGTGCATGAAACATATTCGATTATTAATGTATATAAATGGTGAAAATCATATATTCCCTATAATTGGACCCCTTTAAGACTCAGTTGCACTGAATAAATCTCTTGTTGGGATGGACATGCTGTATCCGTCTTTGCGTTTGTGCTCCATCTACATGTTTGACAAGCGCTTCAAGGCCATTGTTGACGCTTGGATTAGAGACGGAGCAGAGGGAGGGAATGAAGGCAGAGGAGTCGGACCTGAAGACTGCGTGACCTTCCAAGGACGGGAGTGGAAATTACCGATAAGGTGGAGGGGAGGGACGTGCTGCAGGCGGCTGGCGTCGGCCGGCTCTGCATGCTCGGGGATTTAAAGGCCTAAGGAGGGCGTAAGAAGACTAAACTGCCCAGCTCCTATCAACTCTGTTGGTTTTATCTATTTTTAGTGGACTGCTGCATGAATCTCTTTTCCCTCATTTGCGACAGACCCCAGCGTTTACTATTGATTTTTCTCCCCCTGCTTTACTTACCGATCCAGACTCAGTGGCACGTCCTGGGAAAATTTAAAGGGTACTTTGCCCTGATGTACACAGACGCAGCCATGTTTCAGATATCAGATGTTAATATCGCTGATGAATTTCTCTGAGGAGACTCTAAATCAGATTTTTTTTTTTTCTTTGTTGTTCACCTCTGCTCGCTCGCTCGCTCGCTCATGGTAGCTATCCTCAGAGGGAACAGGATACAAAAGCCCGAGTAAATCTTCAAGTAACTATTCATTTCCTGCTGACACATGACACAGAGTGATGCATAGCCTGTAGCTTTACTTGATTTATCAAAAATACACAAAGAGCGCAACAGACGCTAAGATGGAGAAAAGGCCATTTGAAATCTGCTGAATGGGTTGCTTTTGAGTGCTATTTGCATAATTGGTTGTTTCCTTCAAAATGATGAATAAACCAAACTACATGCATGAAAAACAACAAAGTTTAAAGGCAAAACAGTGTCCACTGCCGACCGAGCGCGCAGCATAATATGCGGACCGCTGCTTCTCTGCTAATGAGATTGAGATTGCAGCGTGTCAGTTTGAAGCATGATCCAAATGACAGGACTCAGGAAAACACATATATATATAATTGTATTATTTGGTGCAAGCCAAGGAAATACAATAAAATATGAACCCTGGCGATGCAATAAACTTAACCTCGATGCTAAACGCGGCCGAGCAAAAGAGCGATTATCTATCAGAACTGAATAATGCATGAAGTTAATCCACACCTTTGCTCTTTAATAGTAAAAAGATAAAGGAGCTTTGACGACATTCGGTTCACTATCGTCTCCGTGGGGATCTGACGACACAGTTTGTCTTCTCTTTGCTCTGTTTATTTGACACCGGCTCATCAATTCAACTCAAACGCAGAGACGGTGGAGACGTTTTTATGTTTCTTATGTTCTGAATCTACAAGTCATCACTGCTGTTTGGTTGCACACAGCCAACCTACGTTGAACGACCCACTTACCGTATTCAGCAGTTAAGTGCTTCTGTGGCTGCAGTGTTCCTCATTTAAGCACAAGGAAATATTGAGCTTAAAGTGCTATTTCATTTTTGAGACTATGCATAACAGGCCAGGGTCTTTGTTTTTCTCACATGTGTCAGGCCGTCGACGCCTTCTCTTACCCAATCAAGTCCCTTTTATAATCAACTGGAGTATAGTTGGTCCAATCAGAATCATCAGTCGGATTGATTTTTCCACTGGGTTCCTGGATAATTAGCCAATTTCAACAAGAACCTGCTTTAGGTGATTGATTAGTTCAATATGATTTTGCCCAAACTCTGACTTTAAGCACCACTACTTGACTTTGCATGAAGAGAAGGTGACTTTTTTTGTAAATTATTAGTTGCTGTGCTGATTTTCTGGAGCAGAAACATAAACTAATCTAAGGAGATGACAATGTAGAAATAGACATCAGCTTGTGAGAAAAACTCTTTTTCTATGAACAATAGGCCCATCAGACGAAGAATCAAAACTCTCCTTTTCACTAGTTTCCTACAAACCCCCAAGAAGTGCCACGGCACAAAGAACAATCATCCCCAGATGTTAGAGGGCAGAGGCACGGGCATCCATCAAGCTCATTGTCACCGAGCTTCCCTCCTTCCAAAGAAACAAAACGCCCTCAAAACCAAATCAAGGAACAATAGTTCCGGTTTTTCAGTGTCCCACTATGGCCCGGTCAATTCTGACTTTCCCATCCTTTAGCCTCAACACAAAGTCTCCTTGTCCCCCGGCGAGGAAGATTGACACATCCAGCCCGGCCTCTTCCATCGCTCTCCAGTCCCTCACCCACATGTGCTTTGTCTCGTCTGCCCTGCCTCATTGGAGCAGTCAGCTCCATTCAGGCAGGTTCACGGGGGGCATTTAGTCATGCACTGTCAGCTCTGCTGTAGTCCTTCGCCTCTCCCTGTGAGGTGTGTCAGAGAAATGACACACACACACACATATATACACACTATACACCCACCCCGATCCAGCTCTGACATGCATAAAACACACACACACACACACACAATCACATGTGAGGGCAGACCGCCGAGGAGGCGCGTCAGAAAGACCGATGCAGGCGGTCGGCTTGACATGATTGTGCTATTTTTTGAGAAATGCAGTTTTTAGAGAAAGAAGTGAGCAATGAGCTGGAAGAATGTTTTGAACGATATTTCTTGCAGATTGTGTTTGTGAGCAGAGCTGGGAAGTAAAGAAATACATTTTACTGCTACTCTACTGGAGTATTTGTTCTTTTTCACTACATAAAGGAAAATATTGCACTTCCTATAGTTACTACAGTCAGGTTTCACCAAACATACCAAACATTTGATTGATTGTCTATTGATATGTCTGCTATTTGAGACCGTTGCCAATAAATATGATATAAGTTTGATCCCTGATTCTGATAATAAACCACATTGATAAATATATATATACTCTTCCTATTAACAAAAGAAACACGAGCAGCTGAGCCGTAACTGAAATACCATGTGCTGCCTGTCAAATGACTTACATATGAATTAGCATATGATTCATAACTCTCTGAAAGCAGCCATTCATGAGTTTAGTATGTTCTACTGATGATGCTAATGCATGACGTCTTTCAGCTCGTAGTTTCCGGCTTCACTGTTTTCGTTTCAGCTCTGTTGAATAATTATTGTTCGAGCGTTCATCACGTGGACACAAACGCGACTCTAAATATGTCTGCTGAGGAAACTTTAAAAAGTGATGAGTCAGGCTTGTGTTGTGTTTACAGCTTGTTTCTGTTGCCCCCAAGTGGCCAAAATATCACTTATTGTGGGTTTAAAGATACGAGTACAGTTTTAATTTTAAAGCCTCTGTGGGTTTTTCTATTTTTGCATGCTTTAATTAAAGGATTTGAGTACTTCCTCCAGCACAGTGTGTGTTAGGTGTTAACATTCAGGTGTTTGCACACATGCACAGACTGCAGACAGAGAGAGAGAGAGTCAACCTTGTCTTCCTGCTCATTGTCTATTCACACAGCATACTGTATCTGCATATGAAATGTAATCACAGGCTTGAAGTTTTATTAAAGTAAGTGATGTAGAGGATGACTAAGACAGTAATCCCCTCTCAGCTCTGCTCACCCTGTCTCATAATGATAATGGTAAGAAGAATTAGTTTAAGCCTGCCATTCACACACACACACACACACACACACAAACACAAGTCATCTTTCTTGCCAAATGCAAACTGTAACTAAAATTATTGACAAAATCCTCACAATGGAAGCAATTGCAACACACTTGTGCACACATATACTTAATACATGTACGCACAAGTACACACACACACTAATTTTGCAGCGTGAGTGTACGTCTGTGTGACAGAACACTGGTGAGAAGCAATTTCCCCTCCTTGTCATTATTAGATTAGTGCTTGTATTATTTGGGAGAATAAATTGGCTGCGATTGAAATGAATGCCATCAGCCGAGCTCTAATATATATCTCCTCTGTGTCTGCTGCACGCTGCACCGGAGGGGGGAGCACCACGACCGACACACACATGTGTTCGCCTTAATGTGACACAAAATGATGACTAAATCCTTTAAGGTCAAGTAACTGAACTCACTAGTGGTTACCCCGGTGACGGCGCAGTGACCCGACTTCCTGTTTGCTTTGCAGGAGAAAACTATTAATCGACTCTAGACGTAGCATTCTTGATTTTCTCTCGTTTGAGAGAAATCGCGACACAAAGCAGCACAATCATTGAACGTAGCTTCGTAGTCACTTTTAAATCACCTGTGTCCGTCGTTTCAGGAGCGCCGAGGTCACCTGGGAGTTGCTGCTCAATTAGCAGGTTATACAGCGTTGTTCAATGTGCGCGCTTCTGTTAAATGCTTCCCTTCATTTCCCCCCTTTGCTTCGACGACTGCTGTAATCAGCCCAGCCGGCACCAGCTGATGACTTTGGCTGTGAAGGGTAATTGATTGGCAGGGATTATCCCCTCCAAGGACGACGGCAGAGGTGAAGAAATCTGCAACCAGAGCGCGTTCACCTGTCCTACAGTGTGATGACTGTAAAATGTTTTTATTTTTACACAAACCTCAAGTTGGATTCCTAATGATATTTGACTTTAATTTTAAATACTAAATCTGGCAGGTAATTTTCTCTATTGTCAACAGATCTAGTTTTACTGTACACAGTTCATGAAAGCTTTTCTACTCGTTTCGTCTGTTTCTCCTAAAGAAGTAGTCGCAGTCTAGTCCATCTGCACGGAAAATGACGGAAATGTTTTTCAGTTCTGTCTTCTATCAAATCCAAACAAACAACTGTGATGGAAATGCAATTTTGAAGCTTTTTAGCCAATTTTGTTGAACGTATGTATGTTTGTCAAGGTTTCAAGTGCCTCTGGTGAAAAGAAGTAGCAGATGACGCCAGTGTTGTGATGTTTAACCGGCCAATTAAATCCTGTTAGCGACAACAACAAACAACAACAAATAAACAAATAAATTAATGATGTGAATGCAAAGTTGACCTGAAAAGAAACTTTCCTCCAAAAAGTTAAATTCTGAAGTTATCTCACTTCTCACTTGACAATAATGTGAAATAGTTTTCGAATCAGGTTGCAGTCTTGTTTTTGATTGATTGATTGATTGATTGATTGATTGATTATATTGGTTATTCTCATACGTTACGCGCTGCGTTTGGTGTCCACGATGGTTCGAGTCATCCTTTGTTTACGGTGCTGATAGCGTCATTGGCTATCAGCAGGAGCTTTACTTTTATTTATTCAAACCTTTGTTGCATTGTGGTTTTATTGTTTGACTGTTCATTTCATGTTTTTACCAGTTATGGCTTCAGGGTGGTTACATGTTGCCTGAAGGTCTCTCTCTTGTTTTAATGTATGTGAGTAAAACATTCAAATGGAAATTAAGTGTTGAGCATCAGCAACAAAAACCTTCCTTCACTCTTCTAGGATTTAACATGCTGTTGTGAATGTGAAAAAAAAAGAAGCTTCCTGCAAGTCAAAGGCGACTCAGATTCACCTTCTGCAAACAAAAAGAAAACAGTTGGTAATTGTGATCTTCTTCCTGTATTTTTTTTTCCCGCAGGCTTTGCATCAGTCTGCCTGGCAACAAAATATTAAAGAGCTTACAGCAACAGTATCCGCCCGACGGGACTTAACCACACATGAATGCTTTCTCCACTGCCATTACACCCAGTTGATTCTGTCCACCACTTCAGCTGCAGTCAAGTCCCTCTCCCTCTCCCTCTCTCTCTCTCTCTGTTGTCGTCTTGTGTCTCTTTCCCCCTCCCTCTCCTGAGGGAAGCAGCTGGACGCTGCGGGTTGCTGCTGAGGGACAAATCAGAGAGGCCTAATTGTTTTTGTGCTCAACTCCGGGGGTGAGAAGGCTGGTTGAGAGACTGTGAGTGTGTGTGTGTGTGTGTGCGTGTTTATGTGTTTTTCCCGATTTGTGTGTATAAGATTGTATGCTTGTTGTGTGCATGCGTGCTTGCAATTTAATCATCGTTGTATTTGTGTGTGAAGTGTTGGAGGAAAGCATACTTATATTTAATTTTGATTTCATAAAACATTACCACACACTCTCTTTAGAGCAGCAGATCACAATTATTGGATGATTATCATAATTTCCCAGACTGGAAAGATGAATGAAGGTCAAACAAACATATCACATATTACTCTCTTCTTCTCGCTGTGATTTAAATCATCTCTTTTACCGTTATACGTTTGTACTATATATCTTGAGTTTTTCCATATGAATACTGTCAGTTTGACCCTTGCTAGTGTTTAAAGCTCGTCTGATGCAGCGATGATGAACTATAATTTAAAGCGTATTCAGCTGTCACTTTAAATATAGTTGAGATGTGAAAGCGGTTTCTTTTTTAGAAATAATAAGGTGCTTCTTTTTAGAGCTATTTTCCCCCGATTGGCCATCAGGTATCTGATTGCTACCTGTAGCGCTGATAGTATCACAGTAGGGACCGGGGGGGGCCGGGGGATGGGGGGATGGGCGGGGCGGGGGATGGGGGGTAGTACGGTTAGTCACAATCATCACAAAAGCCCTGAAGTGCAGCCAAACTTTAGGCTTCAACAAACGAAGGATGGAAGTCGTGAAGGTTTCCGAGTGCTGTTTTTCTGCAGAAATAATGACTTGAGTTTGGAGACTTGAGGTGTTCGCAGCTACAGCAGCTACAGCAGCTTCAGCAGCTACAGCAGGTTACTGTAGGTCTTTCTAATATCTGGTGTTGGTTTCTCTGTTATCTACACCTCCTCTCCTGTGACTGGTATCGATTTGATAAAAAAAAAAACTCCATGAGGGATAACAGCTTCTAACCGGGTTTAACTTGTCCACT
Source organism: Pampus argenteus (assembly GCA_036937835.1). Classification (NCBI taxonomy): domain Eukaryota; kingdom Metazoa; phylum Chordata; class Actinopteri; order Scombriformes; family Stromateidae; genus Pampus; species Pampus argenteus. Next base: position 23,677,166 of record CM072865.1, on the reverse strand, counting down.
ACATTAAATCAGTGTCATGTTCATGTACATTAACTGTAATCTGGGCGTCGTGGACGTGTGAGCATTTCACTAAAAGCCTAAAATGTCGACCTTGTGGTGGCTCAGAGACTTGGAAATCGCTAGCGGCCCGATCCCAAGGTCCGATTCACAAAAGATATTCCCAGTCCTTCAGTGTCCCAGCTAGAGATGGTGATGGCGATGGCTAACCAACCAACCAACAGTCCTCACGTGTTTATGGTGTTTGTGCAGCAGCAGCAAACTGTTTTTGAACATTTTAACTGACATTTCAGTTCACGTTCAGCATTTTACTGCCACATTTACTGATCATTTTAACCCACACAGTGACATGAACCAAGTAGTTTTTGTTCCTAAACCTAACCAGACCTTAAACGCATCATGTTACCCTCCTATGGGTCGTTCTAGCGTGCAGGTACTAACAATGCACTGCATAATTATTAAATGAAATGCATATCAGTAACAACATATAAACAAAATGTACAACAAAGTGTTTTCTCATTCAGCTGCACTCCATCAACATCATACACTGGAAACTGCGTCTTGTGCTTCAAAGCTTCTCACAAACAGCAGTGAATACTTGATTTGTTCATAATGGCAGAAGCACTCGTAGCGAAGCGTCTGTCATGTTTTTAAAGACATCAGGCTCACTGCCAAATGTTGTAATTTCTGCTCCGTTTTTAAAGGCGACATTTAGCTTTGAAAAGGCAGATGAAATTACATAAAACTAAAACATCTTTAAAATGAAAAGCTTCAGTTAACGTGTGAATTATTTCTGATTTATCCATATTAGCAGCAGCAATTAAATGTCCTGGCGTTTCAGTGGCATTTATTTTGTCCTCATTAAACACTTTGATTGATCACAGGACGGCTCGTTGTACCTTCTAAATCTTAATGTCACGAGTGAAGTCATCTATTAATTAATACGGAGTGAAGACGCCATCCATTACTAACAATCTCAGCCGTTATAAGAGTATATGTCATGAATAAATTCACATTAAAAGGTTACGATCCAAAATTAAATGCTCACTATTTGTCCTCAATGCACAAATATATTGATTTGAAATATTTGTCCCAGACAGAAGTTGGAGCATCTTATTCACACCGAGTGAAATTAAATCTGCTTTTTACTCCACTGTTTTATTTTTCAGACTTACAGTAAGATTTCTTTCTTTTTACACACATTTAAATTTTGAAGGCAGAAGCTTTTTAGCCAACAATTAATGCAGTAAACATTGTGTTATCCACACACACACACACACACACACACACACCTCTCAGACAACCAGTGTGTAATCGCAGCAGTAAAGTGATCATCATGGCCGCTAACAAAAGGCTGAATGCAACTGTGCCAGTAGAGGTTGCCACTAGCAACGAACTCCCAACTGAAACCAAGTGCTGATGGAAGATTACTCACTATTATTAAAACTGTTGTAGAGAAGAGATGACGTACAGAACAGCTTAAAGCTCAACCTCGACCAGAGTTACCTGCATGTAATGCTAACATGTATCACGTGTATTTCCTGTCCTCTCAAATACCCGAATTTAAATGACCCAAGATAAGATGTTGCTGTGTTGATCTGTTCTGTACACGCAGCATCTGTTGCACGTCTGTCCGTCCTGGAAGAAGGATCCTCCTCTGGAAGAGGAATAAAACAAGGAGGAATATTCACGGCGAGCTGTTAGACCTGCAGGCGACAGGCTCCTGTTTCAGAGCCTTTGACTTTGCCGCGCTGTGCTGTGACTCGAATGGTCACGCTTACTCACAGCTCAGCTCGTTGTGTCTCCATCATAATCAGAAATCAGCACCGCGGCCTACACGTGAATAAAACTGACCTGGTGTTAAAAATAAAGTCCAAACATCCACATCTATATGTTAAATCTAAATTTAACAGTACTTTAAATGATTAAATGCATGAAATGACAAAATGAGCAGAGTGTAATTTGTCCTTAACAAGTCGATATTAATAATTCTGGACAGTAAAAGTGATCCTTGGCTGGTACTTTCACTTCACTTCATCACTTCCTCGGCAGGTGACTCATGTACTTGTCCTGTAAAGTCAGAACGCAGCCTCCTACAGCACCTGGATGACTTAGAGAGCACTTATCAGGGAACACAGGCTTTCCTTATGTGCCTGTAAATGGTGTTTGGGTTCATTAACGACGTTACGATTGCAAAGAACTTCAGTAGCAACGGAGAGGACACAAACGAGAGACCATCTGTTGTTCATGCTTAAAGAAACTGAACGTGAAATGATGTTTCTCACTACAGAGAACGACATTTTGCATCTGCAGACGTGCCTCTTTGTGTTGATCTTAATAAGTGACGTTCTCCCTGCTGCAGTGATTTTTTTCATTGCTTTATTTGTACCTTATCTTTATTTATAACATCACAGAAACAACAAAATGTGACTTCATGAATGTTTTCAACGCGTTTTGATTCACAAGCATCAGTGTGATCTTTGATGGTGAACTTATGGATGCACCTTCTGCACCTGTTGGGTTATAATTGTCTGGAGCGAACCAGGCCCACCTTTCATTACTTAAAGTCGGCAGGAGCGTCTTCATCTGCGGCCTCGTGCATTGGGTGGATTAGATCTTAATGTTGACTTGTTGGAAATCAAGTTCAAGACTTGAGAGAGAAGCAGAGGAACAGTCAGCGGGGGTGCAAACCTGTTGTTTGGTTAATAAGGTGGATGACCTGACGGCTTATATGAGGTACGATCAGACCAGAAGGATTATTACTACACAGGATGGACAGAGATGCAGCCAGGAAGCTTGTGTTAGCTTCTACGTGAAGCAGAGTTTCTAAGTTGCTAACCTTACAGCTTGCCCTTGTGATCGTCTCCATTCCTCCACCCAGGACCTGCAGAGCTCCTCTTCAGACACATCGGTTATTATTAACGGGGATTTTAATCACTGCTCTCCCTCTCTGTCACCCTCCTTTAAACAAATGGTGCAAAACGAATGTCCTGCGAGATAAAGAGAGTTTTGTTGCTAAGTTGCTTTCCCCTCTTGGACAAACGGATCATAAATTTAATATCTCTGACATCCAAATATTCTCCCGTGGTTCCAGCTGACTACGTCTGAGACGTGGTGTGTGGTGTGTGTGTCCTGTCGAGTGTTATGTCGGTGCTTTGCTTGCACCGATTCGAAGGCCAGAAGCTCTTTCAGTGATCGGCTAGTGATGCCTCAGATGCCTTCTAGCTGTTAATCACGTCTCAAATGGCTTTTCATGGTGCTGTTTATTTGTTGTGTACTGTGAATGCAACGTCTATATTGTTTGTTGTCTGTACGAGTTGATTCGGTGGAAAATGACTTTTCCCACCGGGGATTAATAAAGCTGTCTAATCTCATTTTTAATTGTTTGTTTTATGGTCATTTGGTGCAGCCATGAAATATTATTGTCTAAATTGTAATATATTACTAAGTAATAGCCTGCTTTCCACATCCAGCAGACACATAACATTAACAACAATCACTCGGAGATGATCTACCTGAAGAATATACTCTGAGTATCTCTTCTTTTAGCTCCTCTGTGTCTCCTGTTTGATGAGTACTGAGACTGAACAGTGCAGAAAATCCCAAACTATGAGCTAAAAGAGGCTAAAAAGCTGCAGAGTTTGATTTTAATTCTCTGTAAGTGACTTCCTGTGCTCACTGACCCCTTCACAATACATGTATAGTAACTTGATTCAGTGTTAATATGCAAATATTTCTAGTGGAGCTTCAAGGAGCAAAGTGCAAATTGATTATAAAAGTACTTAGTTGATTTCATGGTTGTATCAGGCTCTCTTCTCTACATGAGAGCAAAGCAACAATCGACATTTTACTCTCCATAACACACATTCGCTGTTGCCCTATACCAACAAACTAATTGCACTTCTTCATGACGGGAAAAGAAAAGGCAGAAAAAAAAAAAGAGAGAAAGAAATAGCCATCAGCACTCAAAGACAAATTGGCTTTTATCCATTGATGCTGCTGCGCGGCAGCATATGCAAAGCCTTTCTCGGTTAGAGCTGCATTATTAAGTCAAATTAAGCGGTGTTCTGCACGCTGGAGCTGAGTGCTTGACCCTTTCTTGCCGGAGGAGGCCATCTCGTTGTGCTGCATTATGAGGCCCAATTGATCCTGTCTACAGTTTAAATGAGGCCATCTCTGGACTAATGCACCCCCGCCATTGATGATAGCAAATTTTAATCTCTGTTTTTCTTTTTTTTTCTCACCACGGGGCTCACCCACCCCGAGATCCTCATTAACACTCTTGTAACGCTGACAAACTTGCTCTTCCCACACTGACATTGTCAACTTTTTTTGCTCCCCCGGCCTGTCTCCTTAGCACGTCGTCATCAGGCGTGTAGTGTTGCTCTCTCTTTTGTCCCCCCCTCTTATCTCACCTCCTCTGCTGTTTTTGTCTCCCTAAGCCTCCCTCTCTATTTTCCTCTATCTTGGACTTAGTTAGGAAGGCTGAGGGAGAGACTGAAAAGGAATTACAGAGCCCTCTGTGTCATTGAAGCCACTGAGACTGACAGTGAAAAGCCCATAATGAGCCCTCCATCCTTATTTCCTCCAGACGCTGACCAGACTCTGTTCGGTCCAGCGGGCCTGTTCATGTGGTTCAAAGGTCGTTTGTCTTACAGAGACACACACTTTCACCACAACTCAACCATATAAACATCAGAGCTGAATTAATCTAATTAGGTAAACATTTTGGGTGATAGATTTTAGGGCCCCATTCTTGTAGCAATTACTGAGTTTCAGGACTATCGATTTAGTTCCCAGCAGAGCTTCGGTAGATTGTGTTCAACCTCGCCAGGAGGAAAAAGTACAGTATGAAATATACTGTATATCCTCTGGTGCAAATCATCAAGCTAATTCTCTCCCTCCACACAGCCATTGATTGTTTGTGGCGTTCAACCATTCAACATATTGTACCGAGCGTCATTTCATCAAACAGGTTTGTGAACAGATTTGGATTGAAACAATTCACTGCCGGCCGATATTTGTTGCAACAAACTGGATTGATTGTGTTGAGTATGCGCTGCATGTAAAATCAATGGTATAAATATAACTCCAACATGGATTCAACAGCCGAAGATGGAAGGATGATATCTTCAGTCTGTATTTATGCTTACGTTAATTAATAACTCATTTCTGTTTCACGTTAACAACAGTCGGACAACTTATAATTCTCTCTCGAACCTTTTGTTCCTTGTTCACTGGGTCTTTTCTGAAATAACAACCTTCGCTGAATAAGTTAGCTGGGAGGTTGCCAAACTTTATCTGTTCAGCGCAAACTGGATTACAAAGGCTAGAAAATACCTCAGCGCGGCTTATCATGCTAAGATTGTGCAGATTGCTGCAATTGATTTGAATAGCATGTTGCTCGAGGAGGCCCATCCAGACTCAAAGCAGATGGTGATAGCGGAGAGGTGGAAGTAATTAAAACGGCTAATCCTCGGTGAGACTGTGTGTTTGTCGCCTTGCCACCACCTGCATTGAGCCCCGACGAACACTCGAACCAAAACAACACACGTCTTGCACAAACGGTGCATTAAATTATTTCTCACTTATTTTTTAAAAATATTTTTTTTATCATGTGCACATTATTGATGATTGACGTTTATTTTTGGTTTGGCGCAGTGATAAAGCCTGAGGGGCACAGTTGCCAGACATACTGCGGTTCTGATTTTTGGATCCAGTCTTGGCTGTAATCAGGATGGTTTCCATGGTGAGACCAGTTTATGAGGCCGGTGGATCCAGCGCAGGTGCCCTGCATGTGCTCACTGCTACATTTTCCTAAAGCTCACAGCTGTTTATTGTTTTGGGGGTGAACTGCATCCAAAGTAAATTACTTCTTTTCCTTTTGAAGCTTGTGTGATGTGCATATATACATATTTTGATAGATTGTGTTATTATTCATTGTGCTCGGCTGCTCTGGTCCCATTTTCTTTCACAGAAACACTAAAAACATTTTCCACAAGCTTCATTATTTAGTGTGTTCAACACATTTGTTTCTTTATTTTTTATTTTATGAAAGATGAAATGATATATACATATACAGCTGTAAATCAAGATACTGTAGTGGAATTACAGTTTAGTGGCCCGTGAAAAGACGGATATAAGACATCATCTGCTCTTTACTGTGCAACAGGCAACATGTTAACACACCCGTGTGGAGACAAATGTGGGCAGTAGGTGGACTTTAAACAATACTGGTGGCTGTAATGTCTCGACTGGGTAACTATTTGTATTCACATTGTGCGACCTTCAGGAAAATGTGGCTCCGGCTGGCCATTGGGAGCTAAGTGGTGTGTGCAGAAGAACGCCGAGGTACATTAAACCAGCAACGAGGTACATGGAGACTGTCATAAATGAGACCTCAAGTGTGACTTTAGTGTGTTTCGGTGCAAAGCTGCAACCTTAATAAAAAAAAAAAAGAGTCATATTTTAGCCTTTTAGAGTCTAAAGTACAAAACAAATATGACTGTAAAATAAATAACAAACAAAAACATCATATAAGCATAAGAGACTGTACATAATATAGTGTATAATCTGCAGCAAATCACGTGTTGTTGTCCATAAATCAGTCGGGTCTGACGCAGTAATTATGCCTGGTGGTGACGAGGAATCATCTGATGTAGAATTATGCAGCCTCAGCTGTCAGAAGACGTTAAAAGACGCTGACGGAGCTGACATCTGCTGTTGTGACAGGTGTACGAGTTTACTTTCAAAGAGCTGCATGACATACAAAGTCACAAGCACTTCTTAGGGCCATGATGCACATGGACTCAGCATGAACTCGTGTTGAGACAGCAGTCCGTGCCAAAACTGGAGAGTAATGTTCAATATTATTGGATGCACACACATACAGGGAGAATAAAAAAAGAGAGGAAAGATGTATCCTGCAGAAGAAGCTGAAGCTCTTCCACTATTTATTAGTTTTAATCCCGAGACTGTGTGTGTAAATCCTGCTGCTTTTAATGATCTGTCAGCTTATTCTTTATATGCTGAATGTGGTGTCAGGATGCAACAGTCACTTCCATCTTTAAACCACAAATAACTTTGAACAAGTATTTTCTCATTAACTCCAAAACTCTTAATCTTAAAGAAGCTGAAAAATGGAGAAATGTGTTTTTTTTCTTCTTCTCCTCTTCTTCACACGGCCATTAAAAGCTTTTTATTTAGTTATTTCAGGAACCATGTGGCAGCTGGTCTGAAGCTGCATGAGTCTGATCCTGAACACCTCCAGGACTTCTCATCTATCTACTAAAAACACAGAATAAGTGTTTTTTTATATAAATTATCTAAATAGTTACTTCCTAACCTGAAAAAGTACCTGAAAGTCTTGGCAAGAAAGCAAATAAGTACATTTCCCAAAATGTTGAACTATTCCTTTAAGTTTTTTGTTGACTTTTCTCGCCATTCTTGCGTCTGACATGTGAGGAATTTGCTTTATTTCTCTCATTGTTTCATTATAAATGTAATGATCAGTAATCATTGGTTGTAGCTCTGCCAGGTACACGTCTCCACACTTCATAGGAACAGAAGCCATAATAATAATAATCCAGCCTCGTATTGTGCAGTTAAGACTTAAAGAACAACTTTTTGCTTTGAAGTGTTGACTACGTAACCATTTTGATGAGCTGTCAACTCTGAATGTTCCCGTTGGCAACTGCTGGCTATTAAGCCTCCGCAGGCACTGTGAGAAAATACAGTGTGATCAAAGGCAGTGTGCAGTGAGCAGCAGTGACCTTCACTGTGTTTGTGAATGCTGAGCTGTCACTGGTCTTTATTGTATTAGAGCTTTTCGTCTTTGTTTGTCTTTACAAAACGCTTCCCTCAAATTCAGAGAGTGAAACCAAATAAAATCTGTGAAATCGTCAATAAACATTTCATTCAGAGACGGTTCAGGCGGAGGACTGCGACGTCTTTTTCATTCATGCTGCAGGGTTACTGCACACACTACACTTTACACTCAGCGTACAATGAGATGCTATCAAAAAAAAAGAGTTGAATTAAAATCGATGCTCTTTTATGAGGACGTAGTTTGTCAGAAGTCATGATGGGTCCACACCTGGAGGTTTGGGATCTGTCTAACACCTGGAGGTGTGGGATCTGTCTAACACCTGGAGGTTTGGGTCCTGTGCTAACACCTGGAACACCTTTTTGAATTTGTCAGGTATTTCTATGTAATTCCCTGCTTATGTAGTTTGTTAGCGGTATTTGAGCTGGTCTCCTAAACTGGGGAAGAATCAGCATTCGCTTGTTTATGTTATTGTCAAATTACACCTGTCAAAACTCGTCAGATACATATCTATGTGTAGGATTTAATGTTGGCGCTGTTTTTTTTGCAGTTGTTATTTTGTGAAAATGTAGACGGTAAGAGTCAGCAGCACTGTAGTTTACTGTTGCCACGGCAACCAGGCAGCTCACAGCTTGTAATATGAAGAGAGATTATATAGTCAATTATATATTAATGTAATTATTGTGTGACTGCAGGTATAAAGGAAGAAGTGAACTGTAGATAATAAAATGAGCACGTTCAATATTCTCATACAGTATTGATGATTTTAATAGCTTACTGATATATATAACAGTCTATTTTATGTGTATTGTGATTTTTGGGTTTTTTTGAGTTACCAGTAAAACCACCGAGGACCCGCCGACTCACTACGGCGTGTTTTTTTAATTTATTTTTATAGAATAAATCATTTCTAAAATATGTCACCACTAACTGTCAGTCTATTTGTGTAACAATAACGTATAATTTAACAAACCGATACCGTATCTGAACGTTGGACTGATACTATAAAAAATAAAGTTTGAGGAAATAAATGAATGATGAATAAATATTTTGTTGAGTGTTTTAAAGGAAACTCGTCACAACTAATAAAACATCAGTTCAATAAGATTTCAGGCTTTTCTCAATTTCTGGATGACAGAAATCTGGTTTATTTTTCTAATGTCTTTTTTTTTTAAAGTAATATTTCTATGTAAGTAATATTTTCAATGTTTACATGATGCTACATGTTGTTAATTGAACTCGAACTGTTTGAACTCCGCCTCGTCTGCTCTGTCAATACATTTACATATTTTCTCGATGAGCTCAACCACAAATGAATGTAAATGATCAATATTCATCAGAAGATAAATTACACCTCATTATTGGATGTACATGTGGATGCTGTGTGTGTGTGTGTGTGTGTGTGTGTCTCGGAGCAGGCGAGGCTTTCAGGAGCCTGTGATGACATTCATCAAGTACTTCATATCGACTACGAGGCTATAATGTAATTTCAAGGGTAAAAAATGATGCTGGGCGTAATGCAGCCGCGGCACACTGCATCAAAAACCTATTATTCAGAGACAACGTCATCAATAGTTCTCAGACACTTTTTTTTTTTTCTAGCTGCTTATAAATGTGAAATAGCGACATACTTGTATAATCAGAGCAGTGTACTCTCTGATTTTGGTTTGTCTGCTCGGTACAGATGGTCAGCACTAACCTTTCATTATCTATTCGGGTGAAATAAAGAGACCCAATGAAAGGTAACACAATTACACAGAAAGCAATTAGTGCCACGCTCTCAGTGTTGTGGAACTGAGGGGTGTAATTACGCAGATTAGGTTTGTGACGGCTCTGGATGTCTGGGATATGAGATGACGCCATTACCCATCTTTGTTTTTTATAATTAGTGCCTGGCTCCCTTTCTGCTGCAACATTAAAGGTAATGTTGCAGCATGCAGGGTGGAAGAAGAGGATAAAGTCAGACACACACACACAGAGGCGTAGTTATCATAACTCAAGCAGTGTGGCTTAATGTAGCATACGACATGAAAAGGTTGTATCCGTACAACGTAACACATCGCCTGACAGGTCCCTCGTTTTGACTGAAGGCTGCTGCTTCTCAGCTCAATGCTTTTCATGCTTTTGTATTTTCTTTATTCTCTATCTTGTCTTCAGTAAATTCAAAATGATCCCATGACACACTCCTGCAACACCTCCAGCAGCAGTTCTTCATGTTGGTATACACACACACACACATATATATATATACAGTATGTTACACCTCCACAGACATCATCCCTTACAGGAGCTTCAACACGGCTTCAAACATCAGAGCAGATTCTCACTTTGAATTTGACTTTGTGTAGATCTAAATTTGCAGTTTTTAAGTTTCATCTTTCACTTACATTGTGAAATAATAATAATAAAAACGATTTCTATGTTTTCAGATCTATTTTTGTCTCCAACTACCACTTGATCTTCACAGTCACCTCCATCAGATTAATCGTTCATTTATTCGTCCCATTTTCCTCTCCACTAACTAACTCTAACCTGCACATTTCTGCTCATTATCCCATTATCTCCAGTGCATATAAATATACAGTAGATCTGCTCAATAGTCATTTGCTAAATCACCATAATGTCCTCCAGCTGTAGTGGAGCTCTTTTGTTTCCTGTATCTACCTACAAATCCACCTTCCCCAAAGACTCGGGTTCAATTTGTGACAAAGTACCACCACTTAAATACTGAAATACTGACCAGTTTCTATCGTTTCTGACTGATTATCAGAAAAACAACCTCATCTTTTAGGTTGGACTGACCTCTCTGCTCCAGTCATAACAGCAGCATCCGTCTTCCACCTGTAGGACCAAACGTAACTGTTCATCTGTTCTCTACACATCATCTCCCCGCTGAATCATAACGCTGTTATTTCCATTTCCTGTCGCTCATATAACCATTCAGCAGTCACAGTGATGGCGTTAAAACAAAAATATGGCTGCAGGTACACAGTAGAAATCAAATTAACTGAGCATTCACAGCAGCGTTTTACATATGAAGCGTGGAAGTGAAAATAATCAAAGTAATGGTCTCAGCATGATGTTACAGTACATTCACATAACCTGCAGGTGCTCTCTGGAGCTGTTAGCGTATAGTTAGCGACTCAAGCTATTTAAATATGCTACAAACAGTTTAACGGCCCGGTTATGAGAAATGGATGGCGGACTCCAACATGCTATCTATTCAGTCCAATGACATGAAGCGAGATGCTGATGGCACAAACAGAAACGACACGTCTCGGCTCTTAAGGTTTAAAACCCTCGTAGATTCAGGAGAAGTAACAGAGAATATGTGGCTTCAAGTCTGGGAAACTCAGTCAACTTGCACTAATTCCTTCTTTGGAGACATTTCTGCTGGAACAACCCGTTCGTTTCTTTATTACCCCCAAGCAGATATCCAAATTAAGTGGGTCTCAGCCAGAGGTCTTCACGGGTCCAAAATGTTGACCTGTGAGAGAGAAAACAAACCCCTGAAAGCAGCCTGATGTGCTTTCAATTAATTAACAAGCAGCTGCGGTGGGGACGAGCAGCAGCGTTATAATAACAATGCCCTAAGAATGAATGTAAAAGCATTGAAACCAACATAATTAGTTTATATAACTTCTCTTTACTTTTTCTTCTGCAGAGATGATGTCGAGTATACTCACGTCTGTTTGGATTTGGAAAGAAGTGGTTTAGTTTCTGAGATTCTGAACCTGAAATTTCATTTTTTTTTTCTTTGTTGTACTAAATATTCTCAAAGATTATTTGTTGCAGCACCAGTCTGTCGCTGACTCGCTGCATCCTGTACAGGTCTCTTAATGCATCCTTCATTAAACCTAAAAGAGACGATAGAAGACAGAAAAATGCTCGGAGACAAGTCACAGTCTTGTGTGACTCCATCTGATGCTTATATGCTCCAGGTACTGTGTTCTTGTTGCTGTATAATTACACTGTTCAAAGAATAGATTGATTTATTACACGTACATACCGAGAGATGTCACGCGGCATGCTGATGTCGTGGATAATTGAAATTTTAGGATAGTAATAGTTGGATAGAAGCACTCCAAGATGCAATGCACATAACAAGTGTTTAAGTCCAGGTTACATGCACATGTATCATGGGAACTGCTTATCATTATTAATATGCAGAGACTGTAAAGAGGTACCGCGGAGACACAACCTGCTTTGAGTCAACATATCTTGAATATATTATTACTGTAAGTAGCATAGATGCAGTAGTTATGTTTGAAGGTATCCATATTCTGCAACCAACATCGACTTGTAATATTAGCGATCTATAGACGAAACTCTGGTTGTGAGCATCAGCAGAACTCTGATAAATCCAGAGAGAAGCAGACTATGCTGGATGACATCATCTGCTCTGTGTGTAGGATGTCTCCACCCTCTCATGACTCGGTGTCGCTGCCCCCTCCGACACTGAGAGTTCAGTCCATAGATCGGAGAGCCAGGGGTCCCGGCCTTTTGCAGGGAAAAGCTTGCAGCGGCTCCCATCTGTCATCATCTCAGCAGCCAAATGAGGCTGTTCTTTACTGGGAGCCAACAAGATGGATGGAGCCACTTCATCACGGCTGTATGGGGGCACAGAGGAGGCACTGCACTGCATGCCTCTTTGACAAGCAGCCCTCCCCCACTGTGCCTCCCTACGGTTACCATCAGGGCAACATAGAGTACAGCTAACTCATTAGCGGTGCTACCACTGTGGCTGCATATTTAATTTACTAAATAATAATCTACCAGCTTTAAAGGAGAGTTTGATCCTCAGATCGATCAGCAGATAATTTTACAATATTAAGAGTTGTTTTGTAATGATGTAATTTACACACTTTCAGTTATCAGTTTCATAAAACCTGCAGAACGTATTATATTTCATACAAGATGTCTCAATCTGTAACAACTAATTTAATAATCCATCATTCATCATCCATCATCGTCTACTGTTGTTATTTCAGAAAGAGGCCGTACGGTTGCTTCCTCCCAAAACACGAATCCTTTGGGATGCAATGAGAACATGTATGTGCATGGATGTATTTTTACAACAGTACTCACATGTATGTACATTAAATGTGTGTTTGGTTGCTGAAAGTGCCGTCTGTGAAAAGATCCCTTCCTTAAAGCAGTTTAATGTATGTGAGGGATTCATGGAAATAATATAAATAACTTAGTTAGTTAAATCAAAGATTTGTCTTCTAATGTTGCAGGTTTTTTCAGTATTATCTGAGCTGCATCAGAGGGACAGTAACTAGGGACTAAAACACTAACTATTGATGATCTATTTAGTTTTCAGAAAGAGCTGAAAAAGATGTTTTTTAAGATGTTCAATTTGATTCAGTGGAATGAAAATAATTCACTGACGTGGCTCTTAAATAAAAGCAATGATAATTTAATGGTAAATATCCCAGAAAGGCAGCACAACCCATCGCTCTCGTCTACACTAGAGTATTGTTGATTAAAGAATCAGGTCACAGTCAACCAGCATCTTTTCACCGCGGTGCAGGCTGTGCCCCCAGTGCACTCTGGGACAGCAGAGCACTGAAAGTAAACACGAGGTCAAACTGCCATTAGCAGCATTTGTCAACCCGTCTACTGCATCATGTACCCATTAGTTGGATAGTTTCAGACCTCTAGTATATTAAATCTATTAAATACTGTGAAATTAACTGGGTACATTTACTCAGGTGATGTACTTAAGTACAATACTGAGTTACTTTACTTTACTTGAGTATTTGACACATAGTGTGATTTAATAAGCACATAGTTAAAGATGAAACCAGTGGTTTCAACCTTCTTACATAAAGCAGTGTGTAGTCGGGTCACATTTCAGATGTCTATGAGTTGTTAACAGCTCCACCAAATAGTGATTTTTACCTCTAAACTTCTCACATGGTTTCATTTCAATAAATGTTCAAATGATCCAATATTTCAGCAAAAATCAAAGATTAGAGAAAAAGTCCAAAAGCTGAAAACAGATTTGTGTATCAGAACTTTGTTTCTTCTTCTTTCCTCTCCCATTAATCATCTCACGACCCCTCAGATTTATCTGGCGACCCTTTGGAGGGGCCCCGACCCCTAGGTTGGGAACCACTGGACTAAACTATCTAACTGTATATAAAGTAGTTGAAACTATCTCCACCTCCAGCAGCTACAACAGTAACATGCTGCTCTAACACTGATGCTTCAGTATTAATATATAATCATATATCAGTCACTACTGTTACTGCAGTACTTCAACTACATCAAGATCACAATACTTATGTACTGATACTGCAGTAACTACGCCAAGCTGATGGTACTGATGTACTTTTCCTAATTAAAGGATCTGAATGCGTCTTCAATTAAAAACATTGATTATCAAATGCTGCTGCAGCATTTCATTTAATTTGAACCTCTTTGGTTGCAGTGTGAATGTAATTATGTTGATGTTACTGCAGAGCTTGTTAGTTTCCACCAGGTGTTTATATGTTTACCTGTATGTGCATTTCACTGTAATCAAGTTAGTTTAAGTTACATCAGCTAGCAGACAGCAACAGCTTTAATGCTTTAATACTGATTATGAGTCGAGTTCACAGACGTGATAAACATGTTTTCAGATCCAGTGTGACGTATACAATCCGATTATATCACAAACAGTGATGTGCATCACAAATAAACATAAATCATACATAAATCAGATTAGAAATCATTAAGAAAAGTCACTTCCATTAACTCTGGCAGACGTATACAAGTCATCATATTTGATTTTTTTTTGTTCAGTTATTATAGTTATTTATAGGACTGATAATAGTCTAATCAGCATACTTGGTGGCATATATATATATATATATATATATATATATATATATATATATATATATATATATATATATATATATATATATATATATATATATATATATATATATATATATATATATATATACACTGAGCCTCATTACTGAGCCTCCAGCTCAACCAGCTTGAAATGATTTTCCAGATTTATGAATAGAAATCGACGGCTGGGCCTCAAAACATGAGCGTGTCACCATCATATTATTCCCGTTTCTTTCTTTAAAATACTCGCCATCATCTTGATATCATTTCTGTAATTACCCATACTGCATCAGAGTGAGGTACGGGGTCTGGGGAAGTACAGGATCCTGTCTTATATTAGTGGTGAAAGCAGTGCTTTTCATTGGGGGGCTCTAAGCCGCCGTTGATGGAGTTGTGGTTTCAGCTGAAACGACTGTCAGGTTTTTACCCGCTAGCTGTGCCGACGCTTAACGCTGGTTATGAACTTTCCAGCTGTCTCAAATCTAAAATTACATATGATTACCTTCGACTGCCAGGGAAACAAATGTGTTACACCTCTTTACCGTTGTGATATTATAAACTTAAGTGGCTGCTGGTGAAATCTTAGAGAGGATGATGTGCCAAAGACACGCACACAAAAATCAAATTGCAGAAGAGCATTTTCTGCATATTTTGTGAAGGCTTTGCATATCCATGTCTTGATTATTATGTACTTTTCTTCACCAAATAGAAGAAGAACACACCTACTCTGCTCCTTTAATTTCCCCCCGTCTGTCTCTCACCACGCTGTCGACACAATCAACTTTTCACCATGATTTTAGCTTCAGACTCTGGCACCAACGCAGCCGTTTTCTGGCTCCTTTTGTCACAGGGTCTCTGTGAGCAGCCGAAGCGCTCCACTTCTGTCCTGAGGCTCTTCATATTTCTTCTCTGCTCTTTTTTTTTTTTCTCTTATCTGCAGCTTTGTCTGTTTTTTTTCCCTCTTTTCTTTTTGTGGCAACTAAGAAATAAACAAAGGAAAGAAGAAAGCAATAAGATGCATATGAGATGAGGACAGAGAAATATCCAGATGGGTATCTATACTAGCTGCCACTAGTGTGTGTGTGCAAGAGCAAAAGCTTTTACAGTGTAAGTTGTTGTTTTCTTTTAGTTATTTAGTTGCACAATGGCCGTGTAAATCTTAAGAAAAACTTTTGAGAAGTTTTGAATTTGCTCAAATTAATAATGTGTCTGCCGGGTATGGACGCTGGTCCATAAGAAACAACAGACCAAAAACCTCACATCAAAATATCCTTTTTATGTCTATTTTTGGGGCATTTTAATGAAGACAGAGAAATGCAACAAAGGTCCTCGGCTGTACTTGAACAGAGGACACAGCGGCTTGTCGTCCGCATCTTAACTCTGATACCACGGAGACTCTCCACATCAAAACATTCGTCTTCATTTGGTTTCTTTGTTATATGAAGCTTCTTCAACCTGCTGCATCCAAAAACATGATTGCACAGCGGCTGGGAGAGAAAGCTCAGTGTAATCTGGAGAAAAACAATCAAATATGCAACAAAACAAAGCAATAAAACAAAACGCCCCCCCGAACCGTGACATATTTCAATAAATAAAATTAAGAAACACAGTCTTCAGTTATATAACATATAAGACAGAGGTTTGGAGCATATTTCAACAACAAAAATAAAAGACAAACGATGGTAATGTATGTTTGAGCTTTACTGCCGTTCAATGCTGCTGAACTTATTATTCTCTAAAAGATGCGGGTCACTGCCGTTTCAAGCTGCCATTATTCAAAAAAAATGCCTTTTGCAGCTATAAAAGATTATGTTCATTTAACAACATCGGCACACATTTTTCTTTTGCACGATTGATGTATTAAAATTGACAATTTCGGGTGTGTTTGCTTTCGGTTTAACCTCTAAATAAGTGGTTTGTTTACAAGCTGCGTGTTCGCCTGACTGCTCGGTTCCTCGTCCTTTTAGACGTGTTTGCAGACGACATGGCAGCATGTGAGTGAAACGTTAAAACATAAATATAAAAACGACCTTCAAACGAGGTTATTGCTTTGTTTTTCACTGTGAAATCTTCCCAGCAGGTGCAGGGTGTCTCTGGCCTCGTATAACCTTCAAGAAATATTGTCACTTCTTATTCTTATTCTTTTATAATCCACAAAAACATATCAAACACCACCTCCCAGGTGCAGAGTAATCATGGATTATGTTCACTAAGCATCTGCTAAGTCACACACAAGAGATTTTGGTCAACAGCCTAAAAGAGAGACAGCATATCCCGTATAATTACATCGATCTCCTCATCTGAGGCGTGATCTCGTTCTACGGTTTCGATAAGATTTCAGGGGAGGATTCAAACTGACACATCGCTTTGCTGCGTCAGTTTTAAATTATCATACAGCTAATGTCTGTGTGACAGTCTGTTGGTTTAATGCTATGACAATAAAGGCAAAGAAAAGAGCTATGCACTGTCATCCTATAACGCTGCGTGGATGGCAGGATGCTGACATTCAACTGGCCGGTTACTGAGGCAACGGAGCTCGATGTTTGATCTAACACATTACACAAACTTCACCACACACACACACACACACACACACACAGGAAACAGTCGTCTCCCCAAAATGCAAATCCAATTTTGGTGGCAGTGGAAGAGAGTGAACATGTACACCGACCTTTGGCAGCACTCTGTGTCTGCGCCGCCTAATCGATTGGTATTGTGCGACAGAGCCAACAGCTGTTCGGGCGTCGAGGGCTGGTGACCAGGCAGACACGCGCTGCCTATCTGTTGTTCAGACTCCCTTGTTGTTACTCCTAATTCAGCTCTGAATCTAATGAGTATCTTTCTGCCTTCTGGCTGCACAATCCATCCTTTTGACTCCTGGCTCGGTGTGTTCACCTCTCAGGACAAACTCAAGATCACGTCTCCGGTTCAGAGTAGAGTTTGTCAAAGTTCACCTTTGTTGAAATTTGACCTGCAAAACTCTCAGGATCAAAAAAAAAGAGTTGCTGATTTTAATAGTTGATGGTTGACTAATTTCTCTCATGCCATTTTAATACGTTTCATATGTTAAACATACATTCTTATTAAAACATGAAAATGAACATGTGGCCAGTCGGTCATGTGACTGGCTCAGTCTGGCACTATCACTAGTCACATGACCTTCACCTTGCAAGTCTCCTGGTTTAACTTTGCTAACTACAATGTCATCATAAGGGCTGCAACTAATGCAACGATTATATTCTCAATCGAAGAAAGAAAATAGTAAAAAAAAAAAAAAAAGGCTGTTATAATTTCTGATAATGTCTTCACATGTCATGTTCATATTCAGTTTACTTTCATGTATGAACCCAGTAAATGTTTTCTTTGTTTCCACCGTGACTGTAAATGACTTGCATACAAGCAGCAACTTGCTTTCTGAGAACTAAACTAGACAATCCTCCATCTCGCTGCATTGTTTGCCCAGACGGCTGCAGACCAGCACATCCTGGACCTTTGTGATAAAAGTAAGCAGGACACAGAGGAGATCTGTGTGCTTTTCTCAAATGCAGGCCTTGCAGCGAGCCTTTCGATAGCTTTCCAGAAATCAAAGACTTTCAAAAAACACTTAGAGACCAACCATCTGATAGTCAGTGTGGAAATCCACACTTGTTCGCTTTTCATGTGAGTGATGCTCGCTGCATATCCTCCCATCTGCACGGCTGATAGTTGAGACATAATGAGGAGCGCGGAGACAAAGTGTTGAGAAGCTTTGCGCGGCTGTATCATCACTCCAACTTTGAAGGGTATTTCTCCCATACTCTCCCTCCAGCTGGCGCCTCCTGCCCCCTGGCACTGCCTCGGCTGCTGGTAGCCGTCTGGGGCTCAGGGTTATGGCCCCTGTCATTGGCATCACACACAGGCAGCAGATGAGCCAAGTACACACAAACATACACGAACAAAGTCATAAACACAAAGACGTGCACTCACCATACACACACACACACACACACATTAATTCATGGAGCATATGGACCCCTTTTTATATTTTTGAAACTAATCTAATGTAAAACCCTGTGGAGGTTTATCTCCGGGTTGCTGCAGTGTGTTTATAAAATCCACCAAAGTTGTATGCCAGGATTGTGTTTTTGCAGTATTAAATATTATCACTCTCATGTCTGTGAGCTAAGTATGAAGCAATAAAGCACAGAGGCATTTAGTTTAATAATATCTGGAAGCCTTTCTTTGGCCAAACATATGCATATAGTGTGGAGTAATACATATAAATATAAATATAAATAAATGAGGGAATGATGATGTACATACATGACAGTAAACTGAATATCATCAGATTGGACTGTGGGAAATTATAACGGGCATTTTTTCATTATTTTCTGACAGTTTATAGACTCATTGATTAAGCCATTAATCAAGAAAGTTTAATCAGATTAATCAGTGAGTTGCAGCCCCAGTTTGGGGATTTCTGTACCCGTCTCCAATAACTCTTCATTCAATGAAATCATGTGCGAGATGACTGAAAGAGAAAACAGTGAGGAGCTCTGAAGACACACACGTGAACCTTTCTGCAGGCGTGTGACCGGATGTGTGTTTAAATATATCCACCATCAGGAAAAAACAAATAAAACCTTCGTACGTCAAAGTGTGTGTGTGTGTGTGTGTTGGGTCAAGCATACGAATGCAAAGTCATGCCTGCTGATGCAGAGACAACGAGGCTGAGGAGTCAGACAGTGATTGAAGGAGTGTGTGAACTGACTGATCGGTGCGTCCAAACACATCTTCCTCTGCGTCAGCTCCTTCATGCATTTTGCTCATCGTTATCTACAGAAAGTGGATGATAGCTGAGCACAATGTGACTTCCTCAAAGTACAAAGCATCTTTTTTTTTCTTTTTTCTTTTAAAAGAAAAAAGTTATAATCCTTTTTTCTTTTTTCTTCTTTAAGTTCTGATGTTCAACATGTGTCGCGGTGGCACCTCTCACAATGAAACGGTCACAGCAAAGTGCAGATCAGACATTTTCTTGAATAGACCAATTACAGCGCTGTAATCTACATTAGTCTTAAATTATAGCCTCAGCCAGCAGCCTGGATGTTTGGCTGACAGTAGAAGGAGGTTTTAAAAGGCTGAACCGCACATTCACACCAACTGCATGATGTCACTTTATGTTACTGTTCCCCCAACTGTCCTCTGTTAGTTGTGTAGATAAGACTGTGAATCTCTACTGTTGCATCTTTGTGAAGGTCTAATTGATTTTGCAGCCACAGTTGATTGTCACAAACACACTGATTCACCTCATCTCTTTTTTTTTCCTCTTGTCAAGGCTGATATTTCCTCACAGTTTGTCTCTGAATAGCATCTTAATGCTTGTATCTATTGACACCGAACTGTTGAACCAGTAGCTCATTTTTACGCTGCACACAATCGTTGCTTTTCTCCTTTTTAACATTTATGTTAAAGATTTCATTGCTCTTTTGTCACAGGGAAGTACACTGGTTGCATTATGTAATGTAAGTCTTTGTATCACATTCACATGATAATAACTGTTGACATTTAGTGCAATGAATGATCCGTTTGTTTGGATAATATGATAATAATGTGATATATTACAGATTATGTAATACACCCTCTGGCAGCCATACCGGAGCAGCTGATTGTGTTGACGTACAGCGAACTCTGCGTTGCTATTTTGCACATCTGACATGTATGATATGATATTTAACATGAACATACTTATGGTGAAACGTCCACAAACTTAATTATCACGTATCACTGTAACGACACGAAGGACTAAATAAAGCAACCAATGGCTGCGCAGCATCAGCTACATCTTGTAGTTTTGTTACTTCTTTTCTGTTTTTTGATATTGTCAAAATTGGTGTTGTAGGAAATAAAAAGAGAAGCAGAAAAAGTAATTTACTTTTTATAACACCATCGTCTCGTCCTCGCAGAAAATCTATTCTATCTCTCGAATTACATATCGGAGGCCACAAAAAAATAACACACAAAAAAAGAGGTGGACATTGAAACTATTAGATTACTTTACTGATGGTTTCAACATGTGCACACTTCACACAACTATTAAAAGTGCCTCTTAGCTACAGTCAGCTAGTTTCTATAGAGTCCAAGACCCCGACTAACATATGTAGCAGGTCCCTGGTATGTTTTATATGGAGGACACACATGCTTAAGCGTGTTATATATATGTTGACTGACAGCTGGTCGCAGTAACACGCAAAGAAGAATAACAACGTGCCAGTAAAGGCAGTGAAGAAGTAAACTACACGCGAGCGGTCATGGATGTAAACACGATGCAGTAATAACATTTTTTAAACTGATTTATTTGCAAATCGTTTAATAATCATGTTTGTTGGGCCTCGAGGGATAAAGAAAAGCTTCACAACAAACCTTTAATTAGTTAGCATCATTTGCATCAGCATCCAAATGGCAATTATTGGGAATTTTATTCATTTTCTCAAATATTTTTTATCGAGTAATGCGACATCTGAAGACACAAAACACGTCAGCTGACGCCAGCATATTATGATTAATCTAGTGTCATTTCTATTAAATGGGAAGCTCTCCCATCTTCACACATGATGCGAGCTTCCAGATAAGACGGTTCACTCTCCAGTCTCTTATCAGACTTCTCTATTATGAGCCGCCTCAGTTATCAACGACCTGGACCCTGAAAGAGAGTTATACGCAGACAGCAGGACACTAATCTGTTGATGCTGCATGATGTACGGCAGCAGATCTGAATGAATGTCAGTAAACAGCATCGAATATGGAAGCACCACAACAATGAATGATTGTTGACGATATATAAATTAATTTTCTGATTTGATACTCAGGATTTTGTGTGTTTGCTTTTGTATTGAAGTATTGAAGTTGAGTCTTCTCTGCCTCCTCACACTGAGGTTATTGCTGTACACAGATTTGCACTCTGTGATAATGTAAAGTGTTTTTCTGCTTCGAGATGAACAAACTTGAGAAAAATAAAAATGTGTTTGTGCACAACAGCGAACACAAACATCTTTTTCCAGACCAACATGCTGCTGAATTATTCTGGTTATCTCATTTTATCAAACTCACTGTGTTGTCAACAAAAAGAGAGAAAGAACAAAAGCTTCTTTTTGTCTTAACAACGACTGCCTCTTTCAAAAACAGCATCTCTTCACTCGTCAATAAATCTTAATAAATAAATAAATGAACATAAACTAGATTTATGAGAGCAACAGTCACTCAAGAATCATGCAGACACAAGATTTTCATTTAGTGTTTAAATCATAAAACCTTAAAGTTGTAATATGTACGAACTGGCAAATTCATAATCCACACTCGTTATATTATTCTGCGTTATGTTTTATGTAAAAAATGTGTCCTGAACAAAAGCCAGGCTTGAGACTGAACTGAAGGGCTGCATAAAGGACCAATACAAAATAACTGTAAATCATTCATATACATGAATATAATAAACCTGACAATATGCATAATATGTCCTCTTTAAGTAAACCTGCAGCTAAACAAAACTAAAACATCATTTTTAGGTGATAACGGGGATTTGTGTCATAAACCTTTTCATGTCATGTGTTGTATTGAAACATGAGCCTGCATATCATAAATCTTTAAATTACATCAAATGAAGCATCATTTGATGTCACAGCAGGAAAGCTGCTGTTAGCAGATTGTCCTTCCTGCTCGTTTATCCTGAAACGTTGAATAAAATCATCAGCTGAATGTTTACACTGTAAATGTATGTCATCTGATGTATGGCCGTATTATTGGATTATTGATGAGCTATTTGTGAGGGTTCTCATACTTTTCACTTTTTCACTTTTTTGCAGGTCAAGCAGCACTTCATCAGGAGATTAAATGAGCACCAAAGTTGGATCCTGTGGCTCAGGTTCCCATTAGCTGGACTGACAGCGGTGGGAAATAAAAGCCGCCTCCCCCGTTCGCTGCAGATGTACAGTAATTAGCCCATCCGCCTATAATAGCTTAACCATTACTGGCATGTCGCCATTTGTTATTCAGGAGATTTACTTTGTTGACTCATTTGGGAGGAAACCGATATGAGTTTTTGATGCAATTAGTCTTCATTAAGGATTTGGTTGTTGTTGTTGTTGACTCTTATGAAGGTTTACCCGAGAGGACGATTAGAGCTCAAACTGTTTGTTTTGTGTTTGTTTTTGTGGTTTTTTTTAGAAAGAGAGAGGCAGTATTTAAAACAAGTCAGGGTGGGGGAGTTGTTGTTTTTGTTTGTTTGTTTGTTTGTTTTAAGTAAACTACAGAGGTCAACAGGGTTTATTAACAGAGTATTATAGGTTTAGAGGCTTTTGTTTTCTCATCCCATAGAACACACACAACATCCTAAATAAAATAAACCAACAAAGTAAACAAACAAATATGTTGTTCGAGTATTTTCCAAACAGTCAGCAGTAATCAGCAGGACAACATGATTTTTCTCATGATGTTAAATGTATTTGTCTCTTGTAGGTTTAAACATATTAAACCAAGCACATCCTTCACTGTCTCTGCTGCTTTATTATAAAAGTCAATATTTTCAGCCTCTGCTTTGTGTTTTCTGGCTACTTTTTGCTCTGAGTAAATATTACTAACCGCCGTTTCCGAGGTAACGTACAGTATGTGGCGACGTCCAATAGACAAGCGGCTACTTATTTTGCTGACAGAAGACAGAAAAAAGCCTTCCTGAGACCACATTAATTTAAAAAACGGTCATTATTTAGAATAAAAACAGCTGTGAATAAAATAATATTCTGACTAATATAATCTTTCTTACCAAACCAAGAAGCCAGACATTAAGACTTCTGGGCAACGCGTGTCATATCATATCTCAATACAAACAAAAGAGTTCACAACGTTGGCTGAAGGTTCGACACACACAATAAAAGATAAAATAAAATATTTACCACCGTTAAAAAAAAAAAAAAGTTTTCCTGAAAGATAGATAGATAGTTAGTATATGAAACATCATCATCCTCTATAGATTTATGTTATAGTTTTCTCTCTGTTTGAATTATTTCAACTTTGTTTTTGAGAAGTCTCATATTACTGAGTGGCTCAGCTTTGCATGACAAACGGCTGAATCTACCCGAGAGCCTCAGACGCCGAGGCCACGATGCAAATCAGAGCTGCAGGAAAACAGCAAATTGCCTTTGGGAACAAAACGCAGCATCCATCCAACGCAGCGGCTCAATACTTTAAATTACTGACAATCTGAAAGTGATCTGAATGTGTGATCAGCGTTTTAGTTTCAGCTTATTAGCTGCACAAAATATAGAATTGTAAGTTTTTTTTAGCTACTTTACATCTGTCCACAGGTTTATACTGATGAACATTTGTCTTTGCAAAAACTGAACAGGACCCCAAGATGCCTAAAAATACACTCAACAAATCTAAAAATGATAATTAATCAATCTAATTTAGCAGCAGTTGCAGCATAGACGTCCTTTAACTCTCCAAACCTGCAGATATTCACTGAATGATGATGATGATTATTTCTGAAGATACAAGTGATGTGTGTGTGTGTGTGTGTGTGTGTGTGTGTACGAGTGTGTGCGTTGCTACTGTAGATCTGTGCGCTATTCACACTATATCTATATAATTAGTACGTTAGTCACACCGTGCATTCATTTAGATTCTGTAATTGGAAATGAATAATTGTGAATTGCAGCCAAAAAGCTGCAGTATGTAAAGGTTTATGAACTAATTATTTCCTCGTGTACGTCCGTAGAGAAATACGTTGGAATGAAATGGTGGCAGAGAACAAACTGAAATGACTTTCCCTCAGGACGCCGTCTCAACAATCCTCATACGTTGCTCCCCGGTTCATCTGTGTTTGCTGCTTTTGCCAAATGAAGTCTCCACACACACACACACACACACACACACCGCCAGAATGGTAATACAGCTTCATATTACTGTTGAATAATGTCATAAAATCATTGCTCATATTTTTATAACCACATTTGACGATTGCTGCAGATATTAAGAAGACGTATTGCCTGAGTTGCTGAGGAGGATTCCCAATACAAATTTACTCTACCAATGTCACCTGCTGTTTGGACAAATAATCCTTTTCCTGGTGGATGCGTCCCTGGTGGAATCGTCTCCGATGACTTGAGATGTTGACAGAGGATGGAAAATGCCATGCATAACAAATATTGATCCAGCAGATGTGTGATCAATAAGCTGTGATTAGAGGAAGAAAAAGGCAGGTGAAACACATGAAAGGTTGTCCACTTAACTGATGAGACTGTGATGCAGCACATGCCGAGCAATTTTACCTCTGCACACAGATAACGCAGAAACACACACGCACACACACACACGCACACACACACACACGCGCGCGCACACACACACACACACACACACACACAGGCGGTGACCCTGGAAGATGAAATCAAATACTGACGCAGCAAATGTTCAGGTGCAAACAAAAGACAATTAAACACATAATCCACACAAACGCACACTTACACATGATAAAAATCAGCGTACCAACACGCGGGCGGCGTCTGCAGCGCCGCTCGATCCTTCACGGTGTTCACGGTGACCTTTCAAGACGGAAAAAGAAGTAAATAATCAGCGGCTGCACGGGATGAAGAGGGATTACGCGCTCAGTGCTGCTAATCAAATGAGAGCAGAAAAATTGTATTATGTGGTACAAATAATTGAGTTAGAGCTATTGAAGGACACTACGGCTGCAGAGTACAGTATCACACACACACACACACACACACACACAATCGTCCTTTGTTTCACCACGCAGACTGCTGTCCTCACCTCCAGCTACATGCTAACACAGTGTCCATCTGTGCATAAAACCAAAATGTATTTATTTCTAAAAGACATTTAACGAGTTCAGTCTTTAGTCTTATTTAGCCTCCATCATCAGTTCTTCTTCTCTTTCATCGGTTTCTGCTATTTTCTCACTTTGTCTCCTTTTCTCTTTCATTCTCCTCCTGTCAACTCCTGTTCCTCCTCCTGCTCTTCTTCTCTCCCTGTCTTCATCACTTTCCTGTCCCCTTAATCTCTTCCTCACCCTTTCCGCTGATCTTTCTCTCTTTGGGTTTGTAAAGGCTCCTGTCATCCAGGTGGATGTGATGAAGGATGGAGGGCAGCGAGGCGGCGTTCCCCCGACGCCATCAGGATCCTCCTGTTTCAGCACCAGCATCCTTCTTATTGTCTTAGGAAAGGATGCTGTTGTTGTGCAAGACGTTGAATTCGTTTGTACTTGTTACCTTAATCACCTGCTACAAGATAAATTAGCATATGCTACACTAAGATCGTGACAATGGTAAATGATACATTCAGCATGTTAGCATTGTCATTCTGAGCATGTTTGCATGCTGACGTTAGCATTTAGCTCAAAGCACCATCTGTTTAAATACAGCTTCAACACGATAAGCTGCTAGCGTGACTCTTTGTTTCTGTTTTGTATGCAGATTTACATGTAAACAAATGTAAACAAATGTAAACATGCAAATTCATTTTCATTTCAGATTTGATTGTAGCATTATAGCTTGTAACATTTAAGAGGAGGTAGACGATGTCCGTTTAAAAAAATAAAAATAAAAAGCAGAAGCAGCGAGAAACCTGCACAACATAAAGAAAAGAAAAGAAAGGAAAACTTTATAAAAAGCTGTTACATGTTGATTCAGCCTCACAGAGGAGTTGTTATCCACACACACACACACACACACACACGCAGGTGAAACAGTTTGTCTGATTGAAGCTGCCTCGGTATATTGGCTGTAAGCTCGGTTCGTTCAGCTTGTGTTTGCCCTGAGGAAGAGACAGTTCTCAGACAACATTTGGACACAATAATAGCGTTTATTGAGGAAAGCGAGTTTCTGTCCTTCTATGACACCACAAATGTTATTGCTTTTTCTCTTCATCTAATGTGTGCAGCACTTTAAAGGATGAATCAGCAAAAAAAAAACTGAAAAACTTAGCAAACGGCCACGTCGTGCTGGAAGAAGATGCTGGTTTCCCGTCTGTGTTGACAAAGTCGCACAATTTCTGATGAAAAACAGTGTTTCGTTGTTGCCACTTCAAATAGTTAAAATCAAACATTTTTCCTTTTAGCAGCCAGTGTTGCACGTCTGCTTCCTTTTCCTGTTTTCACGCGGATACTGTAAGATGCTCTTAACAAATATCGGGCTCAAGCTCGACACACTCCATCGATTATTCGGGTTTTCAGCGTAATCAAAGGATCTCAGAGGCTTGTTTCTGTGACCCAATCAAAGGTCCTTCTCTGCTCGAGTGAAGAATCCTTGACTGAAGAAAAATCAAGAGTTGTAAAAGGCAAAATATAGATCGTGTGTGAATTAAATAGCTTTTTTTTGCTTTATGGGACATTAACAATCTTCGCTGGGTTTAAAAATACACACTTGGTAATTTCAGGACATGGAAAGTAGCTCCCTAAAAGCCTCTTCCACTGATCACAGGAATACAGTAATGATGATTGTAATAGCGAGTGAGAGGCACATTATTATGGAGCTGTAGCTTTGCATTTCTTTAAAAAAAAAGAGAGAGAACATGGAAATGATAAAATGAAAGCCAAAGCAAAGCAGACCTGGTCTAAAATGTGCCTTTAATAATGGAGCAAATTAGTGAGCGTAGACGGTGTCAGCGTGTCATCTGTCAGATGAGCGTTTCAGGTGTTTAACTGACATGAAAAACAACGAGTAAGCGATGCTGTTGCTGCAAACCGTCGTCTTATTCATCGTATACTGGCCCTTTTATTCAGGAAGCTTCCAGCAGACTCAACAGGCTGCAGAAACAATCAACAGTAGTTGATTTCACTCCTCGCTCTCGTTCTTTTTCTACCGTTCATGTTCAAGCACAAATACGATCCAAAATCCGAAGTGGACAACGTGTCCGACCGCAACGTTGTCATGAGGTGGAAGTAGAGGTAGACAACGACGCAAACGAAGCGTTCATAAATCACAAAAACCACCATAGTCCAGGAAGTATTATGTTATTTTACTGCACAGAAGTCTTGAGGTGGATGGTTGGACATACAAATCACAAAACCCTGACAGTGAAGACTTGTGTTTGCGTCCTGCGTCCCACATAAAAAGGTCATCGTGTCCGTTCTCGTCCCTCGAGTCAGTGTTGATATTTTCAATATTGACCAATAACAGGAATGATCGGAGCGTCCTTGGCTTTGCTGATATCTCTAAACTGGTCTTAAATCCTGCCTTTAAAAACGACCTATAGTTACGTTTATGCCATCCAACATGTTATTTTTATATAAGGTGACATTTTGCTTCATTAGGAGTCCTGGAAAGCGGCTTATTACGCGCCTACGCTCCCCCGGGTCAGGATTACTTTGACCCCTTGATGGTGAAACCATAACTATAGGTCATTCTGGAGTGCAGGTACAATCAACCTATGTGGGCGTTTAATTATGCAGATGTGTTGTGAAGGGAGGATATAGTTTACTCTCCACAAACACACACCGACTCTGTTTGCAGTACAGATTTTATATCTGCATGAATTTTCTTTTGCACGATGCAACACACACGTATACACACACACTCGTGTTCACCATGAAGCTGGATTAGTCGTCTTCTTCTTTGCCTGCATGAAGTCTTACCGAACCTTGTAGAATAAACCTCAGAGATTACACATAAACGTATATTCTTCCAGTCCGTGCTCGGTGTGTAGGGCTCTCATTGATTACAGTGTAGTACCGCTGCGGTGAATTGATTTATTTTTGTACATTTCATGCATTTTCATTTAGAGCACATGTCAGAGCGGTACTTCTCACTGCTGCTCTTTATTATTCAGAGCCATGCTGCTTTTGTAATTTTAGCCATTTATTCAGGGAACAGATTTAGACCTGCGGTGCCAGGTGAATGCAATTAAAGTGCAACTAACTACCCGATAGGACAGAAAACCAGCGCCGTGGCACATGAAGTCAGGGTGGACAACTCTCACAACAACGATACTTAACCTGAGAAATACGTTACATATGTGCATGTAAACTTTAAAAAGCCCGTCACTGTCCGACTATGCATCAAATATGACCAAAACAAACTGTTTAATGCTTTGATCTGATATTTTCACATCACAGAGAATCACAAATGCATTAAAAAAAATGTGTCTTACAAGTAAAACCTGAGTCACGGAGGCTGATTATGTGAGTTTAGTGTCTAGAAAAAATCCAGAAAAAGAGTTTTAAATAAAAATCTCAGCACTGATTGGTTTAATCATTTAGTCCCTGGAAGTGATGAGCAACCGTATCAACCCGCTGCAGATGCATGGTCATTTTCTGCTGCAGTATGGTTACCAGCAGTTATTCTGTGTATTAATGGTTGAAATCTAACCTTCAGTTTCACACATATGCTCACAATAAGGGAAGGAAACTCATATCCAGCTTTTATCCAACCTGGACGGTGGAAATTAAAGTTGCACTTGTTCTGAGTGGGACTAAATAAAGTTTGTCTGTTAGAATAAGCAACAGTCATATCAGATGAAAACACATCTCAAACTGTTTTTGATGATGGATGTGATCGTTTCCATGCATCAACCACCTTTTACCTGCAAGTTCTCAAAGGTTGCGAGTACATGAATCTCTGGATTACAGTTGTTAAACAGCAGTAGAGAACATATCAAGGCACCGTGGTGCATAATATCAAGTATGAATAGGACATATTCAGTCTTCAGATTATGCAGCACTAAATTCACCTTTCTAAACTACGTAGAGCCCCAGAACTGCCAACGCGATCACTAGACACGTCTGAGGGGTCCAACAGGGTAATAATAACACATTTCTGGTTTTGAGGTGAGACCGGTGCTCTAGATAGATATAGATATATATATATATATCACTGCTGGAAAGCAACATGGAAAAAACATTTATCCTTTGTTGTTTGTGTCATACGAGTGGTGAAGCGATTCAGCAGTATATATATCTGACTGTGACAGCTGTTGTTCTCATTAATAACCTTTTTAACCCCTTTTTAAATTGGACCGTTCTGGTGGGATTATTTGCAGTGACACGTTCTGCAGATTTGAGTTATTATAGTTGCACCAAGTGACAGGTCAGGGCCTTTATCACAGGTAAACAACAACAACAACAACATACATATACGCTTACGTTCTTCATATCCCCACAGCTTGCTTCTGTATTCTGCCTCCATGTGTGATTGTTTCTCCCCACAAGACTCCTCTTTATCTCTGACGCTTGCGTCTTATCATGTATGCATTGGAAAAAGCCTTAGGTGTGATAGGGGCAATAAAAAGGCCACAGAAGAAGACTAGAGGTCTATGAGGAGTTTTATTAAGCTGTCAAAAAAGACCGTGCACTCTCATTGACCTCGTTCTGGCAGTACGGAGCGATAACAACTGAAAAAGGTGTTGTGTTTTTTTAAATTTGCTCCGTATTGTACAACACAGCATGTACAGCTATGTGTGTATGACTTATATTTACTGTCATCGATCTTCAACAGATGGAAAATACAATAGCATGAAACCATAGTTGGAGATTCAGATAGACGAGGAGACGCATGAAACAATCAGGTAATCATGCGAGCGCAACCGCAAGCGTAGACGTCTCCAAGGTTACCTGCTAATTCAGGTTCGGGTTAGGGTTAGTGAAGATGAAGTGATTAATAAATACACTGAGCCAATCACATCACTGGTTTTGACACGTTCTGAAACAGCTCAGCCAATCAGTGAAGTTTGATATTTATCTCGTGAAATAGGATTTCATGTTTAATGTTTTGATATGAACCCGCAGAACCACAAATATGCAGCCGAGAGATTTAATTGGAACAATGATGATGGAAATAAATAATACAAAAGTCGCTGAAGCTGTTTTTTGTTTATATGATTGTATCATTATAATTGACAGCAACGTTTTCAATGTCGTGCGTTTCAAGAATAAAAATATGAGATTCCACTTTTCGCTCCGGATTGACGAGCCGATGACGCTGACATCAGTCAAACACGATGTGTTCAGGTGTGTTCAGACGGCTGCAGACATTTAATGAACTGTTAATTTATTGATAAATGCAGACCGGTCTCTCTGTATTCATGCTTTTGTTGTTTGGTTTTACTTCCTAGATTATTAAAAGCGTTTTTATGATTTATTATTTTTTGTTTTCAGTTTAACATTTAAAGTCCTACACGTGATAAATAAACAACCAATAATCAAATATGCTGATGAACCAGGGGGTTTTAGGACCACGTCACCAATGAGATCAATCACCAAACGAGAGACAACAAACCCCCACAGACGTTGACAGATGTCCCGAAGACGAAGACGCGGCGCGTGGGACTTTCGTGTCACGTCTCAGGAGGAGAAATAAAAAGCTGTGGAGTCTGATTTATACGATATCTCACCGTCACGTTCGGAGCGCGCTCGGAGCTGCTCTGTCTGAGGCCTCGATCTGAATACATATGTCCGACCGCGAGTTCAGATTACAGCCCACATCTGCGTGACAGTCACATAAAGTATCTGGCAGCGATTTAGTTTCCTTCTTTTGGAATCTACATAATGTTTGTTTACGTCGAGATGAAACGAATCCAGCGCTGCGTTTCTCCCGTCTGTCTTTGATGAGTCCTCCGTACTGATGATAGCTATACTGTTGTGGTATGCTAATTGTTTCAAGACCCGGACTTCTCTTTAGCATGTTTTTAATGTATGAAATCCTTCACAATAAGAGCTTGAGTCTTTTAAAGGGGCAGTTCACAGAAATCATCTCAGATCTGTTTCAGATAAGTCGGGTGTTGAATGACGGCTGTTTGGTCCTCTTAGTGAAGCAACTGACCAATCACGGTTCAGTTGGCAATAACTACTCCTTAAATCAATATTTCTCTGATCGTGTTATTCATAATGTAAAAAATGTTAAATTAGCTTTAGCAGCTTCCCTGTTTTTTTCCCCATTTAAAAATATGTCTTTAAATAATTTCATAAATGTTACTGAAAACAGAAACTCAGAAGTCTCATGAATAACAATCTGCATCTTTATTTCATAGAAATGCACCTTTTTTTTCTGGTGTTTGGCCTGACAGACGGACCCAACGAGCATTTGACAGACTGCAACATGCAACCTTTGACTGAAGATAAGTGCAAAAAGTTCTACGATGTGACAATAAAAACAAACTAATATCACATTTCATTTAGGTAAATATTTCTCAACGTCGTTCAGGTTGCAGTTGTCGATGCGTACGAGCTTCTGCAGGTTTTCTCCGCTGCTGCAGACCTTCACATCAACATCCATCTAATGTCAAAACGCTGCCTGGGAGGTATCACTCTTCTCTTTCCAATTAAGAGTTGAGAGCCATTATTTTGAAAAGGAGGCTAATTTCGGTTCCCTCACTGCATGACAGCACATAAGGGGAAAACTTCTCACTGGTTTCACTCCCACGCTGCGTGCCATATTTAAACATCCATCCCCGCGGGGGCTCTGCCTCCCCCAAATACTAACTCTCAGACTTTCAGATCAACTACTGAGCAAGCACCGCCCCTAGGTTCACACACACACACACACACACACCTCTAACTGAACCGCATGTTCTTCATTATATCAAGCCACTCGCTAGCGAGCCTGAGGCTGTTCACTTACCTCCTGCTCCCCCCTTTTCTCTAATGGGGCACCGTAAGTGTGTGTGTGTGTGAGGTGAGGTGAGGTGAGGCGGGGGAGTTGAGGTTGGGGTGTGGAGATTAACTTGCACTGGGGGGAGCTTACTGAGGATGTGCTGAGAAACAGACCATACCTACAAATTGAAGACAGTTTTCAGAGAAAGAGTCGATGTTTTAAGATTCTGTGAACACAACAGATTCAACTCCGATATATCGGACTGATGTTTCAAATCCTGGACAAATAAAACTAAAACTATCTGCATGGTCTGATATCACTACAGGTACGAGAGAAAATATGTATTTTCTGAAAGGTAAACTGATTCTTTAACAAGGTTTATGTTCAAGAATAAGAAAATAATCGTATTTTAGTAGCTTTGACTTATAATAATAATATGATAACAAAGTGAAAATGATCTCATAGATATAGATCTCATGTATGTAAAGACGGACGCAGCAGGTGTGACGATCAACAACGGTTTTCATTGATGGTCCAAATAAAGACCACCAGCACACCTACTAGAGAGAAACTGGCATGTTTTTGAATGCTGTAGTTGTTGCTTGGTTACCACTCGGTTACCGCTAGTAACTAGTGGTTATGGTAGTATTGTTGATATGAAAATATGCTATTAGTGCATCCATCACACTTCCTGGTTCAACTTTGACCTTCTGTTGAAATGTTGCTGCGTTCACAAAACTCAGTAATTAACTGTGTGAAAACAATGTTATTATTATAACTGGTAGAAATCATAAACCTATAAAAAAAAATAACCTTTTACCGGAGCTCCTCTTTATGGTTGAAGTTCGGAGCTTTGGAACGTATTATTTCAACGAATGTCTTTCCTACTATAGTAAATGAGAAGCACATGTGTGTTCGGTCTGTGTTGACCCGTGTAGCTGCATGTGAGAACATATAGACATACCAGCAGTACATACGGACACTGTGTGTGTGCAGTAAAAGGATCAGGTACAGTGTTTGGAGGCTCTCACTGTATATTTTACAGCCTGGTGGCAGGAGGTGCCTGTTAAACAGAGAGCTGCTGGTTTTCATTTATTTACTTTTTTTTTTTTTTTTTAAATCCGCTGGGATCGGGGGGGCTGGGGGGGGGGGGTTGTTACATCCAGTCGGCTCGCGGGCAAGAGGTCAAACGTAAGTGTTTTTACTCTGTCAGCTTTTAGTTTAATTACCCCTCTGCTGTACCCAAAACTCCCAGAAGTTTGGAGCCCGGCTCAGACTGGATGATTAAAGACGTGCCATCTCCAGCGCGCCGCCTCCCGTTGATAACCATCATTATCAGCGTTAGAGCTGCGAGTAGAAGTGATGGGATTAGTATTAATTATGTTAGCCTACTTTGTTCTGATCAGGTCTGGTTCTGTAGGTGATCAAGATTAAGATAACATTTTACTGCGCTAACATGGTCTACTTGAACCACCCTGACGTATAATTGACTTCATAATTCTGAGAAATGAGGACTCATAGGAGGGCAGCATATTCAGGATATTCAGGATATTCAGGATATTTGATTTTTTTTTTTTTTCTGAGAACAATTGTGAATCTATCTTGTAACAGCATGTCAGTGTAGTTGTAGAAAATGGCTTCATATTTGATATTTTTTTGTTTCTAGTTACAAAAAAAGCACCAACCTTATATTTTAACGTCTCAGTTTCAGTGTTTGTGAGATAATAACAAAAATATAGAAGCCAAGAACTGAGACTTTATTTCTTCGTCCGTACTTATGCAACAAACCCGCTTTCTGAATAAATATGAGGTGAGAAACAGGTCATTTAGTTGCAGAATTGTGCTTCGTTTTCTATCTACAACATTCATCTGGTTGTTAATGAGATGCAGTGAGTCATGTCATCTGAATCTCTAATAGTTCACCGGTCGCTCTGAATCTGGTTAAGTAATTAGCTTTTAAGATGTAATCTGGACTCATAAAATGTGATGATTCCAACATTAGATGTAGTGTAACATCTCATCTGTTCGGTTCACATGAAATCAGACTCACCGGCCCAAAGCGCAGTCTTCACATACTTAAACGATGGTCTCAGTATCGTTGCGTGTGTGATGCATGTTGATGTCCTGTGTAGATTAAATGGAAGGATGGAAAACTGAAAAACATGTTAAAGGTGAAGCCAGGATATAAATAAAACTGTACTTTTGATTATATTCACTTCTCATCTATGTTCACCAGCTAGTCGCTAACTCTATTTATGTTTTTGTGATCAATTATCTTATTATTAATTAATTAATGTTGGCACTCCTGTACATTTCACCCCCTTTTTTTTTTAATTATTTTTCTTTTTCTCTCTTTTTTATATTGAACATCATCACATAATTTTTTTTTTGTCTCTTATTTACCATAAATGACGACACCTCAGATTTATTATCATCTAATATCAGGTGTTAATATCGGCCCCTGGTGATATATTCAGTGTTTTATCAGCTGATAATCTACGCTGCATTTCCTTCACATCATTGTTGCTTCAGTTTTGTACTGTGTGAAGTACTTTTTCCCTCCTGCTCGTCCTGTTTGTAGTATTGTCATCTCCACCCACAGCAACGACCTAATTCTGCGGCTCTTAGACTTTAAAGTTTCATCTAATCTGACAGTGTTTCTCGCCACTATTGCAAATTCATGGATTCATGCCAACAGTCCCACCACCATCTCCCCCGGCTTTCAGTCGTGTCGTGTAATACAGCACTTTGAGGAATCTTAATTCACGCCGCATTCCCTCTCAGTGACATAGGATGGCACCGGCGATGACGGAGGGGGGCCTGAAGCAGTGATGTGAGGCTTAAAGTAGCTGTCACGCTGATTTACTGGTCAGGGAATCAAGCCTGTGTGCTGCGTCACCACTGCTGTTATTAGAGAGCAGATTCTGTGGCTGCCTACCAGCAGGGAATAAGCTCCTTGGGCCCAATGAGCCACAGAAAGTTTCAGCCGAGCTGATCAGTCTGACGGTACTATCTGACAGTAATTGTGTCAAAGTAGTGAAACAGAGTAGTGAGCAGCTACTGTAGTAAAATGACTGAAGTCCTCACAAATCAACTGTTGACTGTAGATCATTAGATATTATTGATCGGATTGATCTTTTTTTTTCTGTTTAAAGGATAAGACCGGGTACTATTTTCAGTGGCGGATTAATACACATTTGCACAGCAGCAGAAGGAGTAAATAAACAAACAACTATATAGTATCATATACATACTGTGAAATCAGGTCAGTGGTGTTTTCCTACATATCAAAGCATAATTACAACGTGGCACCACAGGAGGTAGTCGCATCACCTGAACGGCACCACGGTGGTCCCGGCAGGAATCACTTAAAACTTTAACCCTGAAATTTTTAATGCTATTCTCTACATATCGAGCTTCTAATTAGGAAGCAGTCATTATCAGCCCAGCGAGTGTTGTGAGTGAGTGGAGGCCAGCAGCCGGTCGGGATGCAGAGAACGGTTTGATGAGACAGCAAAGAGCTTCTCAACCTCATTAACTCTCCCATGTAGCCGCTGGTTTCCCTTTCAGTAGGTATATTAGATGAGCAGAGAGAAGACTTGAAGCTGCATCAGCAACTCTTCCAGTTGTGATACGAGGGGGGGTGCATGTTCACACTGAGCATGTTTTAGAGTTTCCTTCATTTGGTTTGTTTAAGCAAGTGAGAAAAATAACATGAGAAGAAAATGTGTCTGATGCAAACTGACTGCAGGAAGTGATGTCAAAACACATAACAGGGATGCAGATGGTGATATCTGAAAAACCGAGAGCATCCCTGCAAAAAAAAAATTAAATATTCTGACGGGGATAACGTTTGTTTGTTGAAAGCAGCCTGAGCTGACCAACCACAGTCCTCGTGGTCTCCGTGTGGTATCTTTTGTTTTGTTTTCTTCCTCTTATCCGTGGTCGGGTCGCGGGGGCAGCAGCTTCAGCAGGGAAGCCCAAACTTCCCTCTCCCCAGCCACTTCTGCCAGAGCCAGCTTCTGCAACTGGGGGTCGGACCGCCAGGGTCCCCGCCTCCGACTGCCGCCCATCTCTCTTCGCGCCGTTCCCCCCCTGAGACCCCTCCCATGGGTGGTGGGCCCATGGGAAGGGGGTACAGCACCTGGTATTCCCAGGCGGTCTCCCATCCAAGTACTAACCAGGCCCGACCCTGCTTAGCTTCCGAGATCGGGCGTGTTCAGGGTGGTATGGGTGCCCATGTGGTATCTGTGTTGGTTTAAACATGATTTCCTAAAGCAGGCTGAGAGCAGTTTTAGTGAAAAGTACTTTTTTTTTTTTTTTTTTTTAGCTCTGCCATAAAGATTGAGTCAGATATAAAATTCACTTTACATTATCGACCCAACAGTAACATCATATTTAGAAGATGTGTTGCATCGACTGCTGCTGGCTGCCGGGACGAATCAACAGCAACAAAACTGAGTTTAAATCTATTGAGACAATTCTGCTATTTTTTAATTAAAAATATTTCAATAAAACATTTAAGAGAAACATTTAGAGATTAAATGAAGTGAAGCCAACAAATCTAATCTCTACTCTCAGACGTTTATTATATAGATGATGATATGATAGCAGTAGTGTGATATATGAATCATATACCAACGCACATATCCAGGTGAAAATCTGATTATATAAACAGTTTGTGATGCCATTTATTGATTGTTAATGACAACGTTTTGATGTGCAGGGACTTAAAGAATATCCAATATCCCAGTGATGGTACATAGTTGTACTCACATCCTGATATAACTGTAATTTATCCGTACAAAACCGTCATATCTGATGAAACATTGCTTTAATCATGAAGCAGCACCAGTTTTAAAGTCTTGGCTGTGGTGCACCGAGCTGCGCCGAGGTTTCAGGCGAGTGAGCGGTCGGACTTTTAACTAGACACGTTGGGAACGTCTCACGTCTTGCTTCCTGTACGCTGCAGTGTGGTACATACATAAAGATGTGTTCATCATGACTGACTGAGTGCTCTGTGAATTTCCATTTTACCAGAATAGCTCTGTGCAGCTATTGGATGTCAGACAAAAGTACAGGAGAAGGGTAGCAGAGGCACTACTGCCTGGAGCTCAACCTGTTTTCTACCTGGGGAGATAAAGGTGTGTGTGTGTGTGTGTGCACCTGGGCTCAGTATGTACCTGTGAAAAAGGAAAAAGGTCCTTACTATATACAGTTGTTCTGGATTAAAGCAGTGAGCAGTATATGTGAAGGAACACTGTGGTTTATTCATATTAATATTTAAGGGTTTGGGGACAACATACAACCTATGTGTTCATGCAGGGAACAGCTGTAGGTCCGTATACGTCCTTCTCCTATTTGAATTTTTATATTTAAGCTATAGTTCAATTAGTAATTACTGTAAACCACTAATAAGCCCATCGTAAGTGTTGTTTAATGAACTATGCATAGATTAAAGGCCATCTCTTCTGTCTGTGCTGCGGCGTGTTAATTGTCCTCGTGTCTCTGACACCGGATCAGACCGGCTTAGTTCGGCGTCGCGGCTCGCTGAATTACTCTGCTACTACAGTAATCTCTTGCTTTAAACCCACCAGATATATTCAAATATTCCAGTGAATATAACCACTTTGCATTCAAGCTGGTGATGTGTGGAAATGTCAAAATATACTATTCTGGCCTTTGGCTTTGTTCTTCCCCCAACGAGTTTAAATCATTAAATAAACCGTAGGCTACCTCTGCACACCGGCCTTGGACCCACATGTTGCTTTGCATCTTCTCACATAACATATTTCTGCTATTTACGGCTGTACTGTTATTGCACGACTCATTGTTTGCCTTCTGGTTTGTTTGGATCATTCGTCTCTACTGTTTCTCTTATTTAAATGAGCAGTTAGCCTTCATAACGCAGTAGGATCACTGTTTTTGATTCATTCTAGTGATTATTTGGCCGAGATGCCGAGATTTCTGGCTTTGACTTGCTGGCCTGAAACAAAAACTCCCATCGGTTACGAGTGGCAGCAGATGAAAGATTTCATAAGTGGGTCTGTGTGTTTTCCAAATAGGACATTGCAGCTAAAGTATACAGCAGCAATGTTAACAGGCAGAAGTGCTGCAGCGCAGGTGTTGCTGATTTCCTTCTTGTAGCAGCAGGAGCTGCTGTTACAGGTAAAACAGCAGGTTGTCATTTTCACCACCATATTCACAACGTTCATGTTTAATTGATCAAATATTATGTCAGTGTCTGTTATATGAACATAAATGCTCATTTCTCATCTGTCAACTGGTCAAAAATAACCGTTTCTGCAGTATGTGTATTTCTTTATTTATTACTTATGACTGTTATTATTCATTCAACCACTGATTTAAGTATAAATATACACTTGTATGTATCATGAACACACAGGTAGATGCAGGAACGTGAACTAAAGTGTTTTCCCAGTGTGTATATATATATTTATATTGCACTGAAGTCAAAAACAGACAAATGTAGATATTATAGTGGAAATAAAAGAAAAGAAAAAAAAAGCTTTACTCATATATTCAATATCTACCATATAATATAGCATGAAATTGAGCCCCGAAGCCTAAATCTTAAACACTTGGAGAGTGATGGAGAGATTTTACAGCCTGTATCGTTTCCATTCTGGAGACATTTCATTGATCACCAAACAGTCTGCTGTTATCTAGCTATCACAGTCATGTGAGACACTCAGTTAAATACCTTTAATGCAGTCTTGTTTTCAATTTGTAAAATAAAACCAATCGTTCCTAAAATAACTTCTGTTCTGTTGTTTTCCTCGAGTCTGGCAGAAGCTGCGTGTTAGCGAGTGAGGACATTATTTGTTAGAGTACAGCCTGTGTGTGTGTGTGTGTGTGTGTGTGTGTACCTTTAATGTATTTTAGTATTTCAGTGCTGTGGATGTGGATGTTTTTCAATGATAGAAACAGTGAAATTCATACAATGATGTCAAAACCACCAAAGTATTGTGGTCATAAGTTTGTAGACACACTTATACATCACAGTAACACTCATTAGCATCATCAATTCTCAAAATTTGCTAAAAGACGCCTCTGAAGTTAAAGTATAGTTGCTGTTGTTGTATTTGTGCAGCAGCAACAATACTTTGAGTTTATTGTGTGTTTATTGTGTGTTTATTGTGTGATACTTTGTCAGATTGTGTGCTGAACGTGAGGTGAATCGTACGGCTATGAAGCAAATTTAAATAAGTAGATGAAAGCAGAGACACCATCATCCATCACACAAACTTGTGCGTGTGTGTGTGTGTGTGTGTGTGTGTGTGTGTGTGTGTGTGTATGTGTGTCATATTCTGATTGGTTTGTTTGTCAGATGATTTTTATCGACAAACCGTCAGATTTTACTGCATTTCTCCCACGACTGTCACCGTCCATCTCAGCGTGTGTAAAGTGTCTTTTAGTTGTCCTCTTGGTTAACGTGCTCTCTACATGCTGATGAACTGTTTACACTCGGTC
This sequence comes from Pampus argenteus, assembly GCA_036937835.1. NCBI lineage: Eukaryota > Metazoa > Chordata > Actinopteri > Scombriformes > Stromateidae > Pampus > Pampus argenteus. The sequence goes on along the minus strand of CM072865.1, from coordinate 23,637,425 downwards.
ACATACAGTTTCATCTCATATGATGTAAACTAATTATAATACTAATAACTAACTAACAGTCTGTTCAGAGGTGAAAACCAACTTATTGTGTTTGATTTAATGTCAGATCATTTCTTCTGGATTATCCTTTATACATAAACATACATCATCACATCATCATCACCTTTCTGTGGGTGTTTTTGGGGTCTTCAGTTCAAACTTACCACTTTAATAATAATAATAATAATAATAATACCGTACCATTTCTCAAGAATAAATGCAAAGAATCAGCTGTGGAAACGCAAACTAGGTTCCTGCATCTTCATGTTCTCTTCGGCTGTTTAATCTTCACCAAGTTTTCAAAAGAGAAATTGATATTTAAAAAAGTTTTAAAACACTTCGGAGCCACCAAGACAAACAAGTCTTTCACCGTCTGACAGTTTTTTTTCTCTCCTCTCTTTGAAATGTACATTATTTAACCTTTGAAAAGTTATTCTCTGTGCAGCAAGTTAGTTGAAGATGATATAGATTCATAAAAATCCTCTTGTTTAACACAAAAACAAAGATGAAACTCTTGTTAAGCACGCACCCATGGGTGAGTTTCTGCACTGCTGAATTAAATATGAGTCCCTTCTCCGTCTCCTGGAGGAGCCTCGGTCTCGTCTCTTCCGCTCACATCCTCTTTGAAGCCGGTAATGTTTGAGGAGGGCTCGTTTCCTCTGATCACGTCTACATCTGGGAGCTGCAACATGTCACTTTCTGACACGAGGTTAAACTTAAAGTGCTGAAGGCCGGCGCAACTTCAGCTGTTGATCAACCGTTATGTAACTTCTGTTCAGCAAAAGTGATTTTACACTTTCAAGCAGTTAATGTTGGGAATTAATCAAATAAGCTGAGTCATAAGAAAGAAATTGCTGCTCCGAGGGGTGTTTTTCCCTCTAGTGGTTATTTTCTCCCTCTCAGCAGTTTCCTCATTTATTGTGATTACTTATTAGACTCTTATCACAGAAACTTGTGAGTTTCTGAGCAGAGCTGTTGGGGTTATTAGGTTCAGTGCAGTGAAAATGAATGTTTGCTGGAAAGACGTCTTTTAGCTGCAACTCTTTGATATTCAGACAAAATGATTAACAAGATACATCTGAAAAATACAACGCAAACCATAAACATGTTGGTAGCATATTTATTATTACATTTTATTAATTATTATTAAAATAAGAATAAATCCCACTTTATGATCAATTATCTAAAGTTTAAACGTTCAAAACTTAAGTTTTCCCAAGAAAAGAGGTAAAAACCTTCAAGCCAAACCTTTGGTGGACAGTCATTAAATCTTTAAATCACTCCTTCATAATCTAATAGTGATATTCAATAACCATGCAGGAAGAAATACAACAGACAAGAGACACGAGGACCAACGTGTAGCCTCAACAGACCATAATGTCTGTTGAAATCAGCAGCGACAGGACATGAAGTGTTTAAAGTTGTCAGTGTCAGTTTATGTCAAATAGAGAAGCTGTCACTGCATCATCACCGTCGCTACGGCCACGGTCGCTACGGTCACCGTCTCCGCAGCACGAAGAGGCTAAAACAGAAAACACAACGTCACCTTTATGACATCTGACACTGATCTGCTTAAACAATAAATGCTAATCAATGCTAAACAGGTGGCTGACACACACACACATGGCTTTATGAATATAGATATGAGTCATGTGTTGAACACTGGTGGTCTGGCCACAGTTGCATGCTCCACAGAAAGGGTAGGGGGGAGGGGGAGGGGGGAGGAGGGGGAGACAGCGGGAGATAGATTCTCATTTCTCCACACAGAAGAGGTAAAGGTCAGTCAGAAGCACATAATCGAATGCACCATGTGCCACTTCCTTGTTTCACATATTCTACGTGACTGGAAGGCTGATCAGCAGCTCTGCGCTTTGACAACTTTAAACTGCTCATCGGTACGTCTGTTTTCTTTCAAGTCGTTGTTTAACGTTTCACCTTAAACGAGCGTTTTGAGATTTCAGTCCCTCCGCGTCACAGTGAATTATATAGAAATGTTCCTCGCCAGGTAAAGTGTCCGTATCTGTTCGGTTTCCTCTATAACCCACAGCGTGAGACAGACAGGGTATTTTTTTGGGGGGTCATTATCTTGTTCTATGGTTGTATTTGGAGGTTTTCAGAGCAGCAGTGTGTCCTTTCTATCCACACACACACACACACACACACAGTGTCGAGTACACCTCCACATACAAACACACACTTAACTCAGCAGGATGTCTTTTTTTTCCTCCAGCAGTGACCTGTCCAGTGTCCTCTATCTACTGCACCCCCTGTGTAGCTGTTCATCACACTAATGCATCCCCGAGCCACTAACTCACCTACAATTGCAACAACAGAGTTAATTTTCACCTTCTGCCTCAATTCAATGAAGGAAAATGGAATTTGATTGGTGAGCTGATCAAAGCAAGAACAGTTCAGGGACCTCAGTATGTCTTCAGCTTCAAAACGTCTGCGTGGCTTCCTGCCAGTGAAAATACTCCAAGTTTTGATTTGGTTGATAATTCATAAGTGTCAGAAAACTCAATTTATGCTCATGATAGAATAAACTGTTGAGTGTTTTTAATAAATATAAAAAATAAAGCAGGAAGAAGTGAAGGATACGTGCTGTTTACAGGCAAGCAGCTGTTCACATACTTACCTCTATATCTACCTGGAGGATTGAGAAGTGCAGCAGTATACAAGGATATATATTCATAGGCAGCATATATTAGTATATTTTCTTTGCTCGTTTCTGCCGTTATCGTCTGCAAATTCACTCATCAATCTCATCAACCTCATTTCCAGCAGTAGCAACAGTTTTCAGCATATAGAAGTGCAAATACCCACATACTGAATATGTTCTCGTCTGCCTGCGTTTCCACCACTGATCTGTCACCCCCCTCCTGTACCTGTTTACCACATCCACAAACTCCCAGCTGTGCACACATAAACACGCACATAAACACACACACACACACACACACACACAGCAGCTCATTAGCTGACCTGCAGCTTTGCTCCTGCCCTGCTGCGAGTCTCTGTGGAGCAGAGTCTGACCCTGATCTTATTTCTCTGTAACTGAAGGGTCACGAGTTCAAGTTCCTCCAGAAGCTGACGTGTGTGTGCGTGTGTGTGTGTGTGTGTGTGTGTGTGTGTGTGTGTGTGTGCTCTCGCAGTGAAAAATGACAAAGCATCAGTCGAATACTTTAAAAGAAAATGTTAAAAAAAAAGAAAGACGCCGCAGCACAACAAATGGCACCATTTTGATATTGGCTGCCTTCTCACTTTTCTCCAGTGCTGCACATTAGATTTCAAATGCCAGCAGGCACACGGTGGTCGAGGGGGGAGGTGGTGGCGAGGAATATTGCAGGAGGGCTGATTTGATCAAGCAGCAGGCGGCTACATTTCACCCACACACACACACGTACGCGCCCACCCCCAACGCTACTCGCCGCCCCATCTTTCTTCCACAGAGCAATGGAATAAAAGTGACAGAGTGCAATCACTGTCTCTTATCTGCCAATGAGGAGAATGGGTGGGGACGAGATTGAGTGACCGGCCGGCTGCAGCGTGTCTGCCGTGTCAACCTTATTGAATTATGACTCGGCAGGAAGTGGCATGTTATGAAGCGCGAGGGGCCGCGGCGAGATATCACGGGCGTGTCTTCAGTATGAGGCGACGGCGCGGAAAATCGGCTGAAATGAAATCTGTCTGTATGTAAAGTTCATGATGTCTTTCATGCGGTAATGGGATTCTGAAAAGATATTGGATCGGCCGCGATGAAGAGATGAGCTGCGGCAGGTTTTAGGTAATGTAATACATCCTCAGGCGGCCATATTGGAAGTCCACGCCTTGCGTTGCTATAGATACCTGATTGGTATTAACACAGCCGCCATATTGGTCTGGCCCTTCAAAATAATGTCATTATATTGTAAGAATTGTCTGTGCACACATGAATCATAATAATATACTTCACACACACTACATTACCCACAATATTTACATAAATGATGTATGCAGTAAGTTACATCATTAGTTCCAGCATAGCAGTTACATGTTCTGCTCAGTTGTTTGTTTGTTTGTTTTTTACAAACAAAAAACAAAAGCAGCTTGAAAATAAAAAAATTAGAAACATGATCAATTAAAAATCATCTCGTGAGCATGTGACTTTATCCACGTTTGCTGTCCATAAATTAAATAATTCATTTTCATAGATAATAATAATAAAACAGATGCTATAAATTCAGTTCACACTTGCAATAAGTCTCATTTAATGCTACTTTTCTTACAGTGTTAACATGTTGGTGACAGTGAAATAACTACTCGTCCATGAAATTATCCCTTGTGCCTCGGGGGGGGGGGGGGGGGGGGGGGGGACGGTGGCGTTTACTGTCACCATGACGATGAAGGAAGTAGAAACCACAACTGGTCATTTTAACCCAACCATTCCCTAAACCTAACCGGACCATAACCACAGCGTTGTCACACCATTAAACATGTAGCAGAAAGCAGCCTCAGGTTCGTTGTGTATCTGTTCCCGTCCGTCCTGTAGAGGGCGCTGAAAACACTCATATATTTAATTATGGGATAAAAAGAAAATAGGCCTATTCTGTCTTTTCAGTATGAGGAGGTGTTGACTTTGTAACTTGATGAGAATAGCTAATGAGCTCATTTAGGCTGTGTTTTCCCTTCATCCGGTGTAACTACATAACAAGCAGCGGGCGTAGCTGTAAGCAATAATACATCAACACCACCACGTTGTAGCAATGACACGTTTCCCATCCTGCTAACATGGTGTGAATGCAGCATGAATGACCTTAAAGGGATTAAACGCTGCACAGACAGCAGGGCAGAGACCCCTTTAACATTACACACTAATATGACTGTATGTTGTATATGCTTGCTGTTATTTGTGTGCATCCTGCAGACTGCAGAGTTATTTCTATACTTTATCCTTTTTCTTCTTTTTAATCTCTTGAGTTTTAAAAACCCCTTCCCATTCCTCTTTCATCTATTTCTTCTCCATCTCAGGAAGTTAACTGACCCTCATTTGAACGAGGTAACGCACAAGGACAGCAATTATCAAAGGTACATTGAAGCCACCGCGCTGCAGCTCAGACGTGGGATTACACAGCAATAAAACAGTCGCCGTATTCCTATGCAGATATATATATATACGGTACACAGGGCGAAGGCTGTATTATGGCTGTTGAAGTATTATATGAGGGAACAGGTACAACAGGGTCTGTGGATACGTGCTCTGCCTTAAAATGAGCTCTGCGCAGAGGAGTCACCGCAGAGGGCAACAGTCAAGATACAGTAGAAAGGAGTGGATAAAAGAAGCATTTCCAGCCTGTTGACCGTTTATGTGGTGTGTGTGAGATCACAGATATCTGCTGTCTGCTCTAATAAACATTCATCCAAAAAGCTCAGCAGTGTGTCATCGTCCGACGTCAGCGGCTGGAAGAGAGATGCTGTCACCTCCGGCATCCAGACCTGAACACACACACACAAACACAGCGGATAAGGATACTGCTCACTTCTACTTATTAATGTGATGCTTACATCTGACATTTATCACCACCGAGTCCCAATAAAAGACTAATCAGCTGTTATGGATTTTAAAATGTCAAAATGGCAAAATGGAGAATACTTTGATCTTTATTATTTAGATATTATTAAAATGCCTGAAACAGCACCTCATGTATTATTACTGTTGTTTGAATCGGTCCCTCTGTAGACGTCACAGAGCAACATGTTATCATGTCTTATTTTTTAACACGAGCAGGGTTTTTAAGTAGTGTGACAAGAAGGTCACAATCCTGCGATTACTGATGTGTTTTACTGCCGTTTTACTGCTGACGGTCACATTAACGTGATTTATGACTGTCAAATGTCACCCGTGATACTGTCCTAGTATGAACAACCTTGAACTGCAAATTTTTGTTTTAATGTTTTAACCGAATCAACGTGATCAAGTGATTTTAAAAGATAAATAAATAAAAGTTTCATTTGACAACCAGAAGTGAACGAGCACATCTTCAGCTTTAAAGGAAAAGAAATCAACACTTTGCTGCTTATTTTCTGTCATGTAATATACTAAAAGTAGTTATTTAAAAGCATATTTTATTATACGTTCATATTAACGTCCTATTTTTAACACAGTTTCAATCTAAATGTAATTAATGCTTGTTTCCATATACTACTGTTATATGTTACTGTTAAGGAGCGTTACAGAGATCTGATGTTTACATGCTTCATATGTTAAATCTCACTCACAGTTTGTAGTTTTGGTCATAAAACAGCTGATTATGAGAAACACAGTTGTCTGAGGTTGTGTTTTCTTAATATATAGTACTTTGAAATAAAAAATACTTATGTTTTTATACTTTATGCCTAATAAGTAAAATAAATATGTATGTTTCCAGAGCGGTTTTAAGAGGATCCGGCTCTTTACCTGAATGTCATTAGTGTTGGGTTCAGTGACTCATGGTCTGTGCTTTTTATTGCTCTTTCCATCAACCAAAAAAAAGTGTTTCTGCAGGTTAGACACACAACATCACTTCCTCCGGCGGCATCACACTGTGAAAGACTTTATATGAGGCTGTCTGTGCTTTAGTATGTGTGAACTTTGACCCTGGTTTGCTGATGTGTGCGTGTTTTTTTTTTTTTTTGATGGTGGCTCCAGCGAAGACAGAATTATGGGTCATTGTTCAAATAAAGGTCAGATATAAAATATCTGTTTCACCAGCAAAAGAGGGAAAAAAATCAATGTACAAATAAAACAGGATGCCAAAATATAAAGAGTTTATCTCCCTGCTGGGGTTGGAGTTACAGGTTTAATAAACTCTCAGATGATCCACTAAATCTGTCCAGCGTTCAGGCTGGTTTTCCGTCTTATTAAATGTTATGTTGAGCAGTGAGAATATACGAATGTGATTTATATATCTTTATAAAAACGGATAGTTTCGGTTCTTGATTATGATTGGCTGATCTGCCTTTCAAAGCCACTGTAAAATACACACCTGTGACCGCATTATAAATTACTGCGCCAATTAATCACCTATACAAATAGTTTGAAAATGTCAGATTTTGTTGTGAATGTTGATTTATTGGCCCGGGCCGAGTGGTGGAAAGAGACGGATCGGATGAAGGAGGGAGATTAAAAAGAGGAGACGCGTTGAAATTAATGAGAAAAAAAAGAAATTAACTGTCACCAACGTGGAGCCAAACCAGGCAGTCAGGTGGAAAACGGCAAAGTTGAACCTTTTAGTTTTGGAGGTTATGTTGCTAAACTGGAACATCAATGCTGGAGCAAGTAAACATTACATACACATTGTGTATTTGTGCATGAGAAGAGAGACTTTTTATATTGTTTGGGATAAAAACAAGAAGCATAAACTGTCTGAACACATGAAGAGTAGAGCCCCACCTGCAGAATCACAAACTGCATCAGCAAAAAAATCACAAAGAAGAAGCGTCCACATGCTGCCCGCGCGGTTTGATTGACAGCTGATCTGTGCAGGAACACGACAGCAGCGAGCGCTTAGCAACAAAAGATGGAGACAAAATGAGAAACGACAAAGAAAAAGAAAAGAAATCAAACAGGATGTCACGGATTACCTCTTCATAAAGGATTCTCATTTCCAACACATCAATTCTCATCAGTGTGAAGGCTGCTGATCTCAGTCAGCCAAAACATCCCAAAATAAAAAAATAAAAATAATAATAAAAAACGGAGCAGTCGAGGACACACAATATATATTTAACCCACATCATCTTACTTCTTACTTGTTTGTTTGCTGTTTTCTTTTTCCTCCACAACAGCCTGAAGAAAGAGTCTCTGGCTGTGGTGATGTGTCAGGATGCCTGTCACCTCGAGGTGTGTGTGTGTGTGTGTGTTTGAGGGGGTGGGGGGGCAGTCATAGTCACATGCAATACCGCATTAATTGGTGTCACTTCACCAGGGGTGGGGTGGGGGGGGGGGGGGGTAGTGTTACATTATTATAGCCCCTTTCCCCTGTTTGACTCTGACAGACTAATTAGTCTTTCTGAGTTGAAAATACGGCCCTGCATGTTGGATCATGTATGTGTGTGTGTGTGTGTGTGTGTGTGTTTGGTGGGGTCATAAACAGGTATGCAGGGCCATGAAGGACAGCGGGCTTTACAGTTGGGGGTGGGGGTGGATGGAAAATGCCCTGGTGGGTTATGGGTCATCAACACCTTCTCTGCTGCTAATCAGCTCTGTGTTTTCGTCTCACTCCCTTCGTGCTCTTTTTAACCGTATAATTATCGTACAGACAAACACTTAAACTGTATGTTACTCTGTAAATGTCTTTAAGTTTCAAATCAAATTCATTTTTCTTATGAGTAATAAGTAGTAGTGCAGTGCAGATTTGCTTTTTACTTTACAAAGTTTCCCTGATTCTTTAACTTTTTGTTGTTTTTTTTTACTCTAGTTTCCTTTTGGAGGTCAATAAAGTTTTCTAAACAAAAATCAGTCATTCAGGAATAATAATTCAGAGAAGCAACCATTCATGTTTTATTGGCCCTGATATTATTTTGACATTAGTGATCACATTATCATGACAAACTGCAGCTGCTACGTTCTGCTCATCTGCACCTCTCACCCTCCACAAAGTGAAACGTCTGGATAACCTTTCTGTGGGAAAACTGATACTGAGGTCTTAGAAGATTAGACGTTTAATAACAAGGCCAATATTTGACTCTAGACATTATCTGCAGTGCAAAAAACATCAATATTGCTCGTCATTAAACAAATGGTGAACAAAGAAATTGCTCTCGGACCGGTTCCCACTCCAGAGGCATGGCAGACGGACGCAGTAAAACATTTAATCACCTCTGTTTAAAAGCTCGGAGATTTATTCACCCCGCATTGTAGAAGGCTGCAAATGGTGCGATCTGATCTGTTTAAAATACCGCCTTTGATCCGCCCAGGGCAAGAGGGCTTCTCTGGCTCGTTTTGTAACATGACTCGCTGTTTAACTGCCCACCAATGATGGAGAGAGAGGGAGTTAGGGAGCCAGCAGGCAGCGGAAGGTCAGCCCAATGTGAGCTGCCGAGTCTGGCTGGTAAACATCCCGGGGGAGAGGTGCAAGAGGCCCCTTACCCAGCCTCGACCCGCAGCCCACCGGGCGCAGCTCGGCGGATGAGGACGGGGCCAGCCGAATTTCCCACCAACCTTCTCACTCCCACTAACAAATCATTCTCATTTGCTATTCACATGCCCTGAAGGGCCCGGTGCCCGTCTATCGACATCCCTGCGTCTCTAACACCTATCTGACTGCGGAGCTGGTGGGTGGATGAGCATGTGTTAATGCTTCTTTTTGAGGGACCTTGCTTCACCTTTAATCATAAGTATCTGAACTTTTTACACATAAAGCATGACGTGTTTCCTCCGTGACCTTGTGAGGTGAGATGCATCATGTGTCACCGTGATGAATCTGAGAAAGGTCCACAGCTGTCTCACCATGTGCTGTTTCCACAATTGTTTACTTGGGTTTGATGGATATGACACCGTAATCCTTGTGACAAACTGACTGCTGCAGCGAGCCCGGAGCGGTTTCTCGTGCAGCCGGCTTATTTGCATGGCTGAAGCCCTGATGATGAACACATGACAGGGTCGCTGGAAAATAACATCTCGATGTGCGCCTTTTCTGACAAGCGACATCAATAAAGACCTTTGTTTAGCTGCATGAGACAAAAACACTCATTGTTATTATGATGGGGGGACGTCCAGGGGTGTGGTTGAGTCCCATCTGCAAGTCACAAATGTAAAAAATGATCAATGATCAATGTAGGCGGAGTATTAATTCTGATTTGAGATATTGCCTGATGACTTCCCTCGCTCTGAACAGCTCCTGTGATCTTCTGACAGCACTTTTGTGTTCAAAGAGCTAAAAAACAGTGGTGAAGTACAACATGTTCGACTGCTGTTACACACCAGTTGTATTGCGTCAAGTTGTGAAGATGCATTTCCATCCGTCAGGTTGAGCTTCTGTCCTATTTAGTGTCAACGCTCCAGAGAAACAGGGATTTTATTACATCCGGTCCCCAGATGGGCACTACTTTATCTGCCTGCTTTCTACTTTCAGCTGTGTGGATGGTCTGTGTATGCTACTGGCATCAAGTAACAATGCTGCATGAGGTTTTCACATTTTACCATCAACTGCAATAGATATTCATTTAGAATAACAGTATCAATAATCAGCTTTTCAGAAAGAGACTTTACTCAGATCAATGAGAATTAATCAAGAAACTGGGTGTGATTTTCTAGAAGGTCGTAATATGAAGAGAAAATAATCACTTCATAATAACTGTTAAAGGGCATCATGCACATTTCAAAGTTTATATTAATATATAAAAAAACACACCTTATTTATCGTATACTGGCTCTTTATGAAGCCACTTATTTCAGCCTCTGTCTGAAACAGGCTCCTGTCTCTTTAAGGCCTGCTCTGTTCTGATTGGCCAGCTGCCCCCTCAGCATACTTAGACGGTTCCTGGCTCTATATTAACAAAAAAATACTCGTAGGATTTCATTTATTTTTCTCGTTCTTTACTCAAAATGGAAACTCATGCAACCTGAGCAATGAAGACTGATGTCATCACAAGGAGGAAGCAGGCTGAAGCCCTGAATTTTGACTTGCAGGCAGCATTTTTTATATATGATCACCTCACATTTTAGATAGATAGATATACTTTATTAATCCCAAAAACTGGGAAATTAAAGACATCATAACGTTATATATTAAATTCAGATCTCAGAATTTTAACAACTAAACTTTCTTCAGTTTTTGTTTTTTTGGGGTTTTTTTTTTTTTTAACTTAAACTGAATGAAATGTATTCTTGACCTTGGAAGCAGCATTTGACAAAGCAATCTCACCACTTGGTCCAATCACAAGTGCAATACAATCATTACAGTTACCGGGTGGACCTTGTGGTGAGATTGCTTTGCCAACTCCTATTTAAAAAGGTCAAGAATGAACTTTCACTCACGAGTTTTAAAGTCAACATTTACAATATTTCGTTAAGTTGTTGTTAAGTTGGGGCTGAGGCCTGCTGTAGGTGAGAAACACCTGCTGTTGTCTGTAGAGCCCATGAAGACCATAACATGTGATATTCGGTTAGACACACAAACTGACATCGACTTGATTCAACTGGACGTGAACTTCTGCTCCGTTCACACACAAATATAACACTGAAAATCACTTTCAGCTTTCTGTGCAGGGTTTGAATTGGAACTTGCATTTCAGTCACAGTTCAGCACTCGACTAACGTCTTGTGTTTTTTTATGTGTGCGCCCTACATTAAAGCTTTCTGGTGTGTGTGTGTGTGTGTGTGTGTGTGTGTGCAGGCGATGTGTTTGGGTACAAGATCAGCTCTAAACTAGCGTGAACTCCCGGGCAATTCTCCGAGTAATAATCCCGAAAAACCATCAGGCAGAATCACAAGAGCGCAATAACAGAAGGGATGTGAAGATATCTGCTCCTCTTCTTCCATCTCCCCGTCCGCGCTCGTTTTCTTTCAAATGGGTAATGATGCTATTTGGGAGGGCAGCCTTGATAACTCTGCTGAGATAATCTGGTGTTGTAATCCTCTCCTCTGTAAATTGGGCTCTTCTGCTGCCAAGGCGATGGTTTTCTGAAGTGCTTTTGAGAAACACTCTCCCATAGATTACCCCACTCGTTTCCCATCTCATCCCCCATTTCAGCCACTTTCATGTTGTTATTTTTCTGTTTTGTGTATTGCTTTTTTACAGAAAAGATTGTGATCTTGTTATAGAGGAACAGCTTTTTTTTTTTTTTTTTTTTTCTCTCTGAAATCCACTTTTAGCGTTTTTTACTTTGGAAATGGAAAGTCAGCCAAGTATTGTCGCCAGAGTTCGGGGCACTGCATGAGGTGGCTTTTTGGAAGATTATGATTGCTCCGGATAATCAGCATGCCTTCAGGCCGCAGCGTCTTTTGATGCTTCAAATAGGGACAGAAGGGCGAGGAAATAGCCGGGAAACCATCATAAGATTGTCTACTGAGAATATGAGGGTACAATAAACATGCTGTAAGAGACTAGCAACAGTAAATATTTTTCTACCACATGGCCTAATACCATCTTAAATAACAGAAATAAGACACATATTCTCGTCTTGATAGACATCATCTAAAGGCAGAGAAAGCTGCTCACTCCAAACACTCAATAAAATGTTCTTTATCCTGAACAAGTCGAGACGAAGGCGAACCTTGAGCTATAGATCTGAAAATAATAAGACTTCATCTGAGTGGTGCAACATGTCGAGTCTGCCAAAATAAAAAAGCTTGAAAACAGAATCAATATTCGAAATGTGAATACATATTGTGAGACTGATTAGTTTTGTTAAGAGGTTTATAAAAAGCTTGTTTGTTTCTGTGTTTCTGTTTCTTCGTTTCTCTTTGTGGTTTCGTCTGTTGGTCTGTTTTGGGGGTTTTTTGTTGGGTTTTTTTTTAGGGAGATTTCTGTTTTTGTCCTTAAAATATTCTTTTAAATCTTTAAACACATTTAAAACACAGAAATAACATCACAGTCCTTCCCAAGTCATCAACATCATCATCAGTCTCAATGCTGAAACTCAGTTGTTCTGGTTCTGGGTACCTTTATGGATAAATACACTGATGCTGCAGTGTGTCTGGTGGCCTGAAGCGTGACGTTATGGGATTCGCTGGTTCGATCCCTGGGCCTGCAGGGTGTTTTTAGGTCATTTTAAGGTGAAATAAAGCTTTTTAAACTCGCCTCAACACATTTGTTCTCACTCCGTTTTGATGCTACGCTGGACGTCATTTTGGCACTCCTTGTTTAGTCTGTGCCAGCTTTGGCTGCTGTTCAAGGTGCACACATGCTGCTGTTAATGCGGTGCAAATTAAACAGTGACGATCTCACTGGGCTGAAAGGATTTAATGCAGATTTTGGACTGAGATACGTGACTTTTACTGAAGGTTTTTTTGCAGGTACAGTGTTGGCTTATAAACGTATGCACATTGACGGATTTATGTTCATCTAAAAATCATTTTTTCTGGTATTAATTATTAATTTGTGTCCATAAATTGTTGCCAATGCAACCTTTCAGTTTCTAGTACGAACTAACGCGCTGATCCGTTCTCTGTATTCTTCCTCTCACTTAGTTCTTTCCTTCACTTGCCTTGTCATCGACTCCCTGATGGTGGGATGACCTTCCTATTCGAATCATAACAGAGGACTCACTCACCCGCCCAAGACTGAAAACTCATCTCGCCTCACATTGAAACCAAACCAAATATTGAATCATATCCCTTCTCCGCATCTTTCTTCTCCGTGTTCTCTTCTCTCATACATTCTTATCAGAATCCCTCTTTCTCTCCACTTAGCTCCTATTTCCCATCTGTTGCCTCGACCTTTCATCATTCTGTCACTGCAGTGTTTTGAGGGCGCTGTGGTTGTAACCCCTGACCTTCTGAGTATTGGTTTCTTGTAACGATGGTGATCTTGGAAGTGAAACTCATTCTACTTCGGGGCTCACTGTCAGGATTTGTCAGCTAAAGGACTCCACTATAAATGAAAATGGATGATTGAAAAAAAAAAAAAAACACACAACATATAATATTGTATTAGGTGAAATGTTGCAGCAAAGCTGGAGCACTTTAGACTGACAGGAATTAAGAGTTTGAACTAATTGAATAAAGTTTATGATGTATATTTATCATCCTAATTGGCTGCTGCTTTTTGCATCATCAGTATACTTTGTTACTGTCCACTGATAACCATATATGCTCTAATGTTAGTGATAGAAGGATTATATATTCCTACACAGACTTCCAATGACTGATGTAAAAGTCTCTGGATTATCTCAGAATTACCATCAAGATATCGTCCTTGTTTATTGTTAAGCATCCTTTTACTTTGGAGAATTCAAGCATCACAATAACACCTTACACTACCTTAAGTCATGCCTGGTGGGCTCGACCATCAAGGACGCTAAAAGCTGTCGTTTTACTCATAACAATTTGAATGAAAGCTGGAAAAAGAGCATGAAATCCCAGCTCAAGAAACATGCACGGCTCAAAACGTCACGTAGCTATAATATGACGATCCAAAAGGCCTCAAATAAGCTTCAATCTGACCACATCTAAAGGGAAAAACAGCGTGTCCCTCTTATGAAAATCCTGCCGTAACAGCTTCCTTTTGACTGCTTCCTCCCATCTCAATCTAATGAATAGCACAAATGGAAATAAATGGCGGACACTTCCCGACTGTCTGTCCTTAAAGGTATTCATGGTGTTCCACTTGATTGTTAACACGGAAAGTGATGAAAGCAGTCAATGCATGAATAAAAAGAAACGTTGAAACCCTGCATTACTTTGACACCTCTTAACATCTGGCTGCATGAAGAGGGCATTGATTGTCAGACTGACACAGTTATAATGTCAGATGCAGCCTCCTGTTTGATCCTGTCATTTCCCAGGAAGTAGACGTATCCAACCAAAGCTGCATTACAGTATACGGGGATACGAAGCTGCATCTATCTAGGTCCTTTTTTTTTTATTACTGTCTTCTGCTGATGAGGAGATGACAACAATCTCCAACCTCAAATTCATCCTCATTCAAATCACTAGAGGTCGTTCAGGGCAGAGAGTCCCACCCTCACCCAATCAAACACTCATATTATCTGTGTTTTATTAGATGCTTAAGGTCAGACCATAAATAGGACTATTTCTCTTCTAATTTTATTCATTTTTTAAATATTCATTTTCATCCCTGCACCTGTCATGCACAGTAATAGTAGTTTTTGTTGTTGTGTTGTTCCTGTGTTTCTCCTACCTGTTACAGCAGGAACCGATTGTACTGCTTTTCACATGTTTACCAGTTATTATATAACACTGTATAACAGGAAAAGAGGACAAACAGCAGGAAGGAAATATAATGTCAGTTCAGTATGAATATGTTTGTTTTCACAGAGCAACACTGAATAAACAGCAATTTAGCACGTAGAGTTTATTAAGCTCGTTCAGCCTGCTGTTGTCACATACACGGAGAAACTGGAGAGCAGTTGTAGTTTAGCTTTAATCTATTTCTGCGTGTTTTACCACACATTTACCACATGCATCTGCTCGCTGAATGTCATGAGATCCCTCATGATGTGTTCACTCACACTGATGTTAACCACATGGTGGTGGTTGAGACTAGTGCAGCTCACACAGTGGATCCTACAAACAGAGGACCAGAGTCAGCAAGTCTCCACCCTCCTGGACTGTCCTTGTGTTAATATGAAGCACACTGGAATGAAGTATTTAGCACAAATATAAGACTGAATGTACATAAATCATAAAAAATCATTTTGCATGACAAATATTTCTGTGTTGCTTCCAGACTCCAGTCCAGTGAAATGATAATTATATTATTAGATATATTATATATTGATAGATTGATTGACATGTGATATATTCCTGTTGGTATTTACCTGTTGATCAAAATGTCGTAAATAAAATCTCTTTATGACTTCATGATTTAGAGATAAACAGTGATGGTCATAAACGGTAAACGGTTGCTTTTATGGCTTTATGATGTTTCTGCTGCTCACTCAGCCATGCAACCATCAGTAGGCGCCTCAGATGTTCGTCGCCACTTTTCTCCTCCGACACGTCTTTCTTTCTCTTTTTGGAGGAATGAGGCTACGAGACCATTATCCTGAGATAACTGGACTTTTTTTTTTTTTTTAGAAAAATCACAATTTACTTTTTAATATTGTTACATTAATATTCTGAGCTTAGAAAAATAAACATGAGCACCAGTGTTATCTGGAGATAATGATGATGAGGTAATGGCTTGATGTCTTGAGATGACGAGATAAGTGAGTCATAACCTCCAGATAATAGATCGAAGGACATTAGCAGCCGTAAATGCTCCAAGCGTCTGTGCTCTGGGGATAAATACGTTTACCAACTATTATAATATTAGCATTTTATTACTAGTAGAAGCAGTAGCAGTGCTGTTTAAACAGAAGGAGCTTAACGGCCATCTCCTCCAACCATATGCTCTTTGATAGCTTAACGCAAAATCATTGGCATGCAACACTGCATACACTGGAGCCGTATCACGTGTGTGTGTGTGTGTTTACATCTGTGTGTGAGTCAGTGAAGTGCATCAAGTGGACATTTTGTGACAGCATTAGATTTCTGTCTGAGACAGAGACGGAGGAGAGAGTGAGAGCGAGAAATAGAGCTCCATTTGTTCTGCTTCTATTTGTCCCGAAACGCACCTCTGACATTACTTTAGATGATAAACAAGCAACTAAATCTCTCTAAATCTTTGTTTAGTTGGGAAACCTGGTGGGGATTATGATTCCTAGTATTGGATTAAGATCACACAGACATGAGATACACACATCATATCACTAATGCAGCCAAATGGCCAGGCATGCTTCCAGTCTCATGTCAGTCATCGCTTTGCTGAGTGATCAATATATTAAAATACACATTTAGATCAGATCTACTAGGAAGCCATCGCTATGTTTTAAGAAACAACCTGTATCTGTATCTATCTGTAATCAGTTTTTGCAATTGAATTTATTGTGAAGGTAAAAATCAGATACAAATAATCGTAAATTGTCCCACACGGTAGACGTTGGTCCCCCAAACTCGAGTAACTTCAATTACAACACAGCTCAGTCGATGAAGATTTTAAAATTAAAGATGAAAGTTGAATTTGCTTAATTTTAAAACCAAAATATGCAAAATGTGCATCATTCAGTATGCATGTCATGTATCAGATACTCCAGCTTCATACTGCGTTATATCTTAAAGCACTTCAAACACTTAAACAACACTTAAACATTAGCATATCATATTATGCACACCATTCAATCACAAACACACATTCAGTAGATCCACAGTTGAAAGAGACTAATTGCACATTATTTTAGCCTGTTGTACTCACACTCTCACTCCAAGTTATCTCCCAGTGGAATAACACTAATACATTTACATATATTAATCATTACTGACAGGCAGGGATATGCCCAGCGTCCTGGTAAACACTGGTAGATATTCTCTACGGTTTACGGACTGTCTTTGCAGTAAAGCCTTGTGGAACATTGTCATCATTATGCTGGATTTATACCCCATACTTCTCCCTCTTCTGTTCATCAGCTTTCAGTGCTTTTGTTTCCTCAAAGGGACCCATGGGACCAAAACATGAAATATATAGCTTGTGTGTGTTTCTTATAATTGGCTCTAAGGTGACGCGAGTCTTCGAGTTGTTCCAGCGGACTCCATAACAGACTACTTGAATTCAGCCATTGTGCTCACATGCTTCAACCCTCAATGCAGGCGTTTGTTTTTGCAGGATGAGTGTCAGTCATTACTCAACCTACAGGTTGCAGGACCAGTTTTCAAAATTCCTCTCATGGTCACAAGAACATTTTGCATTTGTTAGCATGTTTGTTATTTGGGTTATAAGCTCTATGCATCAGCGTTGAGCATTACATAAAATGTACTGAAGTTATATAAATAAAAACCTTTATAGGCTGATGATGCTATTCATTAAACCATGCTGTTAGCATAGCTCAAAATAAAGGAACAGCTATTGCCCATTGTTCACTCACTACTGTGCATTTTTTAATGCACCTGACATGTAAAAATCTAACCAGGTTCAAGACCAAAGCAAGAAGATAAATGTACATCCTTGTTTGTTCTTTGCAAACAAATGAGCACCAGATTGAATGAGGACGACAGCCCACAGCATTGCTGCACTTTTCTAACCAATTATTGTTGTTGTTTTTTTTTCGGATTTCGCAACTCCGTTGTTGTTTTTGCTGTAGGTGTGGTTCTGTGAGATAAGAAGGCAAAAGAAGTCACTCCACATTGTATACTGAAAGTCCTGAAATGAAGTTGACAAGCCAGGGTGAGGGAGTAAGTTACAAAATGCCACCACAAAATAAGTCCTGCATCCACAAACTGAGAGATCAATTATCAAAAAAAAAAAGCTTTGCAAGAAAGGGCAACGCTGTTAAAGGAGTGGTCTCGACAGTTTGGGAAATGCACTTTGTTGGCAAGACTGAAAGAGAAGATTGATACTGAACTTCTCATCTCGCTAAAAAGCAAATAAAGCATACCATTCAAAACATTGAACTGGTCCTTTAATAATACCAATAACAACCAAGCGATCGTGACGAGGTGTTCAGGGACGACGCTTCTGGCTTGTTAATATTTTATATCACGCCTTTGTTCTGCCAAACCATTACTGGCACCAGCAGTGTTATGGTGGCCAAAGATTTAACGTGTCCACATGAATGATGGCCCTCTGAGCTCGGGTCTTTTTACTTCCCCCAAAGAGTCTCATCACAACAGGCAGCATCACACCGCTGAAAGAAATGAGCGGAGCCAATCTATCACGGTCGAGTCAGACCACAAACACAACCATTTTTCTCAAAGCCAAAGAGGAAAGAAATGAAAAAGCATGACCTGAAAGGAGGCCGTCTAATTTATCCAACTACTAAGTGGCTAACACTATATATAATTATATATATATATATATATACCACAGCAGACAGTTGCTGCAGGAGCCACTTCCGCTGTAGCCCCCCCCCGCCCTCTTTTATATAACATCGGAGTATTTTGACAAGAAAGACTGACTGAAATGAAAATGGAAGAGATGAATGAGTCAGTGAATCCATATCCATCTATTAGATTATCATCAACTGCTGATGTAACGCCTCAGCACTGCCATTTCTTGCGCAGGTGTCTTATTAGTGTTTCTGGGAATGTACTACACATCATCAACACCGAATAATTAGCTGTTGTCGGTGCACTTCAGTTCAATTCAGTTATATACAGTATATATATATATATATATATCAGGGAGTCTGTACTTACTGTCTGGTTTCTATCTCTGATATTATTCTGCCAGTTCATAATATCTTTTTTTTAGGGCCAAATAACACTCTAATCTTCTTTGGCTTTTAGTTCCTTTGTTTCCAATATTCCAAATAGGTTTCTTTACATTGTGTTATAATTTGGTTTACTCTGATTGCTTTTTGGAAAGCAGCGTTGTTGTCTCAGCACCAGCTGACATAGGGGACTCTTTTCTGGGCTCAGCTCTTGGGTTTGGAGGGCTTTGAAACGGAGGGTGTCTAGTGGGTTGGATTTAATGTGATTAAAAACTCGAGTGCTCTCTTTTGAATGTTGATTATCAGTGAGTATTTGCCTAATTCTGCTCTACATGCATTTGTTGGTGTTTTTCTGTTTATGTGTAATAAACGTAAGACGTTTGCCCCAAGCTATAGCTATAAGTATAAAACGGTGTAGTATATGTTTTGTGTCACAGGTTTGGACCAGACTAAACACTGGATACGAATGCTGAATCAAAGTTAATATTAATGAGATTTTTTGTAAAGCAAAGAAGAAACTTTTAGGCAGTTGATAAATGTCATAATGTACATATATAAGAGTATCATGTTGGTATGTTTATGTGAGAATAATCTATGTCCAGTTTTACAGATGTATGTAAAGGCTGATGATATGTTGTTATATTCCAGAAATAAACATGTGATTATAATAAAAATTATGAATTACTATTATAACAGACTCACAGTGTAACACGTCAACAGAAAACTGTGAACTCATGACAATTGTTTAATGTGTTAGTATAAAAGTAATTATAATACCAGCAACACAATATAATTTACACATTTATTTAAATAGATCTAACTGCTGCTGTGTGTGTGTAGTGTGTGTGTGTGTGCGTTTGTGTGTGTGTGTGTGTGTGTGTGTTTAAATGCCCTCTCCTGCGCTCTGATTGGCTGGCTGAGTTTACATGGAGCCCCGTTGTTCAGATATTCAACATCTGGGAGAAAAGTGAGTCGAACTCGCGAGGCCGATACACAAAAGCTGAACGTGTCCGACCAATAGAACGCGAGATGCTACCCCTATGATCGCCTGTGATTGGCTGGAACTCCTGTCAACGCTGCGGCGGGGCGTGGCCTGAGCGGCTGCTGAAGTGTTGTGATTTCAGTCTGGCTTCAGTCTTGTCACAGTAGTCAGAGGCGCTTTTTCGCTGCTCTGGCGCTTTGGGAATATTAACCGTTTGGCGAAAGAAAACAAGCTTTAATAACTAACACACTCTTTGTCTTTTTCACCGTGTTTTTTATTTTTTACCGCTTTGTCTTTGACTCAGACAAACAACGACGAGTAATTTTCCACAGTGGAGCTACGAAGGAAACAATAAGGTAAGAAGTGTTTGCTAGTTGGCTCGACTTTGCGATGCTGCTGCTGCGGCTGCAGCTGCTGCTTACTTTGCTCATTAAGAGTCTCATGCTTCAAGTTTACCACAGTAGAAACCTTAATTCTCTATTTACATCATTTTTAAACCTTCACATCCGTCTCAGTCACGTCTTTTTTAGCCCAAACTCTCCCTTTTACTCCCTTTAACTTGTAATTTAGCCTCCTAAGACGCTGCATGTCTCCTTTTTCCCCCCTCAGATGTCTTTTTGTTGGATATTTCCTCACTGGGGATGAATAGCAGTGATAACAGAGGTCTGGTTTTATGTTTTTTTTTATCTCTGCAGCAACTAAAATGTCAAATTAAATGAAAACCACTGAAATTATGTTTTGTTGTTGCAACTTATCTAAATTAGCAGCTGATAACGAGTCTCCTGAGTGGCATCAAGACACTAATTGAATTCTGAAAATGAGATTTTTCTCCTTTTTTTATTATTATTATTATTATTTTGGCAGATAACATTAACAAATCATTTTTTGAGATTGCGACTGGCTGGAGGAGGAGGAGGGAAAAAAAGCAGCCGTTGCGTGACTGTTGGAGTAAATTGAAACCATATATGTCTCCTTTTACTTTGCATAGATCTCTACCTACTAAAAAACATGCTTATTTTCAGCTGCAGCTCTGTGCAAAAAAAAAAAGAAAAAGAAAGAAAGAAAAGAAAAAGCCAAACTGGGAAAGGAAAACGATGAGCTCATTGTTGTAACAGGTTTCTGCTTTTGCACGCAGGGATCCAGCAGCAGTCAGTGTTGGACCTCAGTATTTGCACAAAGAGATTAGAGACGTGTGTGTGTGTGTGTGTGTGTGTGTTTTCTCTCATTAGATTCCCAGGAGCTGTTGGCTGTTATTTATGTTGAAATAGATGCTCAGAGCAGTTCTTGAGGCATCCTCCTGCAGGAGCCCGACCCCCCCCCCCATCTCCCTCTGTGGGTGTTCAATTTCAACAATAAATAAATATCTTTTTGTGCACAAACAGATAGATTGATAGA
The DNA here is from genome assembly GCA_036937835.1 of Pampus argenteus. Lineage (NCBI taxonomy): Eukaryota > Metazoa > Chordata > Actinopteri > Scombriformes > Stromateidae > Pampus > Pampus argenteus. Next base: position 23,616,121 of record CM072865.1, on the reverse strand, counting down.
TAGATTACACCACTACTACTCAGCCTCTTACAAAGTAACACGCGCCTTCGTGTCTTGACTCAAATCTGCTCCAACCTCCAATCTGCAAAAGTTCTGCAGGCATTTTAGAAATTGATGGTTAAAACTTAAGAAATTTAGCATTGATTGAACAGCAGAGGTAACTCTTGCTCATTTAGACTTCTTGTTTTGGCTCTTTGGAGGAGGGGAGGATCACGCACTTCCTTGATGTTTAAGTGGAGACAGTGTGGTTGGATCTTGTGATTTTGCTTCTGTCCCTGCTGCTGCTGCTGCTGCTGCGATATCACAGGATGGAGAGGACACTGATGGCTTGCGGTTTCTCACCGCTGTTGTACAGTGACTTTGCACTCTGCTGCTCAGAGGACATTGCAATGTGGTTTCAGGTTATTTTATTTGACATGTTACTGGTCTGCTGACAAGAAGAGGTGCTGCTGGAGTCTGTCTGAGATACCAATACTCAGTCTTATACTATATACACACAATCTATATTCAGCCCGTTTTTTGTGTCAGTCTCCCACGCTCACAAACAATCGGCTCCTTTTTTTTCACACAGCACCATTAGGAAAGTCACATTCTGCTGACGGCTGAGCTACAGCTGAAAACGTACGAGCACGAGCGGCGCATTCATTTCCTCGTCACCGCTGAATATTGCTCGCTCTACGTCCAGCTCTCATTTTCAGGCCCTGATAGGTTCGTCCCTCAGTTAGCATGGTTAATGGTGCATTTAGCCCAGTGTGTAATTTTATTTCCAATTTCCATTTTAGCACTTGCTTTTAGTTTTGAAATGACAAGGGGTCCCGGTGGAGGGGGCCCCCGTGTGTGCAGATGGCACCTTCCTAATGGGCCGCAGGGTAATGATGGTTGAAATAGGCTCCTAACCAGGACTGAGGACTGTGGCCCTTGGGGGACATTCAGCAGGCCTATTTTCATTTTCATGATGGAGATAACGTGCTCAATATCTGAACACAGCTACGTGTAACACTCGTACACAAACGTAGCCGTCGTTAATCTGCAGTTTGGACTGGCCAGAGGATACAAGGAAACATCACTGAACTCGCGTTACATTAAATCGGCGACCGAAGTCGCTGAATTGCTGCACTCGCGTTCATTTCCCTGCCATTTCAAGCTCAGTGGAACTTCAGAGCATCAGATAATAAATTTTTGGACTATTGTTGGGCACCTCGACATCAGTGATTTGTCTGAAGTGTCTCGGACCTCGAGCACATAGTGGCGGTGTGCAAAGAAGCGTCTGGCGCTTTGCTCCAGGAAGCAACAGTTAATCTCAGCCCCTCATCCGCGACATATGGGACTTTGTTTGGCCCTACACCTGAGAGAGGCACCCGTCTGTGGCACCTCATATTTCATTTTGATAATGGCTGGTTACCCGTGGCAACGGAGCAGCCAATGACAACCCTGCTTCTTGAAGGGGATGGTGGAGGAAAAATAAATAAGAGTGCTGGCTGTAAGGATGTGAGCTCCAAGGCTGTGTCCCTCCACACATCCGCCACACCACCCCCACCCCTTCCTGACTGGTTGTGTCCAGTGAAGGGTGTGGGACCCCTGGGGAGTGAATTATTACCTGTCAGCCCTACAGGCTCCCCTTCATCCATAATCCAGGGCTGACACAGCACTGGTCGGTCCAGGCTATCTGCTGAGACCACCGGGCCTTGGCCCCCAGGTCTGGCCCCGATTGGCCACAGCTGGTAAGAAATCACATTAACATGTTGCATCAAGCGTTACAAATGGGCAGGTTAAGAATAGCAGGCAGACCTGCCGCGTGCCTTTTGCAGCACGGATCAAGTGGATCCTCCATCACTGTCCAGACTGAACGTGGCTCTTTTGAGTATTTTGCAGCCGCTTTTCCAACTGAGCAGAAACGACTCTGTTAATGTACCTTGTTGTGCATGTTTGGATATTATTGCAGGCTTCTGGAAGTAAATGTGAATACAGTGGGTGTCCTCGGTGCTGACTACCTTTATTTTTTGTTCTCCCACTAGTCCAATAATCAGCTATTAGATTTGAATCCTTGGCAGGCTTGTAATTACTTTTGATTCCAAAAACAGGCGTGCAGTGGCTTCCCTCCTGTGGCTCTGGTGTGGTTAGTGCAGGACTGGAAATTATAGCCAAGCTGATGAGTGTGTAAATTTTGGGAGGAAACGTTTTAAGTTCAGTGAAAGGCTAGAGGGAGAAGAAGAAAAAGATGGCGGGAGGCAGCAGACCACAAACTGGACAAGTGACAGGCCTCGGTCTGTCCGTCCAGACTGGCTGTCTTCCTGCGGTTTTGTCGAGCTGTTCCTCAGAAACGTTAACCCCTTGTCAAACATGGACGTGGGCTCCGCTCGCCAACCCGCTGCGGCCACAAGCAGCGCAGCAGGAACACTGGATGACTGTCTGACGGTGGCTGGAGGCCAGCAATTACAGGGGAAAATTTTAACCTGTGGCTGTCAGTGTCGGCAAACAGCCTCAGATTGATATTTTTAAACCAGAGAGGGTCTTATTGCACACAAGAGAATATGTGTGTGTATATATTTTTAAGGCTTATATTCTTCTTTTTGTTTACTTTCTGTGTAAAGTCACGAGAGATTTCTGTGTTTTTGTTTGTAGTGTTGTATCTAAAATGCTGCCATCAGATCTATAACGCTCATAGATGGATGTCTCTGTCTCACATCAAAGAACAAGTTACCTACACATAGTATAGACACACACACACACACACACTTTGATTTGTGTATCAAGGAGGTTGTGTATGCTACCCACAGGGCACACAACAAAAAGGATCTCTCCTCATAAGGAAAGAAAATGAATCATCCAAAAATGAATTCTTGTCATTTTTCATGCATATTTCATGTAAAGAAGTAGGTAACGTGGCTTCATGCGTTCATGCTTTCTCATCGTTTTAAAGGATTATTATCTGATGACTCACCGCAAAAGATCTTCCAAAACCCCACATTCAGCCGCCTCACCCAAAATCCCCAGAATCCAGTTTATTCTAAAAACCTTAACATTCAGTAGCATAATATGAACTCCCAAAAGACTCAGACGATATAGACATCACCCCACCGCGGAGAGTAAAGAAACTTCGATTCTCCTCGTTTCTGTGTTTTTTAAGAGAAGGAAACGTGTAAATAGCTTCTGGCCGTACATACCAGTTATTGATCGTTGGACTCTTAGTCGGGCAGTAAGGGGGGGACACAAAAATGCATTGGTTTGTTGTCCCAAATGACCTCCTAATCACTTTATAATGAAGGCCGACCTCCCGCATCATTGATTAGCCAGCCGGGCTGAAAGTGTAGAAACCCCCCACGCCCCATCACCGAAACCGATTTACAAATCATCTCGGTGGTAGCTGTGGTATTTTTTTTACAAAATATCAGAGAAAATACTGAGTTAAAATTGACACATTCGAGACCAGAAATACAGACAGCGCCACTCAAGCCATATAGTGGTCAGAGGAGGGATTACATGCTGCTTTCAGGTGCTCCTCGTAAACTCCAGGTGTACTGTATTTTTGACGGTATTGAAAGTCACACCTTTTTCATGATTTCTAAATCCTGTGATCTACATATATTGTGGATGCCATCATTTTTATTATTAATATATGTCTGCAATAAAAGCAAAAATATATTCGCTCACCGAATACAAGTCTGTGTTCTTTAGTAAATGAATTCTTTGGCACCGTTTCATCCATCCGACCAGTCGTAATCCAGACGAGATGAAGAGACGAGGAAGTTTCGGTTCACTGAAAAGAGATGCTGTTGTTTTACTTCAATAAACACGTTGAAGCTAAATGTAAATGCCGACAGAAAAATAGTTGCGGCTCAAGCAATTACACGTGAAACACGACCGTGTCAAGCTGATGAGTGCACGGCAGCAGAAAAACGCACACAAACACGGCCGTCTGTCACATATGCATTTGGAGGAAATTACCGGGAGCCATAAATGTGTTTTTTATTCAACTCCTATTTTTAAAAATATGCTTATAGTTAGAAGCCATAGCAGAGTTTATTTTTTATTTCTATATTTTGTATTGACAAACAAATGCCTAAAAAGGTTTTTAATGAATATGGTAATGTAAAAAAGCATTATTATAGGTCTATTGATCAGTACAAAGACTTAATAAAGGTCACATTGCATATTTTTTGATTTACTCTGGATATTTGCTTTATTTATTTGAGGTTTATTTAGTTTGGCAGGTAAAGAAATGCAGATATAATTAGGACTTTTACCTGTGTGGATATCATTTCGTTATTGATCTGTTTATGTCAGACAACCTCTAATGGTTGTATTAGTACATTGTGAGCTGTGCTAGAAATCGATGATGGCTTTATGGTTGGATATACAGGACATATGCATGAAGTACCTGTTTTTATCCAACGGTTAACAGTTTGAATAATAATATTATCCACATCTTTGTTCTCATCTCCGTCTTCATTGCTAAGCGTTTGTCGGTGTTTCTGTGCTTCGTTTCCCAGCGATCGGCTCTCAATCGAGCAGCGTTGGCTACTCGGTAACGTCCTTCTTCCTTTATTTTTTTTTTTGGGGGGATTTTCAATTTGTGAAGCTTTCCTTTTCCTTTAGTGGAGTTATTTTCTTTGCCTATCACAGCTTGCAGTAACAGCCTTAGTTACACTCTTATTTCCGTCAAACAAACAGCTGTTGTTGCTGCAGGAAATGTAACCATCCATCTTTGTGCCAGAAGTTATTTCCCTCGGAAAGACCTACCAGACACCCGGGCCTCTCGACACCTCTCTCCATTTGTTGTACACTCTTAAAAAGAGCGTTTGGCACAGCAGACGTTTGTCTTGCATTTCCAAGTTTGACACGTCGCCTTGGATCTCATCTCCTCTCTTTTTTTTTTTAAACAGGATATTTTATCCTGACGTGACATTCTTGGCTCATCATTAGTAAAACGACACACACATCCTGCTTTTGGTGACACAGATTGAAATCTCACAACTCATGCAATGATGAAATTGCGAGAAAACAAGGTTGATCCAGACGTGATGGAAAAACAAGTTGGCTTTGTTGAAGTTGGCTGCTGATGCCTGAGAATCCGCCGTCAGCCGTGTCTATTTTGGCTCATTTCTGTTTCAGACTATTCGTTAGTCGTGTTGTTTAAACTCAAATGAGTTGGACAAACTTCCCTTCCAGATTGTTGTTTAGTCAGTTGCATCAGATCCTGCTTTGTGCCATTTTAAGATAAGAAATCGTTTTGGGTTTTTTTAATGCAGGTAATCTTGTTGATAGAGTTTGAACAAACAGCATCCAAATTGCAACACTGAAAGTTTACATTACAGTTTAATCTCAAGTAATGATTATTTTCATTATTAATCCATCTGTCTGTTTACTTTCTAATCATTGTTTACTCTGTCAAATATCAAAAATGAGTGATGGTCATTTTCCGGAGCCCAATAGACTAAAGTATTAAAATGCTCTTGGTTTGTTTTAAGCTATAAACTGGATGAACCAATTAGTCAAAAAGAAAATTAAGTGGCAGCTATTTAATTATAAATAATTTATTGGCATTTATCTTAACAAGAACTGCAAAAAAAGTAAAACTTCCAGCTTCTTAATTGTAAAGAATTGCTGCTTTTCTTTGTCTCACGAGTTCGTAAACTGAAAAGTTCACACACTCATTATATAGACCAAACAATCGGCTGATGATTGAAGAAAAATAATGTAGAGTGTAATCAATAATGAAAATAATCTTTTATTGCAGCTCTGGTTTGACCAGCGTTAAAAAAACAAAACTGAAAGATATTCAAAACGTATAAAAATAGATACAAAAAAACAAGCAAATCCAAACATTTGAGCCGTTTGGCAGCGATCACTGATTATTTGGCTAAATGTCTGAAGTTGTAATCACTGTTTTCACTGGTGTTTTATGTCCTGGACTGAAATCCACCAGAAACACGCGGCACTCAACTAAAGACGTGTAAGGAAGTGTTGTTGTTGGAAAACTAGTCCCCATTTCTGAGGCCCAGAACAGCTGGTTGATGCAAAAGCAATGATGGTTAAGAGTATGTGAGTCTAAAGGAGATGGATGGATAATCAAAAGAGAAACCATATATATATATAGTTATAGTTTCTCTGCACAGCGATTGTCTGGCTCGTCAGATCTTGTCTAAAGCAATTAGGCTGACTGTATGAGGGAGGAGTGTCTGCTGCTTCGTTACTACAGAAGTAATTCTGAGTTATGATCATGTCTCATTGTTGCTTATTGCAGTTTTTTCGAAATGAGAATTTTTATGGTCCTGAAACGTGAAATGAAGCAGGAAATTAAAAACCTAAGATAAGCTCTACCCCCCCCGTATCCTCTTCATCCAAAGCTGCTGCCTTCACACACAGCGATACCTCATCATAACCCCGTTCCTGCTCCGCACATGCTCAGAAGGTGACGGGTATTTACATATTTAAATTTTTTATTTTTTTTTATTTTTCCTCCGAATTTTTTACATTTTTTTTATTTTGAAAACGAACTGGGCTCGACTCTCGGCAGCGTAATGTGACATGTGTACCTTCAATGAGGGGCCCCTAACTGCATCTAATTTCCAAACTTTCCAAAAATAGCACAACGGTTTGACCTCGTTCCTTTTTGAAAAGTTGGCCAAGTCCCGTCGCACCTCCTGCGCCGTGCACTCTTTCAACTTTCAAGTTAAACTCTGCAAGCCTTCATTGTTAGGTGAAAGGGTTATTGATGGTTTATAAAAACTCAGATTGGATTCCCAACTCTCCTCCTCCCTCGGGCTCTTTATCTGATTTCTTATGCATGCACTCTGTGCTCTGCAGATAGGAATTGTGGCTAATTTTCCACAAAACAACTCGGCATACCCTTGTGCTCAAATCTGGAATGTGTTTAATTTTAGACTGTGCCAAGATTTAACTCTGAATCTGTGTTTTGTGGTGTTACCTGTTTGCAGGCATTTGTGGGTGGATGTTGGCTGTTTTTTTTTTTTTTAAATACTTTAGCTCTCACGCTATTATTTATGTATATTTTAGCGGTCACCATATGTGCAGTGAATATTTGGCTCCGACATGGTGTAAGATATGTCTGCCCGCCTACACTTAGCTTGGTCATTTTCCTCCATTTCTCAGAACTGCGGGCTTGTTTCCATCTGATCGAGGTTATTTTTAAACCGGGGGGGGGGGGGGGGGGGGTTATCTGGGGAGGGTTTTTAGTCAGTGTCATATGAATCCAAACTGGGCAAATGTCCAGGGTGAGTAAAACACACCTCCTCCTCCTCCTCCTCCTCCTCCTCGTCTCCAGTGCTATGAACTCTTCCCATTGCCGTGTGTGTGTGTGTCAGATTATTAACCATGTGTTGACTCACCACTGCAGCTGTGTTTGTGTGTGAGATTGGAGGGAGGGAGATTGGAGGGACTGCTTGTGGTCAGAAATTCTTCGTAGATTCTTCGTGAGTCTCTCCTGAACAATTCAGCGTTAACGTACCAGAAGTCTTAGTCAGAGGGGGGGGGGCTCAAGTTGTTTGTCAGCATATTGGATTATTGTCAAACTGTGATCCTCCAAACATGGGTATGGTCTCTTGAGTGATTATAATTTTTGCAATAATTGTAGTGTGTGTGTGTGTGTGTGTGTGTGCTTGCTGCGATGTGGATGGCTGCTTGGAGCTGAAAAACATGTTCATTAATTTACTCTCGGGCTGTAAACTTATTTCCACCAAGAGAGCCACAAACACAACAAAACACCTCCCACTCAGTCACATGAGCCACTTCCCAGCTGCAGAGAGCGTTCCTCCTCCTCCTCCTACTACTCTTCCTCGTCCTCTTCCTCCTCCTACTCCTCCCGTTGTTTGATCTCCCTTCATTGGTTTTACCTCCACCATCTCCCCAAGGGGCAGTTTCTGCTGACTGATGGCATGAAAACCAAACGGGTGGGGGTAAACAAAGCACCCACCACCAAACCATGTTATTGCTTTAATGTCACAGCTCAGTGACAGGTGGTTGTTGGGTGACAGTAGCCTTACAGCAAAACACACACACACACACACACACACACATCTGCACTGGCGTGGTCCAGCTTGAAGCAGGATTGTACAACTGCTGCAAAAATGTTCTCCTGCAAGCTAAATATGAGCTCAATGCAATACATGACAAATATAAATTGACATTTTAAAAAGTTGACATGTATGCGTTTTGTATTGTAGTCTTCGACATATATGCGATTCTGACTGAAGTAAAATTAACAGGTATTGTTATTGAAGTCTATGTGCTGTATATCTAAGTCTACATTATGGATACTGACTGACTTTGAGCAAATTCCAAAACTGTACTTTGGATGGAAAGCTGCTTCTAAGGAAAGATTTTTTTTCTTAATTGTACAAGAGAAATGAAATTCCATTTTAATCAAATCTCTTGTGCAAGTTTCATTGGCTGTCTAATGGAAATCATGACTCATTTAACAAGCACCAGCCCCCCCACTATGGTCTGGCACACTTCCTGCAGCGCGCTCCTCTTCAGTGTTTGCCGCTCGTCAGTCGGAGCCCTTCAGATGTGAAAATTAAATGCACAGAAAAGGGAGAGACTGACTGCTCTGTACCCGACGTGTACAGGAGACGCAGGTTAGTTATTGCATCAAGGCGGTCCATTCACCAGGAAGATCTTTTTAATTAGGCTGTGTTCATTTAATTAACCAGCCAGCATAATGTCTGTGTCCATTTGTCACCCCTGCTTTGCTCAGACAGAGTCAGGTGAATATATCCTCTTTTGTCTACTCTTGGTTCTCCAGGTCCCTGCTTTCTATTATAGTGCCTCATTCACTGAAATGTATTTTTTTTTTCTTCTCCTTCTCTTTAAGATTAGCATGATAATACCTCATGAAGGGGAGGGAAAGCGGTGAAGAGCTATTGTGGGACTGCTCATCAGATTTACTGTGTGCAAGACCGTGGTTATTATCATACTGAATGCACCATCAGTTAAACTAACAGCCTGAATTCCGACATTTATCTCCAATATCATAGACCGACTGTCAATTGCATAGGGAGCACAATGGCAAATTATGGGTTATGTCTTGCTCCTTGGAGTCTGGATCTTTCCCCAGTGTAATTGCCTTATGCTAATTCTGCCCCCCCAAACCCCTTTCCCATGACAGAAACATGTTTCCTAACTGTTCATATGTCACAGATTTGGGTAAAGTGAAATATGAGTGTTGGTTTGCAGCGGTGCCTCCTCTGTTTCTCCCTTCAGCTGCCGGGGGAGTGGGGGGGTGTTTGGGCGAAAGGCTCAGCTGGAGATTGTTGCCGTGTTTTTTAGAGACGGGGTCGGATGCAGGTCGGACCACCTTGAACTCCTCAGCTGGATTTATTGTGTCGGAGGTGGACGGGGTCAGGCCACGCTCCTCCCCTCAACACGAGGACTTTGTTAGCATCGGACATGGAGCAGACGCAGACAAATCCCTGTCACGCTCTCTTTGGAGAACGCTGCAGAGGTCAGGGGTCGTGTGTTTAAGGGGGAAGCAAGGGTTTGCCTGTGGCATGACCTGAATACTGATTGATTTTTCTTGAGTGGGTGTCAAGGAAGGAGGGGCCCTCTCATGGTGATATCAGGGAGGGGTCAGACCACTTTTCCCTCGTACCCCATGTGGTGATGTGGAGTGAGGGGAATGTGGTACGAAACAAGAGGAAAGACACTCGGAGTCACAACATTGCCTGACTCCTTGACTCGACTGGGTACCTCCAGCGGGTGTGTGTGTGTGTGTGTTTTCACTTTCCCTGAAACAAGACACTGGACCACATGTTTTCCTTTTTTAATAGACAGCTGAGCGGAGAAAGGGCACGAGTGTGATCTGTTTTCCAGACGATCACTGCGTTGTTGAGGCCACACTCCCCCCAGACCCTCTGCTGGATTTATTACTGGTTTTAGAAAATGCACGACCATGGTGGACACTGTCAGTCATATCAATCTTTTAATTAGTGCAGTTCAAAGTGCTTTACAGGTTACTGACCATGGCCATAATTCACATCAGTAGTAAGAATAAGAAGAAAGTCAAAGGCCATCAGTAAAATTATTAACTTTTTTTTGTATACATACATGTTATTGGGATTAATACACATTTTAGATGTTTTGTTTGCAAACTCAACTTGTTTCTCTTCAGACTTGTTGTAATGACAGTGTCCCCAGACTTGAGCCATTACTTTGATTATTATATTATCATAACCAACAGAAATGATGGCCAAGTTTTGATAAATGAATTACAGTCAAAATATACACAGAACAGAAGACTAATGTACAAGCTTACAAGATTAAAATGTGATTTAAATAATGATTTATTTTAATGTACATTGAACTCAACTTTAATCATGTTTTGTCAAGTTGATTGTTTTCACTTTTAGCCACAAATACTCGCAGTAATCCTCAGAGGTTTGACTTTTACCAGAGCTGCTGATATCTCATGATATTTGAGCAGTGGTGTAGCGGCTCACATGTGACTAATTATGAATAATAAATAATAAAAAAAAGTTCATCCTTACCCAGTATCTGCAATGGCACAATGCCATTTAAATGTCTCCCATCTCCTCAAGTGAAATGGAAAAAGGTCACAAATAAGAGTGAAACAGAGAGCTCATCGTCACATTCAAACTTGAATTTTCCCAATCAGGGTGACTGTGATATTTGAAGCCAACTGTTTTCTGCTTGAACAAGCACCAGACTTTATGGGCATCACTGTGTCCTTTTGCCGAACCCAAGAATAAGCAGCACATTCAAAACTCATAAAGTTATACTATGCAGGATTTGACAGTCGATGCCTGTAAACACAACAGTGCAAAAAGCACAAACAGACACGCCCACGCCAACCCTGTGTGAATTCAAAGCAGCACACATGTTGTTGGGTGAGGGGTGGGCTACACAACCACAGCCCAGAAGTGTCACGAACACACCAAATGTTATGGTTTTGGTTAATTGATTTTAAATTATTGATCAAAAACGTACTTTCTGACACAGTATATCTTGGAAATCAGGAGAGAAGTCTCTGTAAAATGGCTAACCAGTACTGATGATGATCCAAACCAGCTTTTAATGCTGATACATGGACTAAATCTTCCTACATGGGGCTCAGTTGGTTAATTAAACCGCTGCTAGGGTAGCATTAATAGGGTGAGGGAGTGCAGGGTGAGTGTTTCCCCCTCTAGCACCCTATTTGACATGCAAACCTCACCCAACTGGTACTTATATTCAAATAAACAGTTGTTAAGTCGACACAGAGCTGATCATTCATTCCCTGCATTCCTCTGAACACATGTTACGTGTTCTTGAATTGTAAATGGGGAGCTGGCATAACCGGAGAGGTTGTGGTATCATCTTTTTGTCCTACCAGCTTGCATCCATTTACTGAATCAATACTCGGAGTCTTTCCGCAAAGTGTGAGGTCTGAATCTATAATCGATTCTGTGGATTACGTAGGTTGAAACCCATGAGGTAGCCCAAGCAGGCTAAACAAGTGAAACAAACATCCGGTCCAGTGGTCCAGAGGCCAAGCATTGATTTGATTACGCTCTCAGTTGTGGTTTTGAAATAGTTCACATTGATGGGTAGTGTTTATGCATTTCATCAGGAGTTGAGTCGGAGCCCGAGCTTGGCCAGAGTACTTCTCATTCTTTTCATTTGGTCAGATCAGATCATGCTGTTGTTTTTTTCAGAACTTTATTTGCCCTTTTCCTCGTAATTTTAACTGTAACTTGTACTGTTTGGTACCTCTGACAGCAAACATGTTTTATATTGTATACCAAATCCCATCTACTGGTATTGACTTCTGAGGCACACAAAGGTTTTCCCAAAGAGTTAAACAACCGTCTTGTAATTCTTACTTGCCCAGAAAATAATGGATGACATGATTCTAGCTGATTGCCAGCTGATCCACATTACTAAAGCCCTTCTTGATTCTGCTATAAAGCACAAACACACTCTAATAAATTAATCTAAATGCATTTAGGGGCAATTTGTGGTCTGGTAGCTTTTAGGGCCTCCAGAGATAATCTGCAGTGTCCATTGTGCCTGCATTGGAATTTGCATTCCACTACACACAAGGTCTTATCTTCTTTTTGATGTTTTAGGTTTTTTCCCAGGCAGTCCAGTAAGTTCAGAGCTGATCTATTGAGTTTCTACAAATGATACCCACATGTCCTTGTTGCTCAACATTTCATTTTATACCTCTAAAACAGGAAATAATGACCACATGCCCAATGTGTTAGAGGCAGACCGACTGATGCACAAAATGGAGATTTATCTTTTTCCAAAAAAGAACTTAAGAGAGTGAGGAGGTGAAAAATAAACTGGTGAGCTGGCTTTGTTTTTAGCCTTAACTGAACCATCACCAGCATGTGGCTGCCATCTGGTGTGCTTGCTAATCCAGAGGATACTGCCTCTGCAAGTCTTCCAGGGCTCTGCTACTTGAAATGTGCTGGGCTTGAGGTCAAACCCTTTATCATCACCATTTGTTAGAGTTACTTTCTGTTCTGGTCAGGATCCAACTAGGTCATTACTTTTCACAGCATCTCAAAAAAAAAAAGCTTATTGCATGATGATTCCCAACTGTCTTCAGTTATAAAGCTGCACAGAGAGTTGCTATCTCAAGTTTTTCACAGTATTATGGTCGGGTTAATGAATTTCTAAACTTACAAAAAAGCACAAATGGTGGTTGTGACATTCATTCACAATTTGAATTTGGCACTTAAACCCCTCTGAGGTTACATGTGAGATTAATCCTCTGATGGCTTTTTCATGCTCAAACTAATAAGCAGTGTGGAGCAGGAAATTAAATGCATTTACTATATGTCCAGAAGTCAGCTTCTGCAAAAGTGGAGAAAATTGCCCATCAAACTCTGAGGTTGTCAGTTATTCAACAAAAATCACTTTATTGTTCCATATTAGCTTGTAGATGATTTATTATTTTTTTTGTAATATCATATGAAGCTTTGTGTAGTGTTGTGCACTGGCAAGGTGATGATATTTTCCAAGGAGCAGATTGCCAGAGCAGATTGTGTGCTGAGATGCCATCTTCAGATTTGGCTACTTTGAGCCCTGGGATTTATGAAAAGATTTTGTTCACTTATTGCAAAGGCAACCTGTTGTCACACAAACCTCTCCAACCAAGTGTCTTTCCTGGTGTTCAAAACAACTTGGTTCATATTTCATGTTAAATTTTTTGGCATTTTAGTATATTGAGCATTAATAGTCTGTCACTGTTAGGAAAATACAACAGGACTACGCATTAGGGATGTTTCTAGCAACGAGTTGACGAGTCTAAAAGTAATAAAACACTTAGGAAAACAGTCAAAATTGACCACAATTTAATTGTCTGAAAGAATATTGCACATAATTTAACGGCCGGCTGTGTAACATCGTCGATGCAGCAGTAAACTGGTGTTGTACATAAACAAAATTATAAATAATTCGTTTACCTGACTAGTATGTGTGGTGCTAGTTAGCGTGGGGTAGCAACATGGACTTGTTGAGTAGTTGTGCAGATCTCTAATGTGCATAGAGCCTTGTGTTGCATCACTGTAAGCTGTCCTGCATCATCTCACACATACACGGATGTTATAGTGATCTCTTATTTTCCCTTCACAGACGGACACGATGACGTCTGCTTTCTGAACCGGCCTGTATCGACCTGCTTGGTGGATCGTTGCAGTCGGACTGTTTGGAAGTTAAGGTACAAAAGCAGTTTTATTTCTAAAGTGGATCCTGTGTAATTGTTTAAGATTTGATTTAGGGATGCTTGGAGTATCTGTTCACTGACCTTTCAAATGCAATATTGGTATTAAATGTGATGCAATGTGACAGAATACGGTCTACTTTCAGGAGAAATCTATAGAGACCGCTTAATTAATGGATGCTTTGTGAAAATACTGCTACTGAAGATTTTTTAATTAAATATTGTCTACTCAATTACTTATCTACTGTTTTTTAATCAAAGGTCAGGAATTGGCTAAATATTTGGCATATTTCATGAATAGTTTCACTCAATCATCTGACTACGTATGCATTGCCATGAATTAGGTAAGTTTTATGAGTCACACTTCAAAGGCCCTGAAAATGTGCCGTATACTGTATTTATTATTTATTTTTACTATGTGCAATGAGGTCCCACATGAACACACTATTTTCTGCCAAAGTTGGAACCATTTTGGTTATTTCACACCAGAGATCTCCGTATTTGAGTGTTTGTCCAAGCTCTTCTCGCTGCTTTGAAATTGGCGAGGCTCCGTTGGAAAAAGGTGATGTCAGATATTTCCGTGTACCAATTGGAGTAATATTTGGATGAGAATTTGATGACAGCTGTGGGGATTTGCTTGCTAACCTGCCCAGATCTGATCAATCCTCACAGTCCTCAATGAAACAGTTAAGTGTTATAATAAAATTATTATTATTTTTCACAGAAGATGAAGATTTGAACCCAATTTTTCCTTTCAGTTTAGCTATATTGTGTTATGAACCCTGTAGTGTAGAGCTAAGTAATGGTAATTATTATATACTTTGAGTATTATATACTCATCCACGTCTTCTTCACGTCTAACTGACTGGTGGGGAGTCCCAGGTGTTTAACCTCTGTGGGGTTGTTGTCAAGGTCATTGATACTACCTGGTTCGTTGTGCCCTATCAGGAGAAACTGTCTGTCCTGTAAAAGGGATACATCTGCAGCTGCTTTTTCTGAGCTGCAGATTGTAAAATCTACTTGCAATATTGATTGATTGATTTTAGTGTGTACGCTGCATACTAATAAAGTCTACACCCACACTGGATTGAGGATCTCCAGTGAGGTGGATGGTCTTGTGAGGTTATCAGGTGTGTGTATATATATATAAGAAGGAGGAACAACTTCAGAAACCTGTAGAATCACTCAGAAACTGTTGTCTGGAGGTGCATATCCCCAGTGAGATTGAATGTGGACAGTAGAGGACAGGGCCAAGGAGCGCCGATGACAGGGCGCCTCATGGGATGGCTGGAAACAGATGGCTGGCCAGATGCAGGCCTGCTGTGACCTTGAAAGCATCCGAAGGTAAAACCAGCGAAAATGTCTCGAGTTGACGATAGACAGCAGGAGTGGCAGGTTTGTGCTTTGTTGTGCGTTTCTCTGGAGCTGTTACGATGATAAACTCTGCTCGTAGTTACCGTTGTGTTGCGTTAGGGTGTGTTTATATACATGTTTATACCTCATCAGAGAACCTTTTTTCACGTTCAAATTTTTTGGTCTGTTTTGGTTCATGTCATCGGACTGCAAGTGAACTATGGCTTGTAAAAAAAACACACACAAAGCTTTTATTAATTGGAAAATGTTCCGGTAATCTGTCATCCAGCAAAGTTTGAGAATTCGGTGTTGTGTGGAGGTCAATTTATTCAGGTTGCAGTCAGAATGATGGTCTTATCTCAGCTCATTTCCAAAGTTTACCTTTTCTGGTATTCATGCAGTACCAGTTAATAGCACAAAACGAAATTGTAGCTGAATATAAACATCATTTGAGCGCGTGCTTTGTCTTTTGCTTCATTATGTTATGTTTGGCTTTTCTGAGCATGAGGAGCTGGCATCTATCAGATGTCGGGAGCCACCTCACCCATAAAACTTTTATCTTTTCCTGCTGTGAACCTTTTTTTTCTTTAGGCAAGGTAAGTGTATTTATTTAGCACATTTCAACATTATAGAAAAGTACATTTAAATAGGATTCAACATCAAACATAACCTAAAATGGATAGATGGAGATAAAGAGAAATTACAAGAGAATATAAAATACTCGTTGACATTGTCTCTGTGAAAGTTCTGTTCCAATAAAAAAAAAAAAAATACCATTTAGTTTCAGTGTCAGTTAATCTTTTATCATTTTATATGTTAATAATTACAATTAATCTAAAAAATGGTGAAGAAATAGCCATAATAATTTACAAGAAAGTCGTTTTTTTTAATCAACAGATCAAAAGCCCAAATTTATTAATTTTACAGTCAGAGGACTCAAATATTGGGAATTTCTTGCATTTTTGTTTTGTCAGCAATCGGCTGCCAAACTTGTTGCTTATTGTCTGTCAATCAGTTAATCACCAAACATTTGAACTCTCATTCTCAGCAGCCACAACAAGATAAGATGGTGAATAAACATTTGAATAGATATGAGTGATGTGAGATTTATACCTGATCAACCTTGTTGTGGGTGTTTAATTTGAGTTAGACTAAGACTAGACTAAGAGACTAAGACTGAACCAGAGTGTGTTTCTTTTTTTTCTTTTTTTTTATATAACTTGGTGAAGTTTACAAGGTCACACGGCTGGACAGTAGTGATCTTTTTGTCAATACTAGAAGAGGTCCTGGATCCTGCATTGCTGTATCAATTCAGGCAGCAGACTGTGAAGCAAACGCCACCCGCAGCCTGATATTCAGCCCTCCGGGGCTTTGAGCACAGCAAAGGGAGAGCCATGATCAGAGCTGGGAACTGCACGGTGAGGTGGGGGAGCTGTGAGAAATGAGAGAAGGTGGAGGAGGTTAGAGGTGTCAGGCGTATAATTGGGGTGAGGAGATCTCTGGGGTGGATAGAGGGAAGCTTTATTAAGACCGCTCAAGTCTGATGTGCTTGCACAGTCGCCTAGCTCTTCCTCGCACACCCACGCCTATGGGCCAATCTTCCATTTCCACATGAGACTCTGTAACAACAAAGGGATGAAGGGCAAAGTCCTCAAGCTCCTTTCAGTCACAGATAAGACAAAAGACCCCATTACTTGAAAAGCACTGATGGGGAAGCAGCAGTGTATGGATCTGTGTGTTGAAATCGAGGCCTATTGTTCTGCTTCTGACAGAAAGGCTAAGTTGCTATTGCTTATTGATAGTGCTGTAGTATCTGGAGATGCTGTAGAGTGACTCTTTTGCACTTCAAAGAGACATGCCAGCAGTACCGTCTATCTATAATAGCTGGTGACTGGATGATAACGTCGTTGAATTCATTTACTTTTTTGTAAAAGAAGATACTCCTCGACTCAGCTCTTTCCTTTAAATAGTGCAGATTTTTGCATTAGCCATTCCCGTGACATTCATGCAGCAAGTGCACACCTTGGAAATATATTGAGAGCAGAACATTTATGAAATATTTACAGCCCGACGTGTAGGTAAATATTGGAGCTCTGAATAGATAAAAGAGGAATAATCTCTTGTTTTGGCTTACAAGGGAAAAAAACAAAAAACTTTCCAGGATGACTTCCTCCGTGACTCATCCCATCAAGTCTGATGGTGAGATTAGGAGCTTATTTTCCCTGCTCTGTGGAAATTGAAATGTTACAGTGAATCAATGAAGTTCCCCGTAATCAATAATTGAAAACCTTTTGTGGATGCATGCTTCCTTGACTTCCTGAAAAATGTTGATCATGTCTCAAAAGCGGATTTTTGTGAGTGACACAACAAAGATTTTGAGTTGAAGCAGGAGGCGGTTATGGGGAGAATTAGTGACCTCCCTCAGTTCTCTGCTATAAATTGGTTTCTGTGGAACTCATGAAAAAGGGGCTGGAGGTCTGTTCTCTGCTTTCTTAGTAGCTTGTTAATCCCCCACAGCTCAGGCCAGAGGGAGAGCTGCTTGCTCATACACAGCACTTGTGGCAATGGTGCTACTCCTCCTCCAGCTCTCTTCCGTCCTCTTTCCACTCTGTCCTGCAGGGCTTGGCTAATCCTCTGCCTGGTCATGGTGAGGAGATTGCAGACTTTTTCAAAGCCCTTTGCTGGCTGGACTTCAAAGCTACAGGGATACAGAGACTTGAAGAGGTGGGAGAAAATTAGGTCTACCGCAAGCAAAAGGCTGGAAAGGGGTTCACCTCGGCTTTCTCTTGTGACAATTTGTGGTCCGAAGGGGGGGAAAAAAAAGCTTTGTTGATCGGAAAGACAATCTGAAGGATCTCAAGGTGGTGGTGATGTCTGTTGAACGTTTGGGTGTAGCTATGAATTTGGTTTAGTTTTTAATTATGGCAAAAACTATATACAATACAGATTCAATATTCGATATACCCAAAGACAAAAATATCTACCAAATAACTGCCATAATACATAGTGGCAGTGGTCAATAATCCCAAATTAATTTAACAAATTTTTCCATTAAATAAATATTATTCATCTGGAGTCACAGGATGTCTGGATGCCTGAGAATATGTCTCTTTTGTTTGAAATTCAGCCCGACAGCTTTTATTCATTTCAATTTTTTTTTGTTTCTTCCAACAAAACACTCTTGATTTGATTCTTGAATTTCACTGGATGTTGATCCTGTTGAATTATCAGATAATACTGAGCAAGTTCATGCCCCCCCCGCCGTTTGCATGATAATGGCGTGTAGTTGGATTTGTTGGCAGCTTATGTAAAAGCACTAAATATGTATTTTAGGGTTTCTACACTACAATCTTGGTTTTGTATCTTTCATCTAGCTCTTTAAATACAAAGTCGGCTTTGTTTTCTAAATTAAGTGGTTGTTCATATGTTTTCCTTGCTTGTTGACTTTTTGTTACCCAGGGTGCATCTCTTTTGTTGTGTTTTTCCATTTGAATACAGCTAATCAAGTGTCTTAATTGCGTTAAAGGTTCTCTCATTTAAAGCCTTGATTACAATGATGCATGATTGTTTGGATCCAGCAGCTCGTTCATGTGTTGCACATGCAGATGTATATCTGGTAAATTACATTAAGTGGATTATACATGATTCCAGTATGACGCCGTTGTAACAAACATACCATTGAAAGACCATCATAATAACAGCCCCACCCACGACTGCTCAACCAATCCCGACTAACCTTGCAGCTCAGGCCAAAGATGGCGACCAAAACACAGCGGTAGTGAAGTATTTTCATAGACGAATTAGCCCACAGCGTTGTACGGTGAGCGTTTTTCTCTTTGTTATTCATCGGCTGCGTACGGCGGGCCTTAATACACATCAATACATCTTAAAGGTTCAGCCTGGGCTGACCCCTCGTAAAGGAGGATTACGTCATTAAATATGGCCTCCTTTTAGAGTTTTATCTTATTCCATTCAACTCATTAGTGCCACTTACTTAAAATGGATTTCAGATGATATCAGTACGCTCAGGGTGCTTTTAGAGTTGCAGTTTGTTTACTTGAGTCTGAACCAAAGCAGAAAGGTTTACTTCGTTGTTGTTGTTGTTGTTGTTGTTTTTTTGTTAATTCAGCCACTCAGTGTCCAAAAAGCAGCGACTTTAAACACAACCTTAATAATGGTATTTAATGTGCTTCCTCTATTTCTGTTTCATTTTAATTTTTTATTGGAGTTGAGACTGGCAACTAATCATGCTTCTCATTAATCTCTTGATTATTTTACCGATTAATTAATTTAAATTGATTTCATCACAGCTTCTCAGAGCCCAAGGTGACATCTTTAAATTACTTATTTTATTTTGACAGACAGCACAAATGTACAAAGTATGACAAACAAAAGCAGCAAACCTGTTAATCACACCAACATACCAGCATATTAGCATTGTTTTACTCGTCAATCCATGGCAATAAACTACAGGTGATACAAATATCAGTTATTTAATTGATTAGTTCAGCTCAGTCTTTGTCCCCGATGGGAAAGTTGTCTTGCAAATACGGCAAAAGCTCAATAATGAATCGATCGTCAACAATTGTTTTAAATCACTTTTAAAGCAAAAATGCCAAACGTGTCAAGACAGTTTTATTTATACAGCACCAACAAAAAGTCTTTCGATGTTTTTATTTGTCATATATGAAGAAAATCCACCCAAAAGTCCAAAACCAGCTCGTACTTCATGTTGGACTCTAGGAAGTTATAGCCATTACTGACAAAAAAATTAATGAATAAAATAATTGGCATATTTTTAAATCATGAAAATAACTGTGTAGCATGCGTGTAAGAGATTATTGAGTCTTTCCTGCCGCGGCTTCCAATCCGCAGGGCGGTCAGGGCGATGTTAAAGAGTGACGGTATCGACCATTAAGATGGTGGTTTACGGCCACAGTTGATGCTGTATGCGACTATCGACAAGAAGCTCTGCATAATGTAGACAGACTAGTCTGATTAGTCTTATTGGCAGCAGAGCAGTGGAGCGATGGAGTGATTTTCAGGTTGTATTTATTTATTTATTTATATATATATTTTTTAAAGACAGTTTTCCCCCCATCTGTCAGTCAGAAAGAGCCAGGCTGATTTTTGTTGCAAATACTCGGGTATTTTTCACACCCACCGACCACAGTTTCTCTCACTCTGAAAATGATTTTAGTGGAGGTGGTTGATTTGGAGATGTAACACAATTGCTTCCAGTTAGATTTATTTATTTATTTATTTATTTATTGTGCTGCCAATATCATGCTGTGACTGCTGCAGAGCATGAAGCTGTTTATCTTCTATTTCTTATAATGGATGTTTACAAATTCTCTAGGTGAGGCATTAAGGATGATTGCTGTATTAATTGACAACGTACGCCATCTAAACGAGTGATTTGCATGCTGTTTGACGGGATGTAAATGTTAAAGATGCTGACCGCTGCTTAAATTGATGCCTTCTGCTTTTAAGGACTCGGTGTGTCGTGTTTCTTTCTTGTTTTTTTCACTGTCGAGGGTTCGGTGTCTCCTGAATCCAGATAACTCCAACTAACTCCGGCTGTGTTGTGGTGAAACGAAAAGGTGAAGCTGCAGGAGTTCATGTAACAGTGTGGATACTTTGTTCAGTCGGTCCTTGTACCTGCCAGGTAGCAGGCAGATATCAGACCAATGTGTCAGCATTGTGCTGACTTTTCTCTTCTATCTGTGCTGAAACTGACATTCAGTGGCTGTATTATTTATATATATTTTATTATTCTTTTTTAACTGTCTTAGCCATGAATACATAAGGACATCTTTCTGCATTTATGGGTCATATCACCCAGACCTTTGACCCAACAATCGATTAACTGACTCCGTGTTTTATCGCTAATTCTGACTTTTCGGTTATGTGTGTAGCCTGGCACATAACTTTTCCTTTTTATAGGTGTGAGTTCAGCAGTGTGGTAGTAAAACATGCCGTCAACCGGTATTTATCGGATTTAAATATTCTGAGTCTCGTGGGTCTTTTACTCCTATAAAAGTGTATCCCTATAAACCTATAAATAACTACCTAGTTTTTCATTTCTGCTCTTGCAATGAATGCAATTATCTTGATGCCTTTTTTTCCTCGAGCAGTGTATAAAAAAGAGAAGAAGAAAAAAAATCCGCCCTTCATGACTACCCTCGTTCTGTAACTCTGCACAGTGTGACTGAACCCATGATAGATGACTTCTCTATGGTAGCCGACACAGGTGGACACCTCCACTAAATCTCCCCGTGTCCCAAGACCCCCACAACTCCCACTATTATCCATAATATCGACCATCTCATACCTCTACATACTGTATGTGCGGCTGTTTGAAATTAGCTCATCTTCATTCATCCCATCTCGGCGGGCGTCGCCCCTGCACTCACTATCCAATTTTGTGCCCAATTGTGGGATAAAGAAGCAGAGCACACAGCTGCCACTCGTACACATCCTCTCTAAATTTCTGCACACATCAGCGCACACCTTTTGGCGGGTCTGATCCCAGCCGTGGATGGGGGGGAGTGGGGGCGGGTTAAGCATTCTCCTCATAAGCACCTGTGTGGCTCAGAGATCAGGGATGAGAGTGGGAGGATGGGAGGAGAACAGGAGGCGAGGATGAAGCCGTTGAGAGGGTGAAGAAGGTGATTATTGAGGGCCGGCTTCACAGAAAATGGCAGAGGGAAGCAAGATGATAGATTTTTTTTCTTTCTTTGTGGTACAGCAGAGCCTTTTCAGACACACACACACAGTTTTCAGGCCTTTCTTCCTGTTTGCGGTCATTTTTCAATCACTCCTCATCCTGCCTCTTGGAGCCCATCATCCTCCCCCATTATTTGTTCTGTCCTCTCTCTTGTACTCCTTTTCACCTGTCTTATCACTTCACTCTCCAACTTCTCCAACAGAGCTGTGATTGGATGACACTGAGTGCCAATGATCCAATCTCATCCCTATTCATAGACTTCAGAGCACTCTCCCTCTCCTCTTCCTCCCCGGCCGCCACATCACTCTGTACCTCCTCTGCTTTTTACCTCTTTGTTTCACACATTTTGTTTAGCTTTTAAGTCCCCTTTCTACTTATCCGACTGACTTGCCTAACGTTAAAAAAAAGTTGACATGGCATCACGAGCAAAAGGCTTGGTAAGCTTTTTAGAGCCAGTCATGGTGCACCATTCCCCCATCGTAATTACTGCTGAAACAAGCAGCTCTGGGAAGTTTCAGCGCTGGTGGACCCGTCATTACTGACAATCTCCCAGCCTTTATCTGCCATAGCTAAGACGCTCTTGCACCGCAGGGCTGTAATGATTGCCTTACTGAGCTGGGGAGGAAGAAGGAAGAAGGAAGAAGGAAGGGGGGAGAGGGGGAAAAAAACCCCAGGATGATCAGAGAAAGACGGCAGCATGCAACTGGAGGTTTTTCATAAGCGTGAGAGGAGAAGAAGTGCCATAGCTGAAGCCCTCAAACAGTAAAAGTGTTTTAAACCAAAAAGCTGCTCAAACCTGCCAAACGGCAAATCTCGGTTTCCATGGCGATTCTATAACTCAAAGTGGTGAATGTCACAATTTTTTTTTTTACACTCGCGCCGCCCTGTCAGGCACGTTTTTGCTAAGGCGGTGCTTGACTCCCAGCCTCTTGTCACCATGAAGGGCTGAAGATGGTTCGTGTCCTTCAGGTCAGGTTTTGTCAGCACTTCACTTCATGAGTCATTCAACTTCCTCAAGGAGTAGTAGCAGTATGCAACTTTAGTGTAATGTGTAAAACTTAAAAATCTCCAGACACTGAGAAAGACTTTTCAGTGAAGTACGAGACATCTTGTGACCAGTTAAATCAAAGTATTTGCATATTCATGGATTGTGGATTTTTAAATGAGAGTAGATGTGCTTCTAAGAATTTTAAATTCAGCTTTTTGCTGAAAAAACCCACAAATGAGACACAAATTATACTTTTTTTTTATCCTTTAAAACATGTCTGCAGGGGCTCTTAAAAAAGGTTTTTTTTTTTTATATCACTATTATTTCTGTACAGTTGAAGAGTGACTCATCTTCCCTTTTAAAGAGCTGCTGAGTCTGATAACCTAAATTTGGGAGACTGTTTGTGGTCAAAATGCTGCTTTTAAAGAGCTTTTCCGTTCATTCTGAGGACACTATGATTTTTTCTTTCTTCCTGGCATTGAAATGAATCCCTAAATGTTAGCATAATGGTTATCAATCTGTAGTAATAATCCAAAGGCTCAGTAAATTTTCTGACCAACTGTTATCGCCAGCCTTTCTGCAGCATATACTCTACCTTCTGTGCCCAGTGTTTGTGCTTCAGCGTTCCATGAAATAGCTTGGCCACATTTGCAGGCTTGTTGGTGTGAGATTTTGTGTGTGTGTGTGTGTGTGTGTGTAGCATCTCCATCCGTTTCCAAACAGGCGTGGGACTGTGCTAAAAAGGGAGAAGGGAGGAAACTGCTGGCAGGGAGCAACTTAGACCCAGCAGGTAGAAACAGGTGTCATTACCTACCTGCCTGGCTGCAAGCACCTGCCCCCAGATGGAAACAAAGTGGTTCTTGAGAAAACGGCACAGACGTGGCAACACGAGGGAGTTCACCATTTTATATTTCCTTTTTGCTGAAGGAGGTGTCTATGCTTCTCAATAGGACACTTTATTTATTTATTTTTCTAATTTTGCCTTTATAAAAGTGAAAACAATCTACTTGAAACCTTGATTATCCGTCTGAGTTTCGGCACAGTTGATGGTGGAAATGACTGCAGGATTATTTAAGATTTTAGTATGAAGAAAATATTGAAAAAATGGGTAGAAACTCTCTGTCACTGAATAGTAGTTTGAATAGAAATGACACTTTGTGAAACTCTGGATGCTAGAAAACTGATCATCGTGACTGTGTGCAAGTGTGGGTGTATTCTTCATTTGTCCCCAAGGTAAACCCACGGCATGCTTATTATATGGTCGATAGTTTATCTCATATACACAGACGCATACTGCACATGAAGCCAGAAAGTGTCCTTTCTGTTGTATTGGCTCTCTTGACTCTCATGTTTGAGGTAAATGCTGCTGATCCAAGCCTTTTTCTCTGCTCTTCATGCCATTCACTGCCTGAATCATGCACATATTGAGCATATTAAATTCATTTTTTTCTTCCTGTTTTTGAATGTTAAAGCTCTGACATCCAGCTTTAATTGGAATATGTTTACATTCACATGTTAGGGAACAGAAAGTAGTTAGAAGTTAAGTACTCATCATGCATGTAGTTTCTGTTTGATATATTGATATGCTATTTAGCAGTGAAACACATGATCAGCTTGATTGGGATCATGTGAATGACTCGGCCAGCGGAGTTCAAGCCACCATAAAAACTTAAACAAGTTAAACACTGTTCACCTAATATGGATGTAAACACTAAAACTAAAATGCAGTAGTCACTGTTTCAAATCCAATATGCTGGAAAACAGAGTCTAAATGAAAAACACATCACCATCCTTATACTTTCTGACTACACTGCACCTTCCTCCCACATAGACTTATATACGTTTGTTGCTCCTTATTCCTTTGGGCCCATGCTCCCAGTTTTAACATCTATGGCACTCTACTAACCCATAATCTCATAAATTAGTCATCACTTCATTCCTACCCAAGGGTTTGTACTGTATGAATAATTCAGATTCATTCAATTGACACACAAGCAATAAAGAAATATTGCAAAATCCCGACTTTATTGGTGTTTTGTCTCATATTACTGTTGGGTAAAAGTGCAGCATGGGAGTTTTTTTTTTTATAAGTTTGACACAGTGAAAGGATATTTTTTTTTTTTTTTTTTTTTTTTTCCCATGGTTGTTATATTGCCTCTCCCCAGACCCCTACGCAAGCTTGGATATGATCTCCAACTGCACAGTACTGACTCAGACCAGGCCCAGTGTTGTCTCAGGGGCACAACCCTGAATAGGGAGTAACTCCAGCTCTCTGTTGAAGAATGAAGCTCATCCATGCACCCAGTTCAACAAGTCAGCCGCCCCCACCACCACCACCACCCTCTACAACTCTCATCTTCTCCCTTTTCAAATGATAATGTAACTGAACCATGCTGGATTTGCATTTTGGCCTCAGTCTCAGCAGCTTACCACAACACACCACAGGTCCCGTACTTTTGTTATTATGCATAATGGTAAAAAAATCCAGTTTCTGTGCCCTGTATCTACACCCCACCTCCCTACTTAATGCTTGATTTAAAACACTGATGGTATGTGGTGGGGGCTTGCTGCTCGGCTTGTGTGCTTCTGTACTGACAACCATCCTAATTATGACAAAGTGAATTGATGAAATTTGCCTCATGAGTAACATAAAAACAGCTCGCATCATCTGCTGTTTCCCCACCTCTCTCTCTTCAAAGCGCGTTTAGCGAAACAACAGACGATGACGATCAAAAGCAGAGCTCCAGCGCGTCTGCTGTCTTGATGTGTTTGGATTGTGGACAGCGTGCACATGATCACACACAAACTACAGAGAGGAGAAGAAGAATGGTGATTTTTACATGCAACTGTCATCTGTTGTTTCCGTACGCTCTTACCTGTTCATCCCACAACCATCGGCTGTCAGTACACCTGCCAACATAATAAACAGGTGATATTTTTCCCAACGGATGCAGCACTGCTTTCAAATCTAGCAGCGATCTGTTAACCTAGTTGCAAATACCCGGTTGTATTTATTGAAAACCACAGTATATATAACCCATAGATTAATTATGGTTACATTAGATAGATGTGCAACTGTGATGGAGAATCAAAAAACCTTTTTTTAAGGACAACAAGAGTTTGTCAAGATGCATGGATATTATTTCTAGTGCTTAAAACAACAGTCACATGCTCATATGTACATTGCTGTACTTTTTTTGGTCACTTTTTGTTTCAGTGTAAATGATGGGGGATCAAAATCTATGGTCCTTTTTTTTGTACAAATATACATCCTGAAGTTTAGATAAAGCTAATGTTATGCTTCAGCAGTCTAAGTTAGACAAATCAATTAAATGTCTTTCAACGTTGCAGCACAAAACTATTTCACTGCTGCAGAGAGAAATTTCATACCGAAAATAACTTTGGAAGGTGTATCCGCTTGACTTTTAAAATATGTTTAGCTTTTGGCTATGATTTAGGATTGCATTTTCTCACAAAACATAGAAAAAAAAATGCACTGTCAACCTTTACCGTGAGGCAGTAAAGGCTTCTATAAGGGGAAATATAGGGCAGCGTCTTTTTTAAATTAAATGTTTAAATGGCAAAGAACTACAATGATAAAACACTCCCAAACAACACTGGTCATCAAAATGAAGTGACGTCTTTCTATTATATAACTAAAGTTTTTCATGCATAGCCAGACTAGTTTATGAAGCTGTGTGTCCGCGCTATCGAACATTAAAATAGAAAGGCTTGTATTCAGATCTAGTTGAGCATAAATAACAACTGTAGACATGTTTGCTGTGCCAGCAGTTAAAAGCAGTACCAAACCTTTGCAACTGATCACAATTAAACCGCTGAGCTAAATGGTACAAGGTGGCGAACATCAGTTTGAGGGAACAGCGTTTGTTTTTTTGGGGGTTTTTTTTTGTCACGATACGCCTGATTCATTTATTTGGATTTGGGGGCGGGGTGGGGTGTGAGAGAGGGCAACGCAGTCAAAAGTTCATGTACAGGAAATGCAAAGAACAACAATCTGGCTCTTATTCGTGGAAATAACTCTGAACAAATTGGGCACAGAGGCTACTGACAGAGGAAAAGCCAGACTAGATGACCATCTGGCCCTCACTGTGTCACTGACCCCAGCTGATCCGCTGTTGAAACTTTCCTTTAAATAACTCCACTCTTTACTGCCAGACTCTTCTTAGAGCCTGAGATCTTGGACGGAAAAACGCTCTGTTGTAAACACTGGGTTGCGTGCTTGATTACAGTTGCATATTTGTGTGCGTGAGTGCAATGGGCTCAATGCTGATTGTGTGCACAAGTTGATTGGTGGTGATTTGTGTGAATTAGTGAGGGAGGGATACAGCGACACAGCAAATTGAGTCGGAGATTGTGGAATCGTTGACTAGAGTAACACTGGAGCTTTCTACATTACTCGTCTTTTCAGTCACAGAAGAAAAGAAACGAAACACAACACAAATCCTCTCAACACAGATCTACCCAAGGTTGGTACCTCTCTAAAACGATCCCCTCTCGCTTCAAACCTCTTCATTACTCAACTAACAAGCCTCTCGAGTTGAGAGTGCTGTGCATTCTGGCACATTTCAGGCATTTCTCAATAATTAAAGGGAAGGGGTTAAGCAGCACTATAGCTTGCCTCTAAGCGATTTATTTCTTTTCCTGTTGGGGGGCCCGTCGGGACCAAACATTGATTCACCGTATGAAGGTATGGCGGCAACGTGTTCTGCCTCGTGTCCCAGGGCGTCGAGGCTGCAGAAGCATGCCGCTGCCGCTGCATTTCAGCATGGCAAACACGGCTGATCCTGCAGGCTCCAGGCGAGGGATCAAAAACCTGGCAACTGCACCGTGCCTGAATAAATTTTTCCCCTCCTGTGTTTTTTTTTCTTCTCCTCCTCTTTTCATATTTATCATTCATTACTAGTGTATAAATAAGTAATGCAGGATCAATCAGCTGAAACTTGGCTAAGAGGAAGGCTCTAGGACTTTATAACCGAGTCATTTGAATAAGAGGACGAGTGGCTTTTGTTTTTTTTTCAGGTCTTGTCAGAAAACATTCCCACTCACGCTCCCAGTGGATTTGACTCTTAATTAAACGCTGCCTTTAAGCAAATTGTTCATATTTCATGAGTGCATGGTGACGGGAATGGAAGAAATCCTGTCTCCACAGAAGATGTTTGCATGTCTGACTGTGCGATGCTATATTCACGTTGGCGTCTGCACACGCCCCAGCTCGTCTGTGTTTGCGCTGCCTTTGTATCCCTCACTTCCTGTCTGTTTTCTGCTCTCTCTATCATCACCACTGTAAAAGCCCGTTCACAGCCCCTGAAACACTTAATTGACTTTTCATTGATGCGAGCTGTAATTGGCTTTTAATCACCGTTTTACATCATGTTTTGATATTCAAATCAGCGGTGTCAGCTCAGAGAAAAGGGGCCTTTTCAGTGCCACCGCTGTCATTCACTGTGGCTGATCCTACAAGAAGAGCTTCTCAATATTGATGCCGTGTTTAACATGTTTTCCTTAGCGCTCTGATTGGAGGGGAAACTACAGCAAGCTTGGTGCACAAGGCCACCTCTGGGAGGACAAACCTAAATACTGAATGACAGTTGGTTACTCGTTGTGTGAGAGGAACATTTGGGCTGAATCGAGCTAAACTGCAACCACCTAGACTCATATATATATATATTATGTTTTATTCCATTTCTAATTATATCAAACATTTACTCACAGTACATGAATAGTACCACTGATATCTCATATGATAAATGTCTGAATAGCCTTATTTATACATGAAGAAGGGTCCAAATGATTACTACCTGTTTTCTAATTTAAGCATATATTGTCTTGTTTAAACATCGCCTTTTGTTCTTAAAATGTCAATACTGGTAGGGGAAAAAAAATGTTTATCTGAATCAATATTTTCCATTTTTAAACGGATACTGTTTTTTGGCAGGTGGCCACATCAGGCATGAAGCTGCGTGTTGCGAGCATCGGTCGATCGTTCAGGGTCAGTTTCCTGCCTACGCTCAGCGCTCTGAAAGCGGTTCCCACGCTCTTTGCTACCGTTGGAGGAAAGATGAGAATAAGCATCAGAATCAGACTTATTGTTGTTTCTTTTCTTGCTACTGTGAACACAACAAGACTGTTGTTGTTGTTTGTGCTCTGCTCGGATGGTTCCGGCTCTTTTTCTCACTTCTCACAGAATTATTTTCTGTTTTTGTTCTCCTTCCTTTCCCCTCGTTGTCACTTCCCGTCACCGTCTCTCCATTTCTTTATTTCATTTTGTTCATTTTACTTCCTTTTCCCATCTCTGTTTTACTCTCTCCTCTCTCCCTGGTGGCTGAATGATTGTGAGTGACGTTTAGCAACTCTTCAGCCACCGGGAAGGCTTTGGGAGAGAACCCGCTCTTTTAGAGCGTCCGTGATGCTCCCCAACAAATTGTGACACTAAGACGAAACGTAAGCTGGCAGCCGGCGTGTAAACCATTCAACTCTGCAGACCTTGGGACAGGTTTTTTTTCTTTCCACGGTTCTATAAGATTCATTCCCCTCTCTTTTCACTCTCTGGCTTCCAGCTGGAGAATGTAAAAGCATTTCTCTTTTCCTTCAGGAAGACGTGACCTGAAGGCTTGTGAGTTATTGCACCGACAACGCCCACAGCCACCGTCCTCCGCCTTCCTCTTATACTTTATACTTTAACTTGATTTAAGTAAGTCATTCAATTAAAGTCTTGCACGCAAACTTATTTTTCTCATGCATCCACACGACCGAAGCCGCCCTGCATCCCTGCTGAAGTTTTTTTTTCCTACCTTAACATACAGAAATCATTTTCCAATCCATTTGCCCCGTGTGATTAATTTTGGGCAAATTGTGAGAGAGGCAATTATTATTTCAAGTAATTTTAGGTATTGCTTAATATTCAATGTTGACCTTAGGCCATTCTTTCGACACTGTATTAACTATAAATCATGGAAAATGACAAGGCAGGAACAAGCGCAGCCAGACACCTGATTAAGAAAAGTATTTCTGAGAACGTCCTGTGATTCATGTAGGTGGTAAAACCACACACTGTGCACAGTCTCACCGTAACATTAACTCATTGGTTGAGCAACCTTTCATATTAAGCTTCAGCAGGTCTCCTGTCCAAGCCTTCATTAGCGATGCCCCATTATCTGAATCTCTGCGCCTCTGAGGCTATAAACCAGGCTGATAACGAGGCTTGCCATTTAAAAGGCCACAGTATTCTCTCTGTCGCGTCTCATTACGAACCACCGTGGAATTTGTTTACACTCCTCTCCTGCCCTCTTATCAAGACCTGTTGCTGTGAGGACCATAGCCGCCTAAAAAGCCTTCATCAAAGAAAATGGGTTTTAAAAATTGTACATTACAGTTAAGTGCAGTTACAGTATACATTTCTCTTCCTCTGCTGCCCTCCCTCCCTCCCTCCCTCCCTCCATGTTTCTTAGCTAGATCAATCTCATTTCTGCACAATTGCACAGATTGTAATCTTTTCCAGCTAAAAAGGGGGAAACTTGAAATGGAGCCATTCATCATAGAGTAAACAGCATAACAGAAAGGCAGAAAGAGAGAGAGAGCAGGAGAATGTTAAGAGAAAACGCTCCGGGTAAAGAGAACAGAAAAGAAATCGCCACTAGAAAAACAAACAAACCACGACACCCTCCGGCGTGGACAGAAGTGCCGTCCCCCCGGCTCTCATGAGGATGTGACATTTAAGAAGGAGGTGTCTTGACTTTGCAGGCCTAATTAACATCCCAAAATATGCCAGCTGGAGATGGACACCCTGCCAGTGCCGTGTCTCCTTTTTTCGTCCATGAAGTTCTTTACTTCTTCTAGACATAACTGGCTCTCGGTGAAAGTTCCCTCATGCCCCGAGGTCTTTATTGCGTGACGATGCACACAGGCTCCATCAGTGTCGTCTCAAATGTTCCACTGTGGTCACTTTATTTGCCATTGCCAGAGGTGTCGGGCAGCGGAAACCATGGTGACAGTGTTAGGCATGAATTGTTGAAGGTAGCGGAGCCCCCCTGGGGGCACCACAGATCTGACTACAAGAATCTGTCGGGCTCGATACACTCGAGCCCACAGCCTCGCCTCAACACAGCAATGCTAAAGCTGTTATATTATTTCCATTTGTATATAACATGTCTTTTATCATTTTCCTGACGTCTTGGTTCGTAAACGGGCATTGATTCGGTGTCGTCCTGCGATTATCGTGCTAATTATTCAGTCGTAACTGTTGATTTCAAGCTGTTTGCTGCATCTGAGAACAAGTGTATCGTAGGATTCCTCTCAGAAATGACCACCAGGCGTTAAACTCTCCGGCACCGCGCCTCATTTCAGGCATCCAGCAGTTATAAATTCATACAATAGTTGATTCACTACACTGCACATTTTCCTCCTCAGGCTCAGAAATCTTGTTTTGCTTTAAGCCCTGTGACCATATAGATGTTTTAGAGCAGTGGATGTAAAATCTTCACTCGCTATTGTCTTACGTGCATCTCCAGTCACATTTAATTACCTGCCTACTGCTATTTTCTGCACAGCTACATCACCACAAAGCTAATTTAAAAACTCTTTTTTTTTACACCAACATTTCTGCACAGAAACATGTACGTTTTCATAAATTGCACACAGGCCGCGACAGGCACAGACGCTTTATGTTTTCATTTTAGAGCCCGTTTGATTTCTGCCTTGTTTGTGTTACACATCTGTTTTTAAACCAATAACAAAAACTGTATTCACTCACACCACTGCTGTCCATAAGGAGATGATAATGTTAGTGTCTGAGCACAAGGAGTTGTATGACAAGCATGACAGTGAGTACAGAAGTGAAAGACAACACATGACGATGGCGAGGGGGGCTTGAAATGTGTCTTAACCTTCAGATTAAAAACATGTAGATGACTCTGTAACTACATGCAAAGGAAAAAATAAATAAACTACATGATACAGGAAGTGTGCAGGCAGCATGAAAGAACAGACTAAATGAAGCCTGTATAGTTATATAGAGCACAGGAGGAGGGTTCACATGTTCCTGCTGTTAATTTGCACCATCGTTGGTGTGAAGTTTATGTAACCGAACAGGACTGAAGACCCCCCCCCCCCTTTACTCTACACATGATGAATAACATGAACTGATATTTCATAAGCATGTGGAAATATTTTTGCTGCTTTGTGACGACAGTATTTAGACGGAGCGGTATACACATTGTTACAGGTAGCAGTGATTTTTGAACCTCAACCTCAATGATACAGCATGAATCTATACACCAGGTCTGATTCAGAATAACCAAAAATACACCAAATAAATAGGCCGCCTCCTGGTGTCAGTGTGTGTGTGTGTGTGTGTGTGTGGTTTATTGTGATTTATTCATCACCTCTGTGTTTGGCTGCTTATCAGCAGTGCAGGCAAGTATTGAGCTTGTGGAGATGACAGAATTGCAGGGCTGCTGTGCTGGGCTGAATCTCTGAGCCCCGAACAATAGACGATGAAAATGAGAGTGGCAGCGCGGGGGGTGGTGGTGGTGGTTGTGGTGGAGGTGGTGGTGGTGGGGGGTGTTGTCACTCATGTGAAAGATGGATGCCACACAGAGTCTGGGCTGAAAGTGGGACAGCTCTCAGAAGGACAACCGAGAGACAAGGGGCCAAGAAATAATGTCAATCTCTAGATGTCCGTGACTTCAAAATCAGCAGCCCGGGCTGATGTTTGAAGGATGATTCGGCAGCTCACTCTCTGTTTCACTATCCAAGTGTGATAAATAATAAGCGTGAGCGGTTTGGTTTTGATCTTTCGGGGAGCCCCTCCCTCGCTGTCAGTTCAAATGAACCTCCAATTTTCGACTTCGTGCCTCTGTGCTCTTACGGTAGGTGGAGTTTCTCTCCCACTGGTAGTAAATTCCAGTGACATTTCATCGTCTTTGATATCCTTGATTGTGTACTCCACCTCAACTAAAACACTGCCTCTCAGCCTGTGCAGGTCTCTGTGGACTGTCTCCACTGATCAATTCCTCAGCCCATCTGTCTGCCAGGCTTATTCACAGGGCCGCACAGTAGGCGAGACGAACCCTCGCGGCAGGAGTCTTCATTAAACCAATCCTCCATCCCTCCCTCCCTCCTCCTTCTCTTCTACCTCTCCCCAGGCCTGGGAAAAGTTAATGAGAATATTCGATCAGCTGGTGCCCCCACCTCTTATCTCAGCCATTGTATTGCTCCCACTTTGAGTTATTCACATAGTTAGACGACGGCTCCTGACCTCCATTCCCACCCCAAACTCCAGTCATCTTCCAGAGCTCGTTTTTTTATACCTCAGCCATGTTTACCCGCCATATGATATGAAATAGTCTTCATTTTTAAAAGCGGATCCCTGAAAGATACACATTAAATGTTATTTCTTTGGCCATTTAAACACTTTTAATTACAAGATTAATTATGAGATGTTACGCCACCTGATCCTGATGCATCTTATCAGTTTACTTAGCAGAAGACAAACTAAGCCGTAGTTTAACTTATCAACTATATGGCATTGGCAAACCTGCTTCAATGTACAGGAAAAACCTGTATCGGCCGAACCCCTCTCTTCAAGGCTGTCTACCTGGTGCTGTGCTGTGCTGTGCTGTGCTGCGCTGTGCTGTGCTATGCGTGGGAGTGATAGTGTGTCTCAGTTGTTCTGCCAGAGAAATGGATTTGCAGTGATGGATGGCATCAGTGGCACTGTACAAGGGTCAGCCTGTTGCTGAATCACAGCTTTAAACTAATTTTGTGGGCACAGCGGAGTCATTGTGCTTTGTACCCGAGCTCGGGACCTGGCTCGTCTAAGCGCCCTGCCGGGGTTTGCATGCCAATTACCCCCACCGACCTGCCAAGAGCGAGCGAGCAGGCGAAGTAAGGAAGTAAAGAAGTATTTGCTCACTCGCTGAGGCACACACTTTCCTTTGGTGTCGTTGTTATTCAGTGCCACAGGTAGCAGGGACAGTCACGCTGTGTAATACTCTATGGGCGACTCCCAGAATCATTTAATTAAACTGGTCACAGTCATTTTGCTTCGCTGTTTTGAGATTGTTAACAGAAGTTGCTTATTTTAGTTTCTGCATGATTCACCACATCTTGGACATCTTAACGAATTATTAAATTTTTATGCTCTAAGCTTTGAGATCTGTCTTAAAACTTTTTAGCTCAGTGCACAGTGTTTACCTCGTACGCGCTCTGCAGACTGATGGAGCAACTAAACGGAAAGAATATCAAAAAAGACTTTAGAGGTATTGAATTAATTTCACTCAAAATCCCGTCTTGGTCTCATTTTTAATTTTCCACAGACTGTTAAGCTTTGTACAGATTTTGTACGATGATAAGAAGTTGAGCATTTGGGGAAAACATCTTGAATTAAAAAAAAGAAGAAAAGAAGAGTCGTTTGGTTTTTTTTCAGGGTGTGATTTGTGAGCTTTACACCTCTCACACCCTGTTTAGGAATTACGCCACAATAATCTGTTTCGATGACAGGTTTTGTTATAGCAGTTGAAGCCAAAAAAAAGTTGCACCTGGACTCACCTGGATAGTGTGTTTTTAAATCGAGCATGTACGAAAGGAAAAATATCTACTTTTTAAATCATCTTACATTGTTAGACGTAATTAACTCTTTTGGTGCAACAATCAGAGAGGATGAGCACAGATTTGATTTCAATCAAGGTGCTTTCTTCATGGTGAATAAATATACTATAAATAGAGCCTGAAGACATGTTTATGTTGTGAGCTGTATGTAATCATGGTTGTCCAATTAAACGTCATTGTACTTTGTTTAATTTTTGGACTACAGTGTGTGGAAATCCCCACCATCCTTTTTAAACCTCTCAGTTTAACGTTTCTATTGACAGGTTATCGATACGGGCCGGCCTGACAGTATTGTTCAGCTCATATCCCCGGCGATCGCTTCTCTCCTCCCTTTTTTAGATTCAGACAGCAGGATTCATGGCACCAGTGTGTGACCTCAAACGCGTTCGGGTCCGTAATGCATTAAGATGAATGCAGCCGTCCCACCGTCAGATGATGAATTGCGGGCTGCAGGGGAGGCTCTCCGCTATGTAAAAGAGGCGCTTGCAGACATGGCACTTTCATCAATCAGAAGAAGGGGAGGGGGGCGCTGTAATGTTATTATACTGCAGAATGAGGAGCCTCTGTTTATATGCAGCAGACCCCCCTTTTCTCTGGATAATACTTTTCCCCATGTGGGATGAACCTGAACTGCACACATGCAACATGTTTGAGGTTCATTCAGCTTTACCCCACCGTGTAGTCAGCTGTCCTCGTACAGGTGTAAAGTTGCCATATCCACCCTACAATTTTGTTGTTTTGCTTCAGACGGCAACATCAAGGCTTCAATTAAGGTGACATCGGGAATCTCACATTCACACACTCCCAAAATCCCAGCAGAGCTCCCTGTCAGCGAGTCTGGAGCTGCTTAGTCAAGAGTTTGGCTCGGTGTTGCAGCTGAAGGGTTCATGGTGCAAATACAGGTTGGAGTCATTTCCAGGTGACAGGTGCAGTCGTGTTCTTCTTTCTGCTTTTCTTTCTTTCTTTTGTTCTTGACTCCTTCAAACTAGAGCTGGGCAATAGATTTATATTGATATTATGAAAAAAAAACAGATATCCTCTGGGAGGTCAGGTCATCAAGACTCTGTTACAGTTGAATAACTGCATTTAACTTCAAGCATTTCCTAAATCCTCAGTAGCAAATTGCACACAATATGTTATACCTTTGCTGATTATTCAATTGAGAAACGTTCAATGACATATTGTGAGTTTTTAAAACAAATTTCTCTATATCATTATACAGCATGATGACGTATGAGATATCAAAGGTCTCATCAGATTCTTCATTATTATTATTTAATCAGACATATCCTGACATACCACCAGGAAATAAAAGTTAAAACTATTGTAGACAGTCCTTTTATTCAGGTGCAGGAAAAATAAGTTTGACATATTGTTAAATGGGAAAAAATGGTTTTACTTCAAAAGTACAGAGACTCGTGTACTGCATCGATTGAAGATTATAGTAATATAGCCCATCTTGGTATATTGTACCTGTCACCTGTATATTGTATTGTTTTTCTACAAACGACACCTTTCAGCACCTCACAGGATCTAATCTTTTTTTTTTTTGTGTGTGCGTGTGCATTTCTGATCTCTTCCTTGAAACCTACCATATCGCTACCTCTGTGTTCGCTCCTCTCTCCCTTCCTGTTGCTACCCTCTCATTCTCTCTGCGTGCGGTCGCTGAGTTGTGGCAGTTCTTTCGGTGGGAGGCGTGGTGTAACCCCGGCTGTTTTGGCAGATAAGCCTCAGCCTGCACACCTGCTTCCCTGCCGCTCGTCAGCCAAACAAGACTCGCGTTGTCACCGGAAGGTTGCCACCTCGACGGATCCACCAGCAACTGCCCCAACGCTTCTAATTCTCATCCCCGGGAAGGATGGAGAGCATCCAAATCTCCTTGAAACAAACGGCGAATGTGGAAGTCTCCGAAGAATTAAACCGTCGAGTGGTAAAATTGTTCCTTGTCTGTTCAGAAATGAAATGAATGAAAATTTTATTTATTTTTATTTCACCCAAAAAAAACAACTTTTTAATGTTTTTCTTTTTTAAGAGTCCTGGTAAAACGGCAGCACGGTTTATAAAGTCAACTAAAATTGACAACTAGAACTGCAATAATGGATTGATTGATTAATCAACAAATTATTTTGATAATCTGTGTTATTGGTCAAAGCAAAATTGCTTTTTTTCCAACTTTTTTTTGTTTTTTTTTTCAAACTGGCGCTACGGTGGTGGATGAATGTATGAAAGCTGGCGGTACAGTGGTGGATGAATGTATGAAAGCTGGCGGTACAGTGGTGGATGAATGTATGAAAGCTGGCGGTACAGTGGTGGATGAACGTATGAAAGCTGGCGGTACAGTGGTGGATGAATGTATGAAAGCTGGCGGTACAGTGGTGGATGAACGTATGAAAGCTGGCGGTACAGTGGTGGATGAATGTATGAAAGCTGGCGGTACAGTGGTGGATGAATGTATGAAAGCTGGCGGTACAGTGGTGGATGAACGTATGAAAGCTGGCGGTACAGTGGTGGATGAATGTATGAAAGCTGGCGGTACAGTGGTGGATGAATGTATGAAAGCTGGCGGTACAGTGGTGGATGAACGTATGAAAGCTGGCGCTACAGTGGTGGATGAACGTATGAAAGCTGGCGGTACAATGGTGGATGAACGTATGAAAGCTGGCGGTACAGTGGTGGATGAACGTATGAAAGCTGGCGGTACGGTGGTGGATGAACGTATGAAAGCTGGCGGTACGGTGGTGGATGAATGTATGAAAGCTGGCGGTACAGAGGTGGATGAACGTATGAAAGCTGGCGGTACGGTGGTGGATGAATGTATGAAAGCTGGCGGTACGGTGGTGGATGAATGTATGAAGGCGGTACAGTGGTGGATGAATGTATGAAGGCGGTACGGTGGTGGATGAACGTATGAAAGCTGGCGGTACGGTGGTGGATGAACGTATGAAAGCTGGCGGTACGGTGGTGGATGAATGTATGAAAGCTGGCGGTACGGTGGTGGATGAACGTGTGAAAGCTGGCGGTACAGTGGTGGATGAACGTGTGAAAGCTGGCGGTACGGTGGTGGATGAATGTATGAAAGCTGGCGGTACGGTGGTGGATGAACGTATGAAAGCTGGCGGTACAGTGGTGGATGAACGTATGAAAGCTGGCGGTACAGTGGTGGATGAACGTATGAAAGCTGGCGGTACAGTGGTGGATGAACGTATGAAAGCTGGCGGTACAGTGGTGGATGAATGTATGAAAGCTGGCCGTACAGTGGTAGATGAATGTATGAAAGCTGGCGCTACAGTGATGGATGAACGTATGAAAGCTGGCGGTACGGTGGTGGATGAACGTATGAAAGCTGGCGGTACGGTGGTGGATGAACGTATGAAAGCTGGCAGTACAGTGGTGGATGAACGTATGAAAGCTGGCGGTACGGTGGTGGATTTACAGTCAGAGCTTTATGTCTGTGCCTCCAGCCAAAGAAGCGAGCGGTCGCCTGGTGAAAAGTGCCACAGTAAAGGTCAATAAACAGTGGTTCAGTTTATTGTGTGGCAGATTGAAAAGGAAATGATTTTGTGATGCAGGCAGGGAGGTGTGTGTGTGTGTGTGTGTGTGTGTGTGTGTGTGTGTCTGTGTTAGGTTGTTGATCTGCAGCCTTGTGCCCTGTTCTTCCCGTTGAGGGTTTCTCTTGGCAGCGAGTCTTCCAGCTGACCTGTCAGTGTTAGTCAGCCTACAGGGCTGTGAAATGACCCACCACAGGGCAAACCTGGGGCACAACCTCTTTCAGCTGTTCCTTTTTACACCGTTGCTCTCCAACTATGTTTTCTTCCATCTCAGCTTTATATTGTTGTTTTTATTCCCTGCTTTATATTCACTCTTTCACGTAGGCAGAATCTCTAACCTTCTCCAGAGAGTTAATGTTTCCTGTTTGGATCCAGTTTGCAAGGCTTCAATAGGAATCACTTAATGTAGTGAGAGAAGAGACGGACCCCGTTGCCCGTCTTGCTTTCTGTGGTTCTTGGCTGTGTCTGATCCTCTTGCATTATGTACAAAATGAGAATGCCAAGTTTCTTTTTTGTTTTCACTTGAGTTGCTCCAGTAAAAATCACTACTTAATGCTCACAGTACTCGGTACACCGACTCTACCTGCACATTTAAATGACCTTTTTTTAATTTTTTTGGGGGAGTTTGGTTACAGGACCACATCCACGCTGCTCTGGCCCAACTTGCCTGGTGTATTAGACTTTTCCTCTGATGGTGAAGAGATGGATGATGGAAAGAAATTGATCATCATGACGTGGACATCAGTCAAGCTGACAAATGGCAGCCCCAAACTTGGAAACCCATTAGCAGACAGAGGCAGGAGTGAAGCGGGGCCAAGACCCACTGATTTCCATGACTCTCCTTTCCAAAACAAAAGACCCGTGCCAGGCCGCGACACGGCAGCGGGTGTTAGAACCACCTCATGTCCCTTCTGGCCTTTCGCTGCTGTACCAGCCAGCATGTTGACATAGGGCTGAGCCCCAGTCATTAATGACCAAACCCTCCAAAGAAACATGAAGGGGTCAAGCCGTCTTTCCATTTAACTGTCATGACTCATGCAGTTGGCAAACGGCTTTGTGGCAGCTGAAAATAAGCACTTTGACTGGCATTATGTATTTACCGCCCAGTGTTTACAGTTTATCAACACTGATGTCATAATCGAAGCTGGATTTTGGACAAAGTAAATGGAATAAGGCCTCCTCACACGCACGTGCTAAATTAAAGCATATGTGAAGCCACAGTTGTTAAACTCTGGCGTGTCTGCGTTTCTCTGTCCTCCCCTCGCTGGACATGTGCCAGTTTTGGTATAATTTTGATTTAGAAACTGATTTTCACTGCATGGGCTGTGAACAAACAAGAGACATGAGAGGTTAGCTTTTCTGCTTTTGACTGAGCTCCACAGAGAAGAAATTGTGTTGTGTAGGCATCAGCAAGTGCCGTGTTTTTCTTTGTGTCTGTGTTTTAGCAGCTGCTTTTGTAAAGGAAATATTGTGGTGTTTTGGTTTTGTTTTTTTTTGTGTTTAAACAGAAATAAAGAGTCTGTAGGGGTGAAGTAGAGAGGGAAGTATAAGCTTGTCTAACTGCTCTGCCAGAACTGTACAGCTTCACTTAGTGTAAAATAACACTGCATATGCCAAGGGATGTTTACTGAGATGTCTTGGAAATCATGTTTGATTCTTTGTCGCCAAAAATGGTGTTTGAGTGAAAATGAATCTGGATTGATGTGATAGTGTAAATATTTTATTAACAAGGCAGTTGGTTAGAATAACACATGCAGTGATTGATTTGACGATTGGTTTCAGACAACACTGCTCTTAAAAGAGATATGAGCAGAATCGACTGGTGCACTGACATTTTCTGCTATAGACAAAGAGAAAATTGGTGCCATTTAAGAGCACAATTATCACCAGTAAACAAAAATGCATCCTGAACTGTCTGATTATGTTGAAAGTAGTTGCCTCAACAGTTCAGACAGTGTCGCATTTCTCACTTGTGACACACAGGTAAGGGAGAGAATGCGACTTTTCAGGAAACGTCAAGGTTCACGTGTAGATATAGGATGAGGAATGCTGCCCGACTCTTCCTCGAACAACCCGCGTTTGTTGATGAGTGTGACGGTTTAAATCAAAACCAAACAGAAAGCTGCGTCACGTGGAATAAAACGTGTTTTTTTTTGTTTTTGTTTTTCCACTTTCCACCTGTGACCTGAAACAAGCTCATAACACCAGAAAGAAACCAAAAAGGGATTTTTCAACATGTCATAATACAAACCGATGGCTTGTTCTTCAAGACCCTGAACTTTTCTCTTTTGGGAGTAGATTTTTTTTTAAACTTGTGAGCATTACTACTTTACTCTTATTTAACCAGGATGTCCAGGGCTTTACCAGTGATGAAGTCTTGCCTTAAAAAAAATGGTAGCACAGATAAATACAGACTGAAGGACGAAAAAAACAACCTTGCATTTAGATACAATGTGAACCTCGACGTCTACCTTTTTTATCGTCGGTTAAATCTCCCCAACAAAACAGCAATCGACTCGTCCATCCGTGGTTTCCTATCGGAGGGGATTTCAAGACAATATGGAATTTCATATACCATCTAGATGCGGTGTTTACTGAAGAGCTTTGCACACCAGGAAACGAGCAAACGGAAGATTAAGAGTGTGGCTGTCGACAAAAGGGATAGCGTTGACAAGGCAACGGGAGCTCATTATCTCGTCGTCTATGCTGGTCCACGGCGCGCCATTGATGGGTGCCAGAGGAGAGTTTGGAGCAGACAGATGGGGTCGCACCCTACACAAGACGATTTGAGCAGGAATAACACGTTTACGGAAATGACACGTCAGGCGCTGTAATCCTGGATTACCTGCCTGCCTCGCTCTCCTTCGCCGTGCGTCCCGCGTGTCGCACATTCCACATCAGACGAGATAACAAACGGCAGCTCAGCCTCAGCTGCTGTGAGACCGTGTTTGATCCGTATTGTCAAGATCCAAAATGTGTGCAGCGGGGGCCCAGATATCTCACCGCCCCCTGCTCCACTCATCCTCTGCTGTCCAGTTTTTCTTCAGAGGCTGCAGTGCTGGGACAGGTGAGACTGAGGCATAAAGGATGTGTCTCTCTCTAGTCATCTGGCTGCCATGACGACCCGTACGACTGATCATATCCGATTTTTGTCTGCATGCTGATCATATCTGCTCTAGTTCTAGTTGTACTTCTCTTCTAGTGATGAAAAGGATGTGCGTCACGTCTGTTTTGTTTAAATTACATTTCAGTCTCTCAGAACGTATCAGACGTTGTCCTCATGTGCACCTGTATGAAGGCATTGGACATCAGGTGTGTCTGTGAACCGCTCTGAAACAAAAGAAGTGAAGGTCCTGCACAGAATACAACATTTTATTGAACAAGCTGCTAGTCGGTATTTATCTACATCACATGTCCAACAGTATTTAATTAGGTTATTATGTTCTGTGTATACAGCATTTGGTGCGAGAGAGAACCTTTAACTTTTTATTTATTGAAATAACTCATTTAATTAGGTTGTCATTGAGCCAGCTTTGGGCTGGGATTCAATATTGATTCAGTTCAGAGATATTTCAGTTACGATACTAATTTTTTAATGTGCATGAAAGAGATTGACACCAGCCTACAGCAGTCTACATGTACATATAGTGCGACTCTACAGTCTGTGAGTCCTGCCGCCATGTGACATTTGACGAGATCTCGCGTGACCACATCTTGCACAACGTGATCTTGGCAGTTAAATGCATCATTACCGACCGATATTGGCTCATTTAAACAAGGATGTGTAGCTTTTTACTGTTCATACTGATTAGAAAACACCAATTTCAAGTAAACAAAGAGCTTCAGACTCTGTGAATGAGAACGCTCCTCAGTTTGGGCTGCTGCCATTGGTCAGATTACAACCTCAGCAGGTTGGACAAGAAAAGCCTCCAACAAACAACCCTGACTTTTTCCTTTTCTTCAGTCCTCATCCTCAACATTTTATGTCGAGAGTTTAACAACCACAATTCTTTTGCGAGTTGTTTCCATTTCTGTCTCTCGGCAGTGAGGCTTTCTTTGCAGGATGTGTTCTGCTGCCGGTGTTTACTGAGGGGTATGTCGTGTGTCTGCAAGAACTGAGTGGGAGAAAAGGATTTAGTTTTTCTTTTCCTGTTCATCATTTGCATGATTTGGGTTGGAAGCACAGTGGCAGCCTGCAGGATTTTTAGTCGCATTTAGTTGGCACACACACACAGTTGCGTAGCTCCAAGAGCGGGCACAGATTCCTTCAAGAGGGATTGTTCCTCACTTGTGTGGATCGTATACGTACGTTAAATCTTTTTACGTATGTATAAAATCCCTTGCAGAACAGCCTTCTTTAGGCTGAATAGAAACATGGTACACTGTGACAGTACCACTGAATCTAGAAACCATTTATTAAAATCTAACCAGAGCAACGAAACATGACATTTTGTTATAATATCTGAAGGCTTTCTGATTTGTCCTTTTTTTCACAAAAAGCAGAAATGGAAAAGGGAATAAAATAAAACAAATGTTCAATGTTCATAAGTGGAGTTAAGATGAACGATTCACAAGCTCTTAATCAGGTCGGAGATCTTTAAAAATTGCCTTTAAAGTTGACAGAAATTTACCTCCGTGTGAAACCGACTGAGCACAAACGTCTTGATTTGATCAAATTGAAGGGCTGAATGTTTCGTGTCTGTCATCACGTAGAGTCGGTACTGATGCCACATCGTGCTTCATTGCCATTTCTTTGTCAGCTCACATGACGTTTACTTTTGACATTTTCCAGTTTAGCTGTCAAAATTATTGCAAGGACAAATAAGGCGGAAAAAAACCAAAAATAAAAACCATCTCATCAACAAAGCAGAACACACACTAACACTCTATTGTATACACTATTTGGCCAGTAACATCTGAGAGATTCACTGTGGCAAATCAAATATGAATAGACATTCATACATCCAAATTGATGTGCCACTCACTGTGGGAGGGAGACAATTGCTGTAATTGTGAAGAGGGTGACAAGATGTAAAAACAATGCTTCTGTCTGTCTGTGTCTCACTCACGCACACACATTCTGTCTATAAAAGCTCGGAGAGATGAATTTGTGCCTGCAGAGGAAAGTATTTGTATCCTAGTGTTTGCATAAATATGAGTTGAGGTGTTTATAGCAAGATGACTGTGGAGAGGAGGAAAAAAAATAAAAAATAAAAAGTCTCCTTTCAGTATAATGTGCTCTTTAATAAAGACACAGGTTGGCAGATTGGGAGTGTCAGTGCATGTGGCGTACAGCCTCTTCAGTTGATTTATGAGCGCGCTGCTCGGCTATTACATTACGGGCCCCAGTCCTATTCAGTGAGGGTGATGAGAACAGCCCACCTCTATTGAAACACTGCGGGTACAAGCGTTTTGTTTTAGTGGAATATCACTGCTTTTTGATCAAGGAATTACATATGAGGAGAATCTAATCATGATGTCTGTGCCGTAGATGTAGCTCATCTGTTAGTGTTTGTGCTTTCGTCCTTCAGAGTTTGCATGTTTTAATGGTAATACTGTTTGGAATTGTTTACATCTTCATTGAATTGCAAATTGTAAACGCCTCTTTATTGCGTAAACATTATTATGCATCAGCTGCACTCGCACGAAGAAGCCGAAAGGAAAAAAAAAGTTTTTAACCTCTCGAGGAACGATTGAGGGAAAGCACACTGCAGAGAGAAAAGGTGCAAGTCTGCATTTTCTCCCCTCCCCTTCGCTCTATGTGACTTTGGACCCGGTCGGTTGCTGAGGCGAGAGGCCAAAGTTCACACCGCTGAGCGCCGCAGACGAAAAGGCCAGTTGTCAACCGCCGGCGGAGGGGAAAACAACGGGGCACCAGACAGAGCGGTTTGGAAAAAGGACGAGTCAGGGTCGCTTTCAATTAGCGCAGCATGTCGTCACTGCAGTGAGCCACAGGGGCTGGGAGGAGGGGGAGGAGGAGGAGGTAGGAGGTAGGAGGGGGGCTCAAGGAAGAAGAAGGAAAGAAAATAGACAAACGCGTGTT
Source organism: Pampus argenteus (assembly GCA_036937835.1). Taxonomy (NCBI): domain Eukaryota; kingdom Metazoa; phylum Chordata; class Actinopteri; order Scombriformes; family Stromateidae; genus Pampus; species Pampus argenteus. Next base: position 23,572,141 of record CM072865.1, on the reverse strand, counting down.
GCTTAAAAGCTGCTTGTGGACATGTTTCCTTACATCAGTGATGTCAGAATCAGAAGCTTCGGCCTGTTGACCCCCTGAAAGCTGCATTGAAGCTGGTCAGTCATGAAGCTTCTCAGGATTTTGGCCTGATGCTATTTTACTTTCTTCCTTTCTGCGTTTCCTATCACAGTCCTAAAGGTCAACAGCAAGCCTCAACAATACCACATGACTGTGTTTGGCTGTATTATCCCTTGAGATGATGATGATGATGATGATGATGCGTCAACAGGTTCGGTGTAATAAAGCTCCATCTTTAGACCTTTTGTTGTTGCTACAGCAGGGAAGTCTTGCAGAGATGAACTTTGTTAGATATGAGCGACTGACTCAGAACTGGCTCCCAACAGGATGGAGGAGCAGAATAATTAATGGCTCTAATATTCTTTGTCATCTTGACAGCTCCTCAAGAACTCATTTGTGAGAAGACGGCATAAAGACCCATCTCACTCTTAAAAAAAAAAAAAAAAAAAAAAAAAGCTTTATAAAAATCAGTCTGCTATGATTCATGAGATAAGAAGAAAAAAGCAGGCGTTAAATGGTGACGAGCCTCGTTGGCTGGTCAGTTTACAGATGACATCACTTCTGTCAGAGTTGTGACATGAATGTGGACGGCAGACTGCATTGCGGCATACAGTAATAAATTTTCCTTGTAATTTAGCAATTGGGCCAATTACATGTCTTCATGCTTTGTGGATTTTTCTTTTCTTTTTGTTTTTTTTTTCTTTTTTTGGGTTGAAAATGGCATAATTATTGCGCTAAATATATTAATGCATGCTGGGACTCTTCTCCAAGGTTGGCAGGAGCCGACAGAGGAGGATATAACTCTCCGTTGGTCTGCTGGTGCAGAGGCAGGCTGAGACGAATAATGCAGCTCCCTATTTGGAAGGCATTATCCCCTCAGAAGTGTGAGGCTATTTATGTTGAGTGTGGGCGTGTGTAATGAGTGTGGCCATACCAATGTGCCAATTAGTCCCGTACTCAGAAACTCATATGCATGCCTGCCTCGCCACTTGTCGGGAATTAAGATGTGATTTTGACAGAAATAAATATAGCAGCAGTGTTGTTATTGGGCTTGAATGGTTTTGGTTTTTAATTCTAATATCGATGGAGAAATATGTTGTTTGAATGTTTTCTAATCATTTTGGTATCTGGATGTAATTTCTTAAAAGCTTTTTTTTTTTTTTTTTTTTTGACGGTGAGACACTTAAATTGTTGTAAAAAAAAAAAAAAGGATAATTACGTGCTTCGTTTGAGTTTAATATACACACGTCATTTAGTAGCTTCACTTTTACTATTTCTTCTTTGCCCCTTCAGACTCAAATCAATCAATCAATTTAACAACACATGTGCAGCATTTAAAAATGTTGTCAATATCAAATGTTTCTGTAATGTGTTGCATGTTTTTTTTCTTGTGTCATTGAGCTCTGAGGGCCACCGTAGGTTTTATCTCCGAATGACAGCAGGGAGATTAAGTGGAACTCCACATCTACAAACCCCTGCATCCTTTAGCAAACGGCTGCGTTCAGCAACACTATCATTACACACATTACACGGAAACCGGAGAGTAGCGAGTAGCCTTATCATGTCATGTTTTCCAGATAGCGATGGCTAACGAGACACAAATGTGGGAACAGGAAGGGGAAATTGTCTCCAACGAGAACAGCAAATAACAGCAGTGTCGTCTTCAGTTAGCAGTGTGGTCAGTGCAGCCGAGTTGTTTTCTTTTTGGCGTGCACAGGTGCATCGTAGAGAGACATTGGACAATTTATTAGACATATTTTTTATGACAGAGACTTTTTCATGACAACATGCATTCGTAGTCTGAAAAGTCCTGGATATTTATCATCCGGCCGGGCTCCTCTACCCTCGTACTTCTCTGGCCTCCAGTCTATTACATTCTCCTCCTTTTCTAAAAGATGGTAATTAATCTAATTATTAATCAATCAGCCGTTGGGCCCCCCGCCTCCTCTGTGCTAATGGAGGATATGACATGCCTGGACTTTACATTATTAATACCGCCATTCCTGGAGCCCAGGGCGCCCCCCCTGTGACGCCCACAGCCAGGGGCCATTGATCACTACCACAACCCAGTGAGCACTGTAAGGCCTACTAGGAAATATAAAATAGTCAGTCTGCGTGGGGTGAATCTGTTTAGGGGCCTTTAGGGGAAGTTTGGTAAAGGAAGGATTCAATTTGCTCAGGGGATGTTGAGCACATGCAAGGATCCTGTGAGGGAGGTGTCGTATTGGTGGTGCATTGTGGTCTGCAGGGAAGTCTGTGGTTTTGAAGGAGATGAGGGATCGTACAAGTGGTGTTAATGGGAACGTTGTGCTCCGAAAAACTCATTTGGTTAATGGGGCTCACCTCAAAACTATTATGGCAGGATAAGGGGGCCTCTCTGCGGGACTATTTCTAGAAAATGAGATTAGAAATTATAGGATGCCACTAACGGTGGGGGCACAACGATCACAGTGTGGCAATGAAACAATCACGGCAACATTATACTTCATCTTCCCTGTGTTATATGAGCAGCCGGTCTAACAGCCCTCGGAGCTGATCTCATTTGCTAAAATCAATATTGCAGCCTTTTCTGTACATGCTAGAGGAAAAAACCCCAAAACAAAACAACACCTCTGTGTGTTATAGTGGACTGTAACAGCCACCGATGAGCAGAGATCATCCTGCATGTCTGTAACTGAATCTGCTGACCTTAATTTCTCCAATATCTGTGCAAACGGCTGTTAATCATGTTGTTATCCAGCGCAGGCTACATGTTGTTTTTCTGAGAACATGCTGTCAAGTATTTGGTGATGAGGGCTTGGCAACGGTTCAGTATTATTGTGTATTAGCTTTCAGTAGAAGCTAATTATGATCATATTGTGTCCGCTTTCTAAAGACTTTGGAGAATAAATGCCAAGAAACCTAAAACTGAGGCTAATTAAGAAACTTTATGTTGTTGTTTACTTACTGTGTTCATGAACATCATGACATTGACTTGAATGTTCCCGCCCAGCCCTGTTGGCTGTGATGGGTTTTGAAACATTTTCAGAGGTGACATCACCTCTTTTTACTCCACCAAGCTGTTTCCCATGACTAAGACCTGGTGTCATTTGGCAGAATGGCCGTAACTTTACCACAAACCAGCCGCGTATTCTGCTCGCTGTCTTTACACCACACAGGTTACCGTATGCCACCGTACAGGGCCCCCTCTCTCACACACACACACACACACACACACACAGCTCTGGTTAATTTGCGGAAGGCTGAGGTCGTTAAGTATTTACAGGCCTTCAGTGGCTTCATGAAGCCGCGATGGGAGTCGGATGTGGCGTTGAGCTCACGACAGCTGCAGTCAGCCGCCCCGTACAGGAGGGATTGAGAACGCAATGCAGCTCATCTGCTGTGCTTTGCTTTATCCATGGATAAGGATGTGAGACATTACTCTGCGGTCACAGCCTCCCCCCCCCCACGCTTCTCATTAAAGTGCCAGGGGGGTGTAGGTGGAAAAAGTCTGTATTCATTTAACGGGCAGTAATCTCAGCGAACCAGCCGCCATTACTCACCACTGGTCATCAGAGACGACCTGTGTGTTTTCTGGGATTTACAGGAAGTTCATCTGTCATGAATTCTCTTTAGTGTGATTGTGGTTTGTCTCCGGGGGGGGCGGGGCATGAGTAAAGGATGACAGTACAGTCGGTGAGGTGAACCAACGACAGAGCAGCGCTGGTTTAAAACCCAGCTGTGTCGCATAAATGAGTCTCTCGAGAGCAGAGATGAGCTTCAGGCAACTGAAGTTTTTAAGTTCTGAAAAGTCCCAAAAAAAAATATGTTGTTGGGTGGAGAAAAAAAAACTCCTCCTCCTAGCAAACATGATGAATGATTAAACTCCTGAGATGACATGGGTGAAGCAGGGAGAACCGAGGTCGCTGTAAATGTTTTTTCATGCTTTTATTTTGTTATAAATCTATATTGTTTTGTTTTGCAGCAGGTATTAGAGCCATTAGATCTGCACAATATTTCCTCCATATTGTCTTATTATGAAAACAAGTTTTGGGTGAAATGCCAACGATTTATCATAAGCATGTGGGTTTTATGACACCTTGTGTGTGTGTGTGTGTGTATATACAGAGAGAGAGAGAATGGGTGGAGGTTTGGCCATGGACATAACTTACTGTCTGTATGTATAGACTTTAACACACTTCAGTAAAAGTACACTTGATGTTTTGAGTCATATAAAGCGCTGATATATTTCCACAGTATTGATAATAATAATAAATACTTTAAAATGTAAAGTTTGCTCCTGTAATCTTCAGGATCAAACTCTTGGGATCTTTTCCCATCGTCGCCACGTTTCAGCTGTGACCCAGCACATCTGGCTCTATTTATGGGCTCTCTGCTTGTGTTAGCTGTGATGTTATGACAGCAGAGTGACTGGGGTGATTACACTAAGAGGACATAGAGGCCCTCTCCATGGGGGCTCTGTAGGTCAGTGGCCCTGTTTAAGCAACAGAGACAAACCCCGGAGGTTTTTTTATTTTCAGCAGTGTGTTTGCTGTGCAGCTGTCCTTCTCGTGTTGTTGTCCGATCTCATTGTTTATGTTTTGTTCTCTCACAGGAAGTTTGTTGAAGACTGAACGTTCTAAGAGGGAGAACCACAGAGAGGGGGTTCTCACCCCTGGCGCCCCACTTACCATCCCATCTTTAAACCTTCCCCGCAGCTGAGGTCATTGCGTAAGAGGAGGAGGAGGAGGAGGAGGAGGAGGAGCTGTGGATCAAACCCTGACTGTAAGTTCTGTTTTTCCTCCCGTTTCCTACCAGCTCTCTCGCTTTGACCTGTGGTTTTTGGGGGAAAATAAAAAAAAAAAAACCTCTCGACTTCTCAATCTGGAATCAATACAGTATCTCAAAAGTGCTTCTGGTATTTTTGCATTACAATGACAATCAATGCAACTCCAGGAAGAACAACACAAGCCAGGTTTTAAAGCCTGAAACCTTTAATTTCTACCTACAATAATCAGTATATGTGACCGAATAATAAACCATCAAACAGTTCAGCAAGTTAAAGTTGGAAACAAAACTCCTTTTTAATAAGAGTTTAACACTAAACCAGTGTTATTTTTCTGTGATTGCAATATCTCGATGTGACGTCGTTTCTAATAATCCTCCTCATATTTCATATGCATTCACACTAAACGGCACATTACTGCGGGTTGTTAAGATGAATGCGGGTAATAATGTCATGTTTTGTGTGCTAATTTCATGTTTACACCACGTGAGGCTCAGATTGGCCTCAGTAATGGAGGGAAAGCTGCCTCCCAGTTAATGGCCTTCCCCTATTACACCCATACCTGATTGTATAAGCAGGTGCATTTTGAAGTGTTTTTCAAAAGTGGCAAAAAAAAAAAGACTCGACTCGAGAGCTTTCAATCACAGCTCTGCGTCACAAACACACACACACACACAAATAAACACATTGAAATGCTTTATATAACACAGATATATTGTTTTTGCAGGGCTAGCAGGAGCTTTGTCTCCCTTTTTTTTGCAGCAATTTGACAGTATGAAGGCTCACACTGGACCATCTCTTTATCCATGCCCCCTTATTAAACGCCACTATTGTGCTGTGATCCCCTCTGGCTGCTCGTGTATGCATGCGACACAGGGTCCATTGTGGAGCGCTGAGCGTCAGTCAAAGTGAATAGAAGCCCACCGTTTTTGTTTTTGTTTTTTTGTTTGCATTGCTCTGCACTGACAGCAGGCAAACGACACATTGATCGTTTGGCGTGAAGGTTGAGGAAGTAGGAAGGAGGTGTTGGTGTCGAGCTGGCATCGCGTTGGCATCAGGGCCCTGATGTGGACAGCCATTTTCTGCCTGTCATTATCGATGACACAAAGCCGTATCAACGGGGGTGAAATGGGACAGAACGGCAGTCACAGGCGTGAAACATGATCAGACCGCTGAGTTGAATAGAGGTATTATCATGCCAAAAACCGTGAGCGAGAGAGAGAGACAGAGGCGGAGGCAGAAAGAGACGGAGTGGCATAACTTTCATATCTCATAACCCACACACTTGACAATGCAGGCACTGTGTCAGCATACTTTGATGCATAGTTTGGATGTATGCTTATGTGAAAAAAAACAAAACAATGAAAATCTTTGTATACCAAACTGAAATATCTAGCTATATAACTAATAAACTATTTTGATTGCCAATCTTTTCACCTCTCTACAGCTGTCTCAGTTTTTTTAATGATTATTTTTAGATAAAGTCTTCAGCATTTCTATCACATAGGACAGATTGGCAGAGACGGGAGACATGTGACAAACGTCCTGGTTCAAATTTGAGCCCAGGAAGTTGCAGGTATGTGGTTTGCACCTGCGCCAGATGAGTCACCAGGAAGCCTCCTGTGTGTATATTTCTTGTCTTTGCCCTCTGATAAACTCCAGTTGACCCCTCTCACTGTTCGCCCCCCGAAGGCTGCAGTCTTTTGTCAGTGCCCTTATTTTCTCCTTCTTCCCTTTTTCCTCTTCCTCCTGTTCTTCCCTGAGTAGTGCTCTTGCTCAATGTTAAATGAGGGCACGGCCACACTTGGATGTGCTGTGACAAATTGGCACGGAGCAGGCAGATGGTGATGGGGAGGAGACCGGTTGTCATGCCATTTGCTGCAGTGACATGAATTGATCTCAGCGCCGCAGAGCAGCCACACATGCTTTACTTGTGTAATCTTGACTTTGATTACGCCACGCGCGCAAACAAACACACACACACACACACACCAGCGAACTCTTGACACACTTGCCACCCTACACCAGCCTTCTGTCCCCATTAGTATCAATGATGCGCTCACAGACTGTCAGACGCTCACTGCTTGGCTCCGCTTGGACGAGGTGAAGGGATGCTGAGGGATTTTGACAGAGACGGAGCTCAGACTAATGGTAGGCTGGTGGCCACACAGCCTACTATAGATGCACATGCCATCACTGAAGTGCTGTACATGTAAGCAGGCGCTTCTGTTTACAGAGCTGCTGTCTTAACAATGTTTACCCACAAGGTTTTGGTACAGCTTGACTAAAATCCCCATGGGTGTTTTTCTCAGTGTAACACAACTTCTGGAAAGATCATAGTTTGTCTGACAGAACTGGCGTTGCTCATTAGGCTGTGTCCCAGGGATGGATTTGTAAAAAGACTCCACTTTTAGCTTAAATCACGGGGAGCTTCAACAGGGAACAGCTCAAGGAAAGAGAAAAGATGCATAATAGATTACATACTGGTGTTTACTTACTTTACTGTCTTCACTCACTGATGTTGAATCTCTCGACTCTTCGGTCCGAATGATATGTTTTGATTTACCAACTGTTTTAGTAAAAAAAATGTTTAAAAAAATCTGCAAATTGACTGGTTTTCTAATACAGGGGTTTGTTTAATTGATCACATTCTTTTGTCATTAAAATCTGCTTAATCTCTGTGGGTGGTAGGATGAAAAATAACTGGCTTTAGCTGAACGTGACGGGATAACTTTCCCACAGTTGCTTAATATTCAGCAGACCTGCGAGCTCTAAGCAGGGGATATTGATCAGCAGATATGACGTGATCCCGGCCTTCCTAACAGGCATCTGCAGGGTCAGCTGAGCGGGAGTTGTGATGCTCTCTCATCACCTCAGGCCGCCAGAGAAAACATAAAAGGTACACAGAGAAAACTGAGAAAACATTCAGAGTAAAGTTCTCAGATAGCAGGCCCCTTTTCAGGATTTTCCTCTCAAGCAATGAAGAGAAAATTCTGTTATTGATCACTGTTTGAGTTGATATTCAGCAGTGATCTGATGAGCTTTATAACTACAGAGAGAAGCATATCGACTTTCCTCTGAAACACGCCTTTCAGTCTAACAATTTGGACTCCAGATAAACTTCTCGCTGAGTTTAATCTTCATCAACGGCTAATTGTCCTCACGTGGGGGGGGGGGGGGGGGAGCTGAAGTGACGCGACATCCCGGGGCTCGCTACACTAGCCCGCTTAGCAAGAACGTGTACGTACCTCACACAGCATGCAATGTTTTATGAGATGTCCTCACGCTATCAGACACACCGAGATGCTGGACAGCGGCCAGTTTGTTACAAGGGCGCACATAAATGCATCAGACTGCAAGCTGCGAGGAGGAAAAACAGCCCTCCGTTTGCGATAACAGCTCTTTCACTGTGAGCACGAACAACCTGCAGGCCGTGCCCCCCCGTAACCAGGACGAGTCTTCACATCGGCCATATCCACGGAGAAACTAAAGCTTCCCAGAACACGGAGTGCAAAAACAAATCTGCAGCCGAGTTCAAATAAATCATCTCCCTGTAATGGGGAAAGAAATTTCACTAAAGGAGCGTAACAATGTCAGCAAACATAGCTGCAGCCCTGCTGCACGCCACTCAGCCTGAACATTTGTTTCAGGTGCTGTGTGTGTGTGTTTTACTTCAACCTTAAATCTGTCCTTCCACAGTGTGTGCTCACTTCTGAAACGTTGAGTAAATTTTGGATAATGAGGACGGGATCACTTGAAGTTGAGGGTGAAAGTCAGGAAGCCCTCTAAAGCTGACTCAAGGCTGTTTATAATTACAATTCAAATGAGCAAAGGGTCAACAGCTTCGTACATTTTAGTCTTTCAAACCACACGTGAAGGTCATAAGATAGTGAATCTTATTTTAGAATCGGTTGGAATCAGGCTTAATGTATGCTAATGCTCGACGCTATTGAATAACGTTTACGTTTTGAGGCCAAAACCCAAATTAATTGCATTATAATAAAGTTAACGTGTTTGCCCATTAAAGTTCTGTCAGTTTCGCTCTTCAGATAACTCCTGTGCACATTAAAATTGATCTATACGGACACTTGGCCGGGATCCCAAATAGCTGCTTAAGATGGAAAAGGATCTGTGTGTGTGTGTGTGTGTTTTTTAGCTTTCGGCTGTTTGCATTTGTCAGCTTCACACCGTCTCGCTGCACGTGCTCGCTGAAGTGAAATTTATTTTTGTGCCAAAACAGGTAAACTGTGGTTTGGACTCCTGTGGTTACTTTTCCTGTCACCAATTAGCTTTAGATTAGTGGCTATAGGTCACCTGTAACATTTAAAAACGTATTTCTGAACGTGTACAGATACGATGCGTTTGTCCAGAAACAAATTGAGTGTAACTGAGGGGGATAATTTTGTTGAATAGATGCATTTAAGGCTTTAAAAGCAGTCTTTATCCGAACAGTGAGGGAATTGTATTGTGGACAGTATCAGAAACCAGCCAGCTCATGTAGATTAAAAAAACAAAACAGTTATGAAACGAATTTCAAGTATTATTATTATTGTTTGCTTTTCTTTTTTCACAAGGCAGAAATAATTGCAGCCATGTAGCGATCAGCAGCCAAAAGACTCGGAGACGAGAGGCTCCGGCGAGCCTCAAAGCTGCATGTTTTCATGACAGAATGAGCTCCGTCATTGAGAAGACTGATTAAAACAAAAAACAAGCGTGTGTGTCACGGTCAGGGCGGCGGTGGCATATGGCCGAAGGGCTTAAACACAGAGAGATGACATCTGCAGCTCCAAATTACTGAGGCAGAAGAAAGGAAATGAAATCACACAGATTAAAAGGAATCTGGCTCGTTCATCTTGCAGAGAAATGTCTCATTTGCGAATGCCACCAGTTTATTTTGTGACGCAGCGTTTGTTGAAGCTGCCCGACGCTTTAGTTGAACTGGCAACACTCGACGTTGTTATTCGTGTTATTGTCTCTACGTTAGAGTAAAGATTAAATTTATGAGGAATGCACTTTAAAAACACTCGACAAGGTAAAAAACAAATGAGCAAAATGTTTTGTATTTGTTCTTTTTGTATTATTTCAGTTGTAAATATGCCTGCACCTGTTTGGAGAAGCCAGCCACTCGTCTGTTATTGTGTTCCTGTAAATATTACAAATATTTATAACACACATTTGTTTGTTTTGGGATGGCAGCCAACCCACAGAAAGTTTGAAATCTCAGGGCGCCGAAGACTTCGACACGAGTTGAGTTGGAGAGAGTGAGTGTTTATGGGTTTATGAGTGTGTGTGCTGTGATACTTTGTCAAACACGTACATACGCACGACGTGAAACCGATCAATAACACGCACAGGCAGAAAGTTTCACGATTCACTGTTGTACCAGTTTAACACAGACGAGTGTCTGAATGAATGAATCTGAATGAAATCCAGCTGATACCAGCTTGATGGATCAAAAACAAATAAACTAATGCAACGTGTTTTTTAAAATTTACTGTCTCTGCGACTCAGCTTTCATAGTTTGACACCTTTGCAATGATCTCATCATTAATGAAAGCAGTTCATCATCGACCGGCGCATAGTCTTGAATTTAAAAAAACAACATCTGCTCCACAGAGACTTGGACATAATGAAAAATATGCAGCCATTGAGCATCAAGGTCATTCTGCTGGAGTATTTCTCAAGAGGGCAGAAAAGTCGTCTGTGGAGTGAGCAAATAAGGCCAGGTGGTTGATGAACCCCAGGAATAGTTTGACAAACCGTATCACCAGCGACAAATTAAAGTGTCAGCGGCCGCCCGATGTGGCATCACATTTCCTGTGTTGTTCTGTGATAAGCTGCACTGCTGATAATGAGCCAGCAGCGCATGACTGTCTGCAGAACAGTCTGAGAAGAGCCATGAGGCGGAGGTACAGTAACAGGAGACCCGGGGTAGATGTTTGTCTGAGTATTGATTGGGCCAGACGGGCAGACGAGTGTAACCACGGCTGAGGCGGGCGGGCGGGTGGTGGGCTCTTCCTTCATCTGTGTTGCAGCTAAATCAACCGTTATGACAGTTTTACACTTCCACACAGCACCAGTGGACAAAGGAATATGTTTCCTTGCTATCACACATTTAAAGATACCAAGTTGCATTGTTGGAGACACACAGCTTCAGCGCTTATGTTGCACAACATTTTTATTTTTTTTCTTGTTGAGGCTTTGTGTCACAAACCTCTCGGCAGCGGCAGTCACAGTTCACTGTAAAGCTGCACATAAATAATGGCTAACTGCACGAGGACTTGGCAGAGAGGCTGAAAGGATTGTTGTGGTGTGGGTGTCATTTCAGTTAAGATTGCTAGGAAGGAAGAAAGCAAGAGTTATGATTACTGTGACACAGGGGATTGGTTTGTTGGTGGGAATAGACGCAAGAAGCACAGCTTGAAGAGAATCAGGTTATTGAGTAGTAGGTAATTTGAGTTGGAGATCAAGCATGTTGATAATTTCCAAATATATTAAAGTCTTGATTCATCAAGAAACTTGGTTTTACTACTTCATTGAACGCAGCATGTTATCACTGCAGGCAAACGTGGAACATTAACATTATATATATATATATATCCTGAAGACAGCAATGACCACCAACCAGCTTATATTACACAAATACAGAATTCAGATGTATTAACTGGACATTTCTTAGTCACAAACACCACACATATGACTGTTTCGTGCTATTGCGACTGCTGAGTCATGTAATTAATACAACCAGCTGTTGCATGAGAGCTGGAAAACTGTTGGAGGATCCAAAAATGCCTCTGTGCATGCAAGCATCCCGAATGGAAGCGCACGCTTTCTCTGGCTTTTATACGCAGACACATTCAGCCTCTTGTCAAGGCAGAGTAATGGCCCCGGGTCTCCTCCTGAACACAGACTAATGAGAATCTCAAACCCGACAAGCGGAGTACATTTATCACACACTCACACTTAATGACACCACCACCCAGGCTCAACAGCATGCTAACGCCAGTATCTAGCCCCATTATAGATGGTCCCGTTTGTCCCCTCGCCTTCCTATTATTATAGCTGCTTGGTCAAACCTATTGGAAAGATGAAGAGCGAGGAGGAGGAGGAGGTACGTCTGCTGGCAAAAAGAGAGCTTTTGTTTTGTTATTTTTTTTCTTATTTCTTCCTGTCCATCTTAATTTCTTTCCAGCGTGAATCGGCCTATTCTCCACTTCTTTTTATCCTCTTTGTGTCTGTGTGTGTGTCACTCATCTCTTATCTCTAAAAAACCTAAACTGCACACGAGTGGAAAACTTCCTTTTAGCAATGATGACGGCTCTCGACAGACAAATATCACATGTGCTGCTTTGAACTTCCACTTTAAAATGTTTATTTGTAGGGTGACGTGAAGTTTGTGTGCAAGGACTCTCGATTTTCAAATGATTGGACGTCTAGTTTATCTTTGAAGAATGATCGAATAACCCCCCCTGTGTCCATCACAGTGATCTTTTTATAAGAAAGGGAAGGATGATTTGAGCCCTAATTAGATGGACTTCTAAGCAAGCTGTTGGGGATTTAGACATAGAGATAAGCGCTTATCCTCCTTAAGTGCTGGAAAGGCAACATTATCTAAACTGAGATCTGGGCTGTGCTTTAACACACAACTCAGACACATTAGACGCAGGCAGCAACACAAGCGGCCAACGCTCTGACTTAGCAACACTTCAGTGCTGCCGAGACACTAAAGGTGCCGCGTTGGCAGAACAACAATGGACCACGTTGACTACAGCGTCGGATGCCGCCTAGGAAATTAAATTGGATTTTATCTGTTAGATATCATCTAAGTCTCTTTCGGGATGCTTCATCTGACAGTCGTTCGACTCAGGAGACGTGTTGTACTTTAAATTTAACTGCCTATTTAGAACATAATTCACAACTAATCGGTCTTAAACAAACGTCCTTTACCTTTAACACTCCAATTATAGCCGAACAAGAACTCGGGCGACTTTCCCAGAGTAAGTACAAACATAAATTTCTATGTTCAAGACCATGAAAACGCTGACATGCTGTCATGCATGCATCATGTTTCATTTAAACGATCTGAAAAGTTGTGAAATGTCACAACGCCAGCATCACATCAACACCTTAGCAAAGATAACGGCGTCGTCTAAACGTATGTCTTCTCATGATTCATTCCAGTTATTATTTTAATTTTTTTAGGTTACAGTTACCACAGACGGCCTCACGTAGCTAATCTAGATTTGCAGAAACGTTAAATTTATCCTATTAAAAAAAGGATCCATCTGCTGGTTTTTTTTTTCTCACCAACGAATTTCAAAAGGAGCACAAGCAGCGAGCGTTAGTCATTAACATGAAATACTTTGTTTACCCAAATGAGACTACCCAAGGTGCAGCGGGACATTAGTCAGATCGTATCTGAATAAACAGCATTCACTTGATTTAATTGTTCATTTGTCACATACAGATTTTCAGACATAATAACAAATATATTATTATATGTATACAATTATGTGATTGTAGTGGCTTAAACCTTTTTTTTTTTCTTTTTTATGTCAGGAACAGATAACACTCTAGGAGATAACGTGTCACCTGACTCATGTTAATAGAAAACAGGTCAGATTACAGTCTTCCTTCATGCCAGCTGGACAGAAAGTTTTGAGTCATTTTTCATGTCACCACATCGTCACTTTGAGGCTTTTTCAATCCCAATGAATTTTAGATCCTTAACTTTTTGTCCTTTTTTGTTAATAACACAATGGCATCAATACATCACGTAATGATAATGAATTTTATTTTTTATTTTATTTTTTTTCCAAATTCAAATATGCTTTAATGACATGACTGTCCCAGCATGTCTCATTTGACTACTTCAGCTAATCATTAAAGTAATTAAGCACTCTTGGTAATTTGGTGCTGCCTGTGATGCGCAGTGTTGTTTAAAGCAGGACCTGCCAGCCTGAAGCTGAGTGCTGGAATTGATTGTCTGATTTCAGCCCAGTGAGCTGTGAGACGCCATCATCCCCCCCATCCCCATCCTCATCCTCGCCCCCTCTTTTTTTATTTTTTTTTTTTTAGATTTACTGTCTTTCCTACTCGTCTGTTTTATGCCTCCGTCTGCCATGTTTCATGACACAGCACAGACTTTGAGTGAGGTAGGAAGATCCGCACCGCTCCTTGTTGTATGACCGCCAGTGGCCGTTGACATTTCTTGGGAGAAACAGAGTTAGTTAGAGCCATAAAAATAAGATAAACTGAGCTTGAAAGCATCTGGGTCTTTCTATATGTGTTTAGATGATATCATCAATGTGAGACAGCGGTAATAAAAGTGAGGTCAGCTGCCACTGTGGGCTACTACCCTGATAGGTAGCTCCGTCCTGATAAGACCGCTGTCTCTTTTCATCTCTCCTCTTAGAGCCTCTTCTATGTGTGTGATGAAGCTGCAGCGCGGATGTTGGCTTTGAGTGGAAAAGGCGTTTTAATAATTGGACGCATGCTCCGCGCACAGACACTGTTTTGTCCCAGAGACAATGATAAAGCGTTTAATCTGAACGGGAACAGTGAAACCACACAGGCATGATGATGCCATTATCTTTGGGAGTCACTCTCCTCACAAAGCCTCACTCCTACCCTTGATTTATATTTCCCTTCATCAGCATCGACCACTCGGATTGGAAAAATCATTCATTCAAAAAAAGAAAAAAAGCAGGACTCCTTGCTTTTGTTCTCCTTCCCCAAACGTACCTTTGTCACACATTGCTTTGGTAGCTATATGATATATATATATATAATATATATCGTGGTAATGTGACGGGGATGGATCTTCTGGGTGACGGCTGTGTGATTGCCTCTGATAACAAGGGATAAAGGCAGTGGAAGAGTCTTCACAGCTATTTATCTTCCTTTGATCAGTTCTCAACTACTCTGCCTTTGTGTGTTTGATCTTTTTTTAGTAGAAAGCTCTGTTTTGGCACTCTTAAAACTGGGATCTTTTTTTTTTTATTTTTTATTTTTTGTCGAGACTAACAGAAATAAGCAGGAGGCCTCCTCCGTTGCGTCATAGTGAAATGAAAGATTTTCACACTGAGCGGAGGCAAGCGGTGATCGGTGCAGGAAAACAGGTATCCAATATCCCTTCAGTTCCCTCATTTGAATGAGGCAAACTTTACAGATGTGTTACTCATGATTCACTTTTGGTCGAGAGGGAATAAAAGTTCCAGCAGATTGATAATTCATGCAGGATATCTTTCAAAATAGGAAGTGCAGAGTTTGAAATGCAAACGGTGCAGTGAACTAATTGGTACCACAGGGGAGATGGAGATCAAAGAGTCTCTGTGTTAATGGAGAAGTCTCACTTTTTTTTTCTTATTTCTTTTTTTTTCTTTATTTGCGGGCCGCTGAGTGAACAGACACGAAGCCACCGTGAAGTCCTTAAAGTGGTGGTCCTCAGCTGAACTATCCGAAGCGACTACAAAGAAAAGCATGCTTGCGCTCCACTTATCACCTGTGGTTTACATTAATTGGCTCGGATTGAGTGAAATGATAATGAAACACATGAAGAGTCTCTTGGCAGGGTCCTTTCTGTTTGTTTTTCTTTTGTTTTTACCCTTTTTTTAAGGATTTCTGAATTCTTCAAGCCAATAACATAACCACTAATATTGATACAGATCCCTTTGATTTGTGTTTGTGTTTTGGTTTGTTTGTTTTTTCCACACACCAGGCAGGATATTTTACAAAAAAAACACAAAAACAAAAAAACAACAAATTGTTAGTGCTCTCTGGTGGACACATGATGCAAAGGCGGCACTGTTGAATCATAAAAGTATCCTGCAGATTCAGAAGTGTTGTTGTATGATAACGTCCCCTTTACTCTCCGTACTGTTACTTTAATTTTCAATCAATCTGAGCACAGGTAGCAGCATCAAAAGCATAATAAGCTTCCAGCTTGCAGTTCAAGGTTAGTCATAGTGTCCTTTGTTGGCTTTTGGACAACTTTACATCAGGTCTAATTGTTATTGTTGTTTTGAGCAGCTAGGCCCGGCTCTGCTGATGGGTTGAGCTTTTCTTTCTTTTTCTTTTGCTGAGGATTTATTTTGAGTAGTTTCTGGCTTTTTGTATTGACAGCAGAATGAGGGCTTGGCAAGCCGAGCGTCTAGAAAACCTGATCAGAGTATGAATTAGGTATACACACTAAATCTGATCAAAGCAAGGCAGACAAACCACTTTGCTCTATGCTCTTCCCATCAGTATGTATCTACACCTGAGGGGTGGATGCAGGGAGACTAACAAACATCACCAAAGCCTTTAACCACCTGCTTTACTTTGACTCAGAGCCCAAACCGACAGTGGGCTCTTAGTTTCGGTTCGGTTTTAATGTCCATCTCCTGGCAACAAGAAAGATTCACCTTTTCCCGCTCCTCTTCTTTCCACCAGTCGATATATAAAAGTAGTCCTGCCTGGTCTGTTGAATATCTGCTACATCCGGCTGGCTTGTTCCTCTCTTTGTGTCCTTGTAGGGGTCAGCAGTTCTGCAGGAATCATGACGGACTCGGTGTGTAAAGTGTGCTGGGACAGGAGATTATATCTGCTCTTTACTGCTTTATATCAACCACTTTTTTCCGTTTGTTTTTAATCCCGAAGCAGATGAAAATGTGCCTTGTCAGAACAGGGGTGTTGTATTTCTACGTCGTGCATACAGATTGTGTCACTGCTCAGCCGAAGACACTGATTTTCTTTTTTAAAACTGTGTCTTAGTAATTTTTTTTTTTTTTTAAGACAGAAGATTTGGCTGCAGTCTTTCACTTTTAATGGGGATTAGAGTTGCATGACATAAGATTATGCAATGAACATTTTAATTTTCATGTAGTTTTATCAAGTGTAAACTTGGCGTACTCACATTTTCTTATCGTCCTCTAAACGTTACCGAGGGATTGTTCTCAAGTCGATAAGTTGGCTGACTTCGACTGTTGGGTCAAATTGGGATCCCTGAAATAGAAAAGTAAAAATGGAAACACACGAAATACAGAAAACAACAACACTCAGCCCGCTTTCCCCTCTTGCTCTGCGTTTTGCAGCAGTAGCCTCGGGGGGTATCCAATTATGACGCCCTTGAGGGAATGACAGTGCTTGGATTTCTGTCAATACAGGGTTCAGGTAGTGTTTCTCAATAACATTGTGAATTATTGATGACGGGGAGATTGAGAGGAGAAGGGGAGGGTAGTTAACATTCACTTTTTATGTATGAAGAGGAGAGATGAGATCGGTCTGCAGAAATGCCGCCCAGCATATTTTAAACTCATCCGTTTGATTCGGTGACCTGGGGTAAGGCTCGTTTTGAAAATGTCATAAGGATCCAAGAAGATTGAAGGTGGATCCTGACTGACAAAAAGCACAGACTGGTCAGGGACTTATAGGCCTCTCTGAATATGAATCTAAATAATTAACAGCAGCCAGACGGATGAAGAGGACTCCACTGGCGCGAGTCTGATCCTTCTTCCACTGATAGCCCTCTGGGATTTTCTTTTTTTTCTTTTCTTTTATATTTCCACCCATTGCAAATAGACATGAAGACGATGGATGATGCCTGCAGCGGTTTTTCAGATCGATCAGAGAACTGTCTCGCTGTCTGAGTCCTCCATAGATCCCTCTGTGTGAAGTCTAGCCAACTCACCCTCTGTAGAGAAAAGTCCTGAGAGTACAGCTGACTGGAGGCAGTGGCGCTTTATTTTCCTGAGAGTGATACCCACAAAGCACAACAACAGTTTCCACTCGTACTGTATTCTAGGTGTTCATTGAGACGCCAATATTTGCATCCTTGATCATACTGTTTTGTCAAATCAGTGCAGTGCTGAGTTTATATTTTGCAGAACTTTTGTGGACTCCTGCTGTCAGTTCAGTTTTACTTTGACACCAATCCTCTAAAGATTCGTCATGGAAAGCTTAAGTATAAACCAAGCTCTAATCTGTGGGGATTCTTTGATGAGGACAGAGTAAAGTAGTCTGACACGGGGTGACAATCGATGGCCTCTGCGACAGGACAACCCGTCACTTGTCTGAACTCTGCGGGCACCGAGGTTAAGGCAGCATTCCTCTGGGAACAGGCTGAGTGGCATTGATGGCAAGGAGGCTCCCAACCTCCCCTGACAGACAGATCTCATCCTGGATACCATCTTGCCCTCTCCGTGCCATGGCACAACGCCGACTCTATGAGAATGAGACTATATTATACCGACACACTAATCTGAGGGCTAAAGGACTACGGGGACCATTGATTTTCTATTCTTGGTAAAAGGCAAGAAGCCAGCCATCACTCCACCTCGACGAGGAATGCTAATGGACTTTTAAAAATGTTGCTGCAGAGATCCCCTTGAGCCATTCTGGGGTTGTTTTTTGTTGTTTTTTTGCCACTGCAGGGACTTTTTTTTGAAGTGCACTAAAATCCCCAGCTCCTTCAAATGTTTGTATTCAACAGTCCAGCATCGATGTCTTAGCATCTGCCTGGTCCGACAGGAAGTCTGAACTCTGACATCTAAGGAGAAAAATAGAGCGACGAGTAATGTTATCAGTCTACTCACACTCACACTCTCTGTGCTTGTGAGTTTACAGGTTGTTAATTTCCATACACACACAAACTAATCATTATTTAAAACCACACTTTTAGTGTCTTTTTAGTATACAAAAGATAAAGCGGTATTGAAAAATTCTGACGCAGTGTTTTTGAAAGAACATTTAATGAAGATAAAAAAATGTAAAATTCACTTCATTCAAATGTTGAATCTTTATCATTTCAGTGTACTATGGACTAAAAAAGGGCCTCAGGCAGCTTTAAAGTCTACAAATCTTGATAAACCAAAGCGAGTTGTAACTAACACTAGATTGAACTCATTTGAGCCACTTGTAACACCCGTCTGGGGAAAAAAACCAAAAAAAAAACTAGCCAGCAGAATCTGCCTCCGTGTCCTGTGGGACTTGTTCCCTCAATTATTGCCCAGTGCTCCTTGATCCCAATTCCAATTTGCCGCAACGACGTCTACGTGGTTAGCCATTGGATTTCTAATTAGCAAAGTTTCTCCTGTCTGAGAGGGTTGAGTGCAGAGTTGAAATAACTGCCGGGTAAAGGGGGGGAGGGGAGGACAACACCGAATTAAACTGATATTTTTTGTGGAAGCAATAATGATGTTCACTATCCACTAACTAGCATGTACCTCCCTCAGGAAGTTTTTTTTTTTTTTTTTTTTTATAAACATCATCTGCTGTTTTTCGGATGTCAACTATGACTGTTTGTGTGCACTGAACTCTGGGAAGGATGGTGAACACTAAGAGAAAAACAGCTCTGTGCAGATGGCCATGTGCTGTGTGATTCGTGTCATGGGACTGCAGGGAGATTGGTGGTGTGATGAACCCTCCAAATGTAGTCTGGGGAGGGACAATATATGGCTCAGGCCTTAACAATGAAATGTTTGTCTCAACAGGCACCATTCATATCATGTGTTGTTTTGCCTCCTGTTGTATTAAAATTCCCATGAGGTGGTTTTTTGACAAAAACTCCTCCTCTGGATTTTATTTACTGGTCTGGCAAAGCAAAAGAAAGATTGATAACATGCTGTTATTATTTCCCAATGCTAATGGAAAATAAATCTTTAGGCATCAGAAATCCTGCATTATTTCAGTTTTCAATATGATCTATAAACGCGGCTAGAAAGAGTAATTCTTATTGAAGCAAGTCGGACCACCATAATTCTCCATATGTTGGATTAGTAGGAAGTTTATAACATCATCACGCTTGTGTGCAGCAGGTGTTGTCAGAAAATAGATGTCCCAAGAGTGGACAGATGCATGCAGTGCAGCTGATTGAGGATAACATTTAGATTTAGACATTGGACCGTTTTCCTCTGGACAAGTGGGGGCTGCAAGAGTTTATGTATGAATTTAAATGACCCCTTGGCCTCATCCATGCCAATACAATACCAATAAAGTCTATTATTATTATTTAAGTTTCATTTCTCTGTTAACCCGGTAAAAGTGCTTTGAGATTCCAAAAGACGTCTTCACAGATAGCCGCACTATTGATCCAAATTAAATCAGATAATCAATGGAGTGCCCCGGTGTCCCAGAACGCCCTATCATCCAAAGAAGGCCAAATGCCAATGGCTCCCAGATGGCTCAACAAGTCCAGTTCATTAAAAACAAAATGATCCAAGCCCTCCATCCAAACCCTAGAACACATGAGGGCAAACATGGGATGGGATAAGCGGCGGCTTATTCCCCCCTCGACAGCTGTCCGCTCGGCTCGTCAGACTCCACAGAAAGTCATCAACCGATTAGATTCAGTGTTGGGTTAAATTAGGAAAGTTCAGTTTCGTCATTGCTATGTTTATATGGGAGCTCAGCGACAGCATACGAGTTATTACTACATCCGTTTATGTCATTTTACTCCCCCAGCTGGGACAGAACCAAATTAGTCTTACTGTTTAACGTGTATTGTTACGATTTTGTCGAATGACTCTTGTTTATTGCATATTTGAGGCTAATTAAAATGTCAAGCTTTTGTTTAAATGTTCATCAGCAGGTATAAAACAGATTTTTCACCCGTTTTTTTTTTTTTTTTCACTGCGACCGTGTCAATATTTGAGCGCCTGGATTAGGTGGAAAATAAGAAAGGATCTGATGTATTTCTCCTCACTGTTGACCGAGTTGACTGTCGACCCGTTGGTTTGTTTTTACATCATCACAGACCTTTATTCTTACTTGGCCAACTCCCCTTCTTTCCCTCTGGAAAATGGCTCGAGGCCATGACTAACTGGTTCTACAGCAACAAGCAGCCAGAGGGGCTTGTTTCCGTTTATGCCGTTGCATCAGCGATGGTGGTGTGTACTTCTGTCTGCATGTTTGGTGTGCTGCCTACTTGACAAGTGTTGTAATCATATTGCAATCAGTTCTTTTAATCCTGAATTTAATGTGACCTAGAAGCAAACCCAGCCCCGTCTCGACTTGTCATTGTGCAGGTCTTCATAGCTTAAGTGCTTTACTTTTACCACTAAATGTGGTAAAGCTTGCAAAATGTCTCTGCAGCATTTCCCGATAATGAAAGAAAGTCATCAAGTGACAGCTTTTAGTGGAAGTGTTAGCTTGAGTTTCAGTGCATATGACTGGTCTTTCATACACTCTTGTACTGTGGTTGTCTTGTTTTGCACTCATCATCATCCTCACACTCTGCTGGCTGCCTTCCTTCTGGCTAACCACCCCGTCAGTTGTCAATAAATGATGCTTTCCTTCTTCAAGGAAATAATGTTACCTCTGTTTTTCACTGACTGTCTTTGCATATTTCTCACCAAAGCGAATAGTTAGGTGAATGTGACTCTTTGCAGCTGGTTGTTTATAATGTTAATATAATCATTTACATCATCCAGGTTCATTCAGCCCTCTCCCCTGCTTGCTCTGAATGTTTTTAACATTTTTACAGATTTTTATCTCATTGGATTTTTCTCTTGGAGGGATACAACTATAACATAATCTGTTCATTTTAAAAGGCTATCCGTCTTGGCAGGAGACAGCTGCCAAATCATTGCATATGAGACTAATCCATCAGGTATATTGTGCTCGTATATTGCCCAAGGCTGGCCACACAAGCTGTTGTAATTCACAGAGTAAACACAAGCAGAACAACCGCCCACTCCCCTCGATTTATGGCGTTGCGATCATCGCCTGACCTCATTGCTAAATGCACTTTTCTCCCCTGCATTTAAATGAAACAGGCTATTATCAATATTGATGACAGTTCATGTCTCTGTTGACTTAATTTTCCTGCACCCACTTAAAACCATGTGGCCCAAGTGTCATTACCATGCGGTGCAGTATATAAACTTGGGAGGGCTTGTAAGATCCCCCGTGGAGGACACATTGCCCTTAATAAGTTGGCGTTTAGCACCGGTCATCACAGTTTGAAGTTTGTTTTGCCAAATCCTTCTGCCATCCATCTGTCACCGTTTCTTTACTCGGATATCAAACAGATGTGAAAATTAACATTTCTGCAGCTTGGTGCGCAACGACCGGAGCTTTTAGTTCTTCCCACACTCGACTCCCACCTTTATCATAACTTCCTGGTTTCCTTTGTCAAACAGTTTATTGTAAATGATAATCGGTGACTTCATGCAGGCGAGGCTGCTGCATCTTGCCGGGTTTTTTTGTTTTGTTGGCTTTCTTGTTCTTTTTTTCTGTGAGATCACTTATCAAATTCAGTCTGGGGTGTCGAAACATCTTCGTCTTTGACTTTAAAGTATGTTGTTATTGGTACTGGCCATTGTGTTTGTTTACCTGAGCTGCTCCTGTAATTATCTTCTTCTCGGTAAAGAATCAACAAAAATGAATGAATCACTTCCAGTTTGCCAGCCAACCTTTTTTTTTTCATGTGTACATCTATGTATTTGACACCAGATAATATAATGAATGAATATATTGGCATATTGTTTATATATATTTTACTCTCATGGGTACCATCAGGGAGACACCATCAGCATTGGCATTGAATGCTAGTAAGAGCTTCTTGATATGTCAGTGTTCCTAATCCTGAAAACGTCGTTGTCTCATTTCTAGGTGGGAGGAGCCTCCGCTGTGGGCCATGTGTATCTGGTGAGGTCTCATCTTCTGCCAAAATGAGGCTGATGCCCGGCTCGCCTCGACCCGTCCTGCCAGCCTTCCTGGCTCTCACCTTAACCGCCTTCTTACCTCAGCTGTCCTCAGGAGCCACGCCGTTCCCCCAAGACCTGGAACCCATCAGCGTTGTGGGCAGAGAATGTAAGTTCACAATCAGTTGCGTTGCCATGGTGATTTTTGTGGAAGTAAAGCGAGGGTCACTGAGGCGTTATATCTCATTGCAGGGGAACACATCTTTAGTAATGTAGGTGTTTTCAACGGCATGTTCACGATTAAAAATATATTTATTCCTTTTGTTGACTTGAAAAAAGGTTGTTTCAACTTTCAGAGGAAGTTTGCGCCAACACGCCTGAAAACACACGTCTCAGTCAGAGCCGAGGGTGTGGTTTGTTAGAAAAGTACAGTACTCATTGTGAACTTAAACCAACTAAAAGCCAAACCGTTTCACATAGTTTTAGACCAAAGAAAACAAACAGCACACGTCACTCAATTTGTCAACTGACCCGTTTGGCTGTTCTCAAACCAACTCTGGAGTGTCTGCACATTTGTTTTTGGTTTGTTTGGGCTTGTTCAGGTTGTGGAAGCTGTCAACTGAACCAAACAGTCACCAGTATTTTAATTTTTTTCTCTGCGTGTGTTTGTAGCGCTGATGATACAAGATGACGGTCAACAAAACTGTTGAGAATGAGTTAACCGCCTGTTCATATGACTTAATGTGTAATCCTCTTGGTTTGTTTGTAACAAGTCAGTGTGAGCATGACATGAACCAGAGCTAACAGAGGATCAGTTGATCATTGCATCAGTTTTTCCTTGGTGTTGACCAAATGAACTGATTAGAGAAAAGAAAAAAAAATGTTGCTTTTAATTACAATTTGCATTGAATTATTCATTCAAATAGAATATTGTATTAAAAAGCTACGATTCCAGTTATTTGACTTAACGGCTCGAGTCGAGCGCCAGCTTAGACTTTAACTGAGGAGAGTCTTCAACATCTGTGACACTCTCGAGACACTTCTTCATTGGACGACTCTTGGGACCCATCAGTGGCACCCAATCACTGGGGAGGTCTACAGAAGAGGTCCTGTCTGCTAAATGTAATGGCCCATAATTGATTTAAGAGGTGGCTTGAGACCATGGCCCACACACTGTAATTGATCTATCTGGAAGAGTGTAACGCAACCATTAGCAGAAATAGCTGCGCTAATAGTGCTATATGTGGAGCTCCGTCCCAGGTGTAATGAGAGCAATTTGTCACCTCTGGCTCCAGCAGGTGACAGCACGGCAGAAGGTCCCGTACAACTCTGTGAGACGACCATTATGAATCTTAATACTTTGTCCCACTGAAGTCAATGAAATCCAACTGAAAACCCATATATATATTTTTTTTTTTTTTTGTGACTGGCTTTATACTGAGTAGAAAAGTTCGTAGAAGCTTTGACCAATTTAGGTTTTGAGGGCCAGTAAAAACATGTTCATATTGAAGCTGCTTAGGGCTGTTTTAAAAACTCGTATATTAAACATTCAGTCTTTCCACTAGATTCGTAGCAGCTGCTTCATAAATAATTTTCTGATGATTGTCAAAACCAAGGTCAGTTTGAACTTTTGACCATAACAGGACACTATATACTAACTTTCCACTGACACCATGAACAGCTTTGAGTTGGAACGGCTTAAATGCAGATTTATTTGGATCCATGTCATAATTTATATATGTAAAAAGGCAGTTTGACTCTGCCGGTTTCTGATGTAGCTTCAATATAAATCAGTATATTGCTTTTCCTCTAACACATAGACATGGGGTTGAATTGTTGTGGAGCTTTTTTGCTATACGTTTGAGTGAGAAGATGAAACACAATCCAGAAGGTCCAGTTTGAGTAATAAATATGTGAGTTTGCCAGAGCACTATACATCAGTTTCTATTACTCCGTGACAGGAATTTACGGCTCTAGAAAGTCATAAAGATGGCACCATTCATCTTCATGTGGAGACGTTAACGTCACAGTGTGCACACGCACATGTTGGCCAACAAAGTGACTTTGTGTGAAATGTTGAGATAAAGTTGAGCACACACGGTGCAACAGTGGTCTCATTAAAATAAATGAAGAGGTTCAGTTTTATGACGTAGCCTTACATGTGCTTCTCATCCAACTCTCTGCACCATCACCTGTTAACCCCCCCCCCTACACCTCCACCTCCACCTCTAAGCCTTTTAAATGATGTGAAAGTGCTGAAGTGTAATTAGAAATCCTCGTTCACCCGGGGGGAGGATAGCGGGGCAGGCCGTTGAGCCACTGGGAGTCTCTTCACTCGACAGCACAGCAGCAAGTCCACAGCTCAGCCCGACATTAGGTGTTTAAATCTTTAAACAGTCGATTCCAGACAAGCGGTTGGGGAAACGTACAGCTCCCCGTAGAGAGACTATTTCAGATTGTGGTGTATTTAAAAGGGGGGGAGGGGGTTGCTAATTCAGCAGCAGCCCAGGTCAGATGGGAGGCTGGAGGGCACTTAATACTGTACTTTATCCAGAGTGCTGTGGCCTTGAGCTGAATCTCTGCTTGGTTGAAAAATAAAAAAGGAAACGGCCTGAGAAGATAGTCTGGTGTCAGTGTTTATGTCTACCTGGAGCATCCTTTTTTTTAAATCATTTTAATCCACTGACTGTCTCTGTTATTTAATGTACTGGACACCATCATCATCCCATTGTTTAAATGAAGGCATCTCTAGTGGCTTAATTGCACTGTTTGAGTTGTAATTAAAATGCAGACGAGGAAAAAGTAAATCAACTGTTGTGTAACGTAGACGAGTTTATATTATTATTATCACATGCTGCTCAAACTCATCTTTTTTTGCCTTTTTTAAATCACATAATTTTTTATATTTGACCAGTTGGAGGCTCTTAAAAACACACCCATGACAACTCTGACCTGGTCTTTTGTGACTCGTGAGTCAGGTGAAGGTGTGTTAAGCACACAGAGAGACTTTTCCATCAAGTTGCTTTTGATTTGTTTCCTTGTCCTCACTTGGCATCCTCCCCAGACGTGTCTGTTAAGAAATGCTTACCAGAAGCCATTTATTTAAATCACACTGACTTCTATAACACAGCCATCTCATTTGCAACTTTAGATGCTATTTTTGCTCCTGCTCATCCACCTCCACAAGTACGAATTAGCATACAGTGTGTACTCTGAGCACAAAAGGCCAAATTATAACCTTGGGTTAGTGTTTCCTAAGCTCTAACGGTGCAAAGCTTTTCAAAGATACTAATTTGTTGAGAATAAATGCTTCCCATGTTGTTCTGAATTGCATCTATTGAAAAGCTGGAGGAACTTTATTATTTTAATCTTCCAAACCTGCAGAAATATCACATTCAGCAGACTATATATATATATATGTAAGCTTCTAGTTTTTATTCTATTTTTCAGCACCTCAAAGGTGATATTTGTCGTGTGTGTGTTTTCCAACTATATATATATATGAGCATGTACTCTCTCTGTCATTTCCCCACACAGCCTCCTACCTCTACCCCAGCTTCCAGGGACTCATGTCGGACAATGACACCGTACGCCTGGGCCTGGACTTCCAGAGGATGCTGAGGATCAACCACATGCTCTACATCGCTGCTCGGTCGGTCATGAATCTACTCAAATGTAAAAGTTTATGACTGCGTACGGTATCCCAGCCACAACCTCCACACCAAGATGCTTTCATGTTTGCCCTTTTGGCAGCACCGACCTAATTACATATCGCTCCCCTCTCGATCAGGATGTCGTAGGTTAATTATCTAAAAAGTACAAGGTTGTTCTTTTTCTGCCTGTTTTCATTGTGCAAAATAAATTCAGCTACAGTATTTGGCTTTGTCCCAAACTGCAGTACTCTCACTGCCAAGAAGCCCGTCCGTAAAGGCACGGAGAATCTTAATGCACCTAAATGAATTTATATTTTCCACAGCTGCATACAACAAAGTGCATGCTTCACTTAACAAAGTGATTCATACGAGTTGCGTTGGTACTTGGAAAACTTTTGGTGTTTTTTTTTGAAGTTGAAAATGCAGTAAACTTTTCCTGGTAATCCACTTTACACACTCTGAGCAGCTTCAGTCAATCCTATTGAGACACAGAAGTGTGTTTTTGGTAAAATGGTGGAATCAGATCCTTGTGGAGCTTTGCAGTAACAGAAAACTAAAAAAAACCTCCACTAATGGTGTCTTGAATCTTCATCTCTTGCAGGGACCATGTGTTTGCCATCAATCTTGCCTCCTCATCTGAGCAGATAATCCCACAGCAGGTAAAGTCATAACATATAAACTTTCTCCAATATCCATTTATGTTTAATGTGTATCTTATACAGTCTGCTGATTTACTCAATGCAAAATCCAGAATTAATTTTTATTCTAACAATCTGGCATTTACAGAGTTTTTACTACCTTATTGATCTTTTAAAAACCAATACAAATAATCTATTACCAGCCGAGATTTTAAATTTCACAGCTTTACTTGACATTTCTCTGTTATTAAGGTTAAAATAAGTCATTGAATATAATAATATGAGAAAACAACTGAATGTGAGGTTTTTGAATGACAGCAGTGATATTCTGGATAATGTAGTAACGCTGCTCTCTGGACTTTAGATGGTTTGAATTGTTTCTGTCTCGTTATTTTCCTTTCTACCCGTTGCTTTTGTCTTTCCATTCAAGTATTAAGCAATCTCTCTTCAGTCATACATCCAATACAAGTGGAGCGGGGCTCTTGTGGCTTTAGTAGTGGCATGCTCACTCCTATTTGAATCTAATTTGTCAAACATGATTGCACTTAAATAAAAGCCCTCAGAGGCCCCGGACCTTTGTATGTTTGTATTTAGATTAGCGGGAAACGCCATGGCTACCACTCCACGTCAGACTGTGGTGCAAAGAAACGGGAACGTCCGAGTACTACAGTGTTAGTCCATCTCTTTTCAATTATGTTATATGAGAAGTTAGATATTGAGTGTTTGTACACGATGCAATTTTTTATCCATTCACCCAAAACTCTGCTGCCTCCAGTGTGACAGCAGCAGGAACTGAGTGGAAAATTATTGAAGACTCTTCCCATATTCTGCTGTCACGTCCTCGCTCTTCCTATTCCTGTTATTCATCTGAGCTCGATCGTTAGTGTGTGACTGACTCATATCGCCAGAAAACGGTGCGTCCTCTTCATCGCAGATCCATTCCTTCACCCCGACTCATTTTTAACCCAGCATCATTTTTCACAGCGGCCGCTCATTCACATTCTCCCCTTCACCGATCTCCTCCCGGATCGGGGTGGCCATAAGTAATTATTAGTAAACCAAATCGAGCGTGGACAAGGCAGAGCCTATTACCATACTGCTGACTCCTGCTGAATCCTGTCAGATCCTCCCAAAGTCGCGCTGGAGATGTTTCACGCGACGACCTGAAAGGGGATAAAAGTGCTGGCTTTTAAAAAAAAATCACAGGGAAAAATGATTGATCCTTCCTCATCAATTAGAAGAAGCGTATTGATAGCTGGGATAACGTCCATGTTTCATACTGTCAGCAAATCCTGTGAAGACTAAAATCAAGAAAGAAATAAATTTAACAAGTATTGCATGTGTAGTCAAAGCCTCATATAGATTATTCCTTTGTTCTGTAGAGCTTCACTTCTGCCCAGAAAATGCATGTTCCTCACCATGAACACACAGACTGTAGTGATGGAGTCAGATGCATACACCCTCCTGCTGGTGGAAAAAAACTCACTAATATGAGTTGATCTCGGGCTGAAAATAGTCCCTAACGAATGCACCACTCACTGTTTGAGTTATTCTGTCCAGCTGAAAATGCTCCACTTTATCTCATCAACCGTATGAAATGAAATAATGTTGGTTTGCTATATTTCTAGATATAAAAGCAGCACGACCTCCACAATTAAGTTTCTCTTCTCCGACAGAATTACTGCCACTTTTCTCATTTACCAGGTAGAGTATATTTACCTGATATATTTGGCTGCTAGTCTTAAAGATTTCCATGAAATTGGAAATCCAGCAGCAAGAAAAAAATTAAAATTTCTTTCATTTGGTGGAGACACTAAAATCACAGGGATTCACACAGAGAAGCTACAGTACAAGTAATGAAATGGCTCATATTATCATTATCTAAAAAATTCATGCATATATATATATATATATATATATTTACCTACTATACACATAGAAATGAGGCGGAAACTCGTCAGCTGTGCAGGAGAATCTCAAAAGTGTCTGAAACCAAAACCTGTGAGAGTTGCACTCGACATTAAAACACGATGAGCCTGAAACATCAGAAAAGTCGCCTCCAGCTCAGACTACACACAAAAAAAATACTGAAACCAGATAAGACTGATGCTCGTAGTGAGACGTCAGCCTCCCGTCTGCTGACATCCTGGAAGCTGTGGACAAAAACAATCTTATCAATGAACTGAAACAGGAGGGTCCACAGTGGATCTGACTGTGGACAGGAGCACATTAAACCTTCAACTGCAGAGCTTGTTAACCAATCGATGGATCATTTTCTATAATAGGCCACTGCATGTGCAGGATGAGGGCGCAGCTTTTGACCAGCAGGTTAGTTGAGGTTAATTGTCTCGTCCTCATATAGACAAGGAAGTGATGCAAACATTATTTTATGGTTATTTGATTCCCGTGTGTGTGTATGACCTCAGATCCAGACGTATTTCTGTTTGTTTGTTTGTTTGTTTTTTTTCCTCCATAAACAGTTTATAGCAGTTAATGAGATTTTAATCATAACCGTCTCGTTATAGCACTCGGAACGATTGGGAGCAACAAAAGCTGGGATGGTGAGAAACAGCTTGTCTTTGAGCTGACAGTTGGCTGTCTGTTCATTTTTCAGAAACTGACTTGGAAGACGAAGGATGTGGAGAAGTGCACTGTGAGAGGGAAAAACAGCGTGAGTATTATCTTCCACACACACACACATGCGTATCTCCCTCTTTCTTTCTTTCGTATTGTTTTTGCTCTTGGGTTTTATTTCTCTCCTCCTTCGCCGCTGACTTCCTTTTCCTGCACATTGAAGTCCTGTAAGAAGCAGAATCGGTGCCTCAGCCATCAGGGGACAATAGATTTGAGCTTTTTTTTTTTTTCTCAATACATTTCCATCCTCAGAGCTGCAGTAAAACCACCAGAATCAACCTGGGGATTATGATAATGAGTGTAAAACAGAGAAAATGTGTGTGTTTGTGTCAGCTGGTAAAACATACAGTATTCCTGCTTTGATTCTGTCGCTAGCGTGCAAGGAGCCAACATGGACCACGTCCCCGATGCACAATAACATCAAGCTGTTTTCCTCCTGACAGGACGAATGTTACAACTACATCAAAGTGTTGGTGCCACGCAATGACGAGACGCTGTTCGCCTGCGGCACCAACGCCTTCAACCCCACCTGCCGTAACTATAAGGTGAGATACCGTGGTGCTGTTCGCGTCCTCCTGGCCTCAATTACAGATAAGGGATATTATCTGTGTCCCCCATCACCTGTATTCATATTACAGCTGTCATGATACGTTTGGCTTTGTCCTTGTGTGTTATTTCAGTTGTACCCTATTATTTAAGTCGCTAATGGAAGTGACAAACTGCAGACGAAACTCGCGACGCATTAGCACCACGCTGGCTTTATGTGAAAGGAATTTCATATCATAAACGCTCACATAAACACAGGTCACAGACGCTGACACAGAGCACATGTTTTAGACATCAGTGAAAATGAAGTCATGGTTTTTACACGTTCAGTCTGGGCCAGATGTGGACGGTGGAGCCTGAGTGATAGAGCAGGATTGGTGTTTTAGCACCGATAAAGGCTACGCTGAATATTTTACTGTATTATAATTGAACAATAAACTTATAAAAATGACTTGCCTGGTCAGGTGGCTTCAAACGAACACATGATATGCTGATAATAGCAATAATAAAACAGCTTCTTTCACATGTTTGAAACAAAAAAAAACGCTGGAATGATGATGTGGTTTGGATTGTGATTCATTAGACGAGGAGGAAGTTCAGACTGTAAATCTAACCGTGTCGGGAGACTGAAGTCCAAACGGGAGACGAACAACTCCAGATTTTTTCTTTTTTTTTTTTCTGACCTCTGAATTAATCCAGCGGTCAGTAACAAGAGGTCAGTGTAGACGAGAACGCTGGATCCTTCTGGGGTTTCATATTAAGCACAGAGAATTAGAAAATCATTTAAAGGTTTAGACAGTGGGAGGATTTATTAACACAAAGCACAAGTATTCAACACAAATGTATCTGTGATGTAATACATTTGAGGGAAAAAAAAGCTGTTACGCGCTTGAACTATTCCTTTAATTTGGTTAATTAACAGATGTTTGTTAGATAACACGATAAAATTATAAATATTTATTTTTTTTAGGATGATTTTCTCATGTAACCCAGAGTTAATACATCCACACGTCATCGACTCCCTTTGGTACAGAGCGGCTGATTTACACTTTCACTGAAATGCATCTATGCATTTTTTCCTCTCTATAGGCCCCCAGCTGTGTCACCTCCCCCTCTCTTCTCCTCCCCCTCGTCTCTCCCCAGGCTGGGAAAAAAAAAAAAAAAAAAAGTACAGGAGATGATTCTCCAGACAGCTGGGGAGAAAGGGAGGAAGTGTAAATCATATCAAGGAATCTGTCTCTGGGACGCCACAAAAAAAAAATAAAAAATCTGTGGAGGACAAGGGGGGATTGAATAAGAGGCGCGCACCCGTGTGTGTGTGTTTGTGTGCGTGTGTGTGTGTGCGTGTGGATGCCCAGCCATGAACACGCAGCTTCACTGACCAGACTGCTGAGACAGCTGGTCTGTAGACAACAGAGAGGCTGTCTTCCACACGCGTCTGCGATACAAGAAAACCTTGAAGCGTCAGATCCATCTGTCTTCATCTGCCCACCGGGGTAACAATCCTGCAGTCACCACGCAGCTTTGTTGAATCCTCAGTTCTCTCCGACATCCTCGGTCTGTTTCTGTGATCACCAGGCTGCCGTTTCACTTCAGATCATGTCAATCTGCAGGCGAACGACGTTTTGGTCAATACTGTCGACTTCTAATCAGAATAGAGAGTTGAGATTTATTTGATATTCTCATTTTTATGACTTTTCTGGTTACAAGAACCCTTAATACTGAACAAACAAACACGCTGGTTAGCCGAGTACATGTAGCCTCTTGTGACATGAACCATTAAGAGTGGAAAAAATCAGTTGGTAGGTGTCTCATTGATATAAAAACTTACTTTTGGGACTAAAATCTGTGAATTCCCTGCTGACATTTGTACTCTCGGCTGCATGTTTCATTTTTGCTTCTCCCCGTGTGTCTGCGTCATGTGTCAAAAGCAAACCTGAAAAAGCACTTAGTCAGTGCCACTTTCTCCATATTTGTGTGAAAAAGTACTTTTTCTTTTTTACCAAATCAAAAAACCCAAAGCTCACATTTGATGCCGAACAAGAGCAGGATCCAATAAAAATCACAATTATTCCATATATTGCAAATCATTACAACAACAACAACAACAACATGAGATCAATGAGTGAACTGTTTTAACCTTGCAGCCGTGATATTTAGGACAGAGCTGTTGTGTTAAATTGCGTCAGGTTCGGGGGTGTAAACATGCCCCCCCTTGCAGAGTCTGACATGTTTTTGTGCAGATCCCCTCGGGATATTTCTGCAGAGTTTACGTGCCGAAGTTATATTGTAAGGTTTTGGATTGAATTAGCCTCCTCCACAGGAAGATCGTATTGTCATAAGCGGCACGGAGCAGCCATTAACCACCCACCCACCCACTCGGCCAAGGTGATAAAAACAAACGAATCCCCCCGAACTTCAGATCAGACAGCGTTCACTGTGAAACACGTGGCATCAAAATACTAATTATTGAATATTAATCCTGGTTTGTTCCTAAAGTTTCAGTGTCTGTTTTTTTTTTACATGTCGTAGTTTGAGACAAACTTTTAGGATCTATAATTAAACTTGACTTGATTTAGTTGAGATAACTTCCTCAATCCCACAGGAAAATAAGGGACCGTGCACAATAACACATGTACATATTTCCATTTGATGTATTTTGTGATAAAGTAAGAAGCTTTAATGGGAGCAGATGACTGTCTTATGACTCCTTTAGGAGATCACATTGACATATTGGTAGTTGTTCCCAGCCGACGCGGACGTTTGACACCAATCATGCTGCTGTGACGGCGACACAACGTGATTTCTTACATCGTAAACAAAGAACTTTATCTCCTCGCCGAGGCTGCACTCGTAAATTTTAGTTTCTGTTGTTTCTTTGCACAGACACAAATATGCAAAATAAATATTTTACTTGCGTAACTTTTCATATAAAAGTTAAAATCCTGTCATGTTTACGTCTGTGTGGACATATTACAGCTAAATAAACACACGACACACGATTATGACCACCACGTACAAACTGCCAGCAATAATAAAAAGATTAGTGATAATCCTCATTTGAAATAATTAACTCTGTTTATTTTTTTAATTATTTTTAATTCACGCTGCAACCCTGATTAGTTTGGGTTTTTTTCCCAGTGAAGGTACCGAATGACAGACGACAACATCACAGGCCGAGTGTTAATAGACTGTTAACACTGTGTGTGTGTGTGTGTCACCAGTGTGTTGAAGTCGCTCTGCATGCATTCGACCTCCACCCCACACACACGCACACACACACACACACACGCTGCTGGGTTTTGCTTATTGTCGTATGTGAGGATTACAACCTTGTTAACAGCAGGTTGGAAAATAGCAGCTAAATATCTGCGGCTGAGAGATAAACTGTCTCGTCTGCTCCTGACAGCACGACTCTAAACTTCACACGCGTCTTTCATGACGTGACACGCGTACCGTACATCAAATAAAACTTATCTTTGTGATGTGCATGTGTTGCCTTTCATTATCACAGATTGATTTGTCGAGCATCCTTTTTTGCGTTCAGTCACAATACTCGTTATATTAAAGGCTTTTTGTAGGTTTGAGGCAGATTGATTTTTCAGTTGCAGGTTTTACAAGCGTGTGTTGTTGTTTTTGTGTGTGTGTGTGTGTGTGTGTTTACAATCATAACTCTGTCCTTTATGTCCCTTTCGTCCGGTGGGTTCGTGTTACAGTCGCGTTAATGGTCTCATGAAGTTTGATGTTTCCGTGTCTCTGTTCAGATGTCGACACTGGAGCAGGAAGGGGAGGAGGTGGTGGGACAGGCTCGCTGCCCCTTCGAGTCGCGCCAGTCCAACGTCGGACTGTTTGCAGGTAAACGCAACGTCACAGGTTCGATTACCACACATACAGAAGTTTCAGCATTGTTCAGTTTTCACAATAATGATTTAGAAGTCACCACAGTTCACAGCGAGCGTGTTTTTAGCAGCGTTTAGCTCGTTTAATCCCAATTAATGAATTAACAAATTACATATAAGCCTTTTTTTTTTTTCTGAGCATGTTTTGTACGCTACACAGTTTAAGATTTCGGGGTTTATCTTTTTTTTTTTTTTTATTCCAGGCAGGATTAATTTAATTTACCCAAATAAAATCCCATTGATATAAAATCTTCTTCTGGAGTTGTTTTATTCATTAAACATTATGTTTTTTATTTTCCTGCTATATGGAAATAAATGGAAACTAATAGTTGCCTGAGATGGAAAAACAAAGTTTTCAAGGAAGTTTGCAGTGATGTTAATATCACATATGTTGTAGTGAATGTGTTTAATTGCTTTATTATTTATAAAATATTTCAAACAAATATCAGCGTAAAAAATGCAAATCTATTAATAGACTAAATTACTACAGTTTGCAGTTTAAAATGAGACTGTAACTCAGTACTGGAGCATAGATTTCATGGATTGTGATTTGAGGTTAAATTTACAGCTTCCTTACTAATCATAGCAGCGGAGGAAGCCGATACGTGTTTGATGAACATGTTTGGGTCAAGTTCAGTGATGAGTGAAGGGAGAGTCGGTCCCGCGCTCGACGCTGCCAGGTTTCCACTGACATTTATGCAAAGTTCACACAGGGTGTTATTAAAAAGTGACACGTTCTACATCTGTTCTCCTCTGCCTCTTTTTTAAAGGGCAAAAAAAGTCACTTGTGACCGAAATAGACATTTAAGAAAAGTGGGTTGTTCTTGGGAATTGTGATCCCTGAAAATAAATCTCAATTACCCTTTTTTTTTTTTTTTTTTTTCTGTCTCTCAGGTGGAGATTTCTACTCGGCCACTATGACTGACTTCCTGGCGAGCGATGCAGTGATTTATCGCAGCCTGGGAGAGAGTAGCCCTGTTCTGCGTACAGTCAAATATGACTCTAAATGGCTGCGAGGTGAGGATCCAGCATTCACATACAACTTGTGGTTATTGTCAGGCTGCAAAAAATGGGACAACAGTGTCACATCTCAATTTATCAGCAAAGAGAAATATACAAAATATTAGCGTTTAGCTGCTCGTAGCATGTTAATACCGACTCATCACTCTCTCACAACAACACGAGGGGGGAAACAATCAGATCATGTTGCATCATTTTCAGTAGTTGCAATCTCACACTAATATACCATATCATATCAGTAATTTAAGCACATGAGTTTAATAGTTGAGAATCAGGCCATGCAGTATTTGAAAGAAGTAGGTCATGACAAATAAGGTGTGCAAGAGTAAGTAGGCTACATCAAACTCAAGAGAGCTGCAATGCTTCAACCGACAACAGTTGATTATGGAGCTTTTGACTTTTAGTTATATAGAACTTTAATAACTTACAAATGTTAAAATCTAAAATAAAATGCATTCAGTGATATCAAACCTCAAAATTATGAGTTCTGCCGTTCAGCACTAGTTCCTCAACTCTCTCTGTGACTGTGGGAATGTTTCTCCGTATTTTTCTATCCTACCGTAATATTCAAATTTGCAAATTTCTAACACGCTCATCCTGCATTTCCCTTGGACCCCGTCTTCCAAATTTGAGCATCTGTGTTCACTCAGCTCCACTCCCTGCCTCCTCACAATACACTGTCAGCGTTGGAAAATAAGGCATCACTGCCAGCGTGTTTGTCACACATCTTTTCTTCTCGTCTCCCACAGAGCCCCATTTCCTCCACGCTATCGAGTACGGGAACTACGTGTACTTTTTCTTCAGCGAGATTGCAGTGGAGTACACCACTCTCGGCAAGGTGAGAGACTCATAGTCGTCTTTCCTTACCAGACCAGACGCTGAGTGAAATGAAGCGAACCGCATGCCTACCACATCCTTTTCAACAGCTGTTCAGCGTGCCTGAGTGTGTTGTGGTAAACAGCGTTATTCATGAGTCAGTTATCACCTGTATTTCCTTCTTCTTCTCCCCTCAGGTGGTTTTCTCCAGAGTTGCACGTGTTTGTAAGAACGACAACGGCGGTTCCCCGAGGGTGCTGGAACGTTACTGGACGTCGTTCCTCAAAGCCCGGCTGAATTGCTCCGTCCCCGGCGACTCCTTCTTCTACTTTGACGTACTGCAGTCGCTGACGAACGTGCTGCAGATCAACCACAGGCCGGCCGTGCTCGGCGTCTTCACCACGCAGGCGAACAGGTCAGTGAGGCCTCACGGGTATCAGGAACACTTCATATTTATTAAAAGATGAACAAAAAGTAAATCAACTTAGAGTAAATTATATCTACACTCTACATACTAGAGTTGTACCAGACTGAGACGTGGTGCTGGATTTCAGACCTTTGTCTTGTTTTTTCTTCTTTTAATTGTAACGTCGTCTTCTTTTGCAACAGCATCACCGGCTCAGCAGTCTGTGCTTTCTATATGGACGACATAGAGAAGGCTTTCAGTGGCAAATTCAAAGAGCAGAGGAACAGTGAGTCAGCGTGGACACCTGTTCCAGAGGAGCAGGTCCCAAAGCCAAGGTAAGAGACACGTCTTCAAATAGCAAATTGTCACTTTCCAAGAACAGGATCTTCTGCCCCTGACAATGGACGTTTTTTTTGCAGCTGCTGTTATTGATCTGCACACACATCTCAAAATACTAGCAGCCACACAGGACACCTGTTTTCCTCTCATCCACAAAAACAGCCGCCAGTGTTTCTACATCTTTTAATTTTAATTTTTTTTTGTCTAACCGCAGGCCGGGCTGCTGCGCTGGCGAAGGCTCAGCATCTGCCTTCAAGTCGTCCACCACCTTCCCTGACGACACGCTGACTTTCATCAAGTCATATCCGCTCATGGACGAATCTGTCCCCTCGGTTAACGACAGACCCTACTTCACCCGCACCACCAGCAGGTACGGGATGTCTTCAATGAAAAGACAGATGATGAAATTCTCAGTTCTTGCATTTCATAAATCCTTAAGTATAAGCATGAGAACGAGAGGCGGATGGAAATGTTTTTGTTAAACCTCAGAGTCTGGCTGCAGCTATGATGCCAGGGTCTTTTTGGTATTAGTTTGTATTTTCTATAGCGACATAATGTACCGGCAGTGTTTTCACACTGAGCTGTGATCGGTATCGATGAATGAGCTCAGGTGGAACACACAACCTTGTCCCTCATTAAAATCCATCGGATTTATTCAAAGATCGATCTCGGCCCACATCAAAGACGAGCCGCACGGGGCCAGGATCTGACTCGACCTGCACGTGCTCCTCTGCAGCCCGCGAAGAAGTCACTGGTGTGTGTGTGTGTGTGTGTGTGTTTGTGTGTGTTGACATTTGAGAATTCACAGATATCAGATAATAATGGGATGAATGTTGAATCAGTGAGAAGTGTCACAAGTGTTTCAGACAGTAACGCAAAACCTCAGACACAGATATACACACAGCAGATGCATATCACAGACTCAGCCTCACACACACACACACACACACACACACACACACACATACTAGAGCCTCCTCCATGCCTCCTGAAGCAGAGCCAGGCTGACAGCCAGCCAGACACTGCGGTGGCTCCACACTGGGGAAACATGCGCCGCTACACATCTGGCGCCAAAAACATCACATCTGCCTCGTCCTTCCCCAGAGAGGAGCTAGATAAATGAAATCTGACCAGAAGTGCATCACACGATACTGCCGAGTCGGTGCAGGGACATGCTAGTCGAGTCCGCGTGGGTAAACACACAAGCTACTACTGCGGGAGAAGCGAGGGCACAATGCAGAGTCTCTGCTGGTCTTCAATATATAGAAAGAAAATACTGGGTTTTTGAGAGCAGGTTTGTTTGTTTACATCCCAGCGCCAGAGTTGCAGGCAGAGAAAATGAATGCGTAAAGTTTATCCCTTTGTCAACAACCACTGGATTCAAGGTGCCCTTCAGCACGGCTCTTAATCCGTAGCTGCTCCAGTGGAGCCAGCAGGAGACGACTGTGATGATGCCGGGCAGCTCCCAGGTGGGACTGCATATGAAGCAGAGTTATGTTTAAATAAATCAGCAGTTTATTCACCGGGCGTCCACATAATTACAAACAGAAGACAGAAAAAAGTGTGATCCAAAAAAAAAAAAAAAAAAAGCAGCAAGTAGGAAAGATGGATCAAGTGAACGTCTGTGGGTGGATGGATGAATTGATAGGATGAAGGGATAAAAAGGATGGAGGTGATGGAGGAAGTGGGTTGGTAGTTGGAAGTGATTGATTGCACGCTAATGCTTTCTGCAATGAGCTCAGCGTTCGCCCACTGTTTGTTTCCTTTACCATGTGAAAGTGAATGTGACAAAAACAAAACAACGTTAACATCCTGACACGTTAGGCATCGTTAGCGAGAACCGTCGGCTTCAATTTAACAGATCTTCAAATGTTTAAGTCAGTGTTTCTTTTCCACAAACACATCATTGTTTATTTGTAATTTCTTTTATTTTTTATATATAATGCAGATTCAAGTTGACCCAGATAGCGGTGGACACGTCGGCGGGGCCGTACAAGAACTACACCGTGGTTTTCTTGGGCTCGGACAACGGTCATGTGTTGAAGATCCTGGCCAGCACCGAAGGAACCAACGCGTCCTTCAGCACCCAACTCCTGGAGGACATCGACGTCTACAACCCCAACAAGTCAGACAACGCCTGTTGTTGTTTATCTGCTTTTTAAAGCTCTCCCATCTTGTATCTCTTTTTTTTTTGTCTTTTGTTTATTCAGATTTTTTTCCTTCCTTTCATGTCTCTTTCCTTTTCTTTCTTTCGCCTTTCTCTCTCTTTTTTTTTTCCTCATCCTGTCTGTGTTTTCTGCCTTGATCTTTCCTGCCCACCAATTCGTTGGTGTGTTGTAACACTTTACATCACCCTGTACAGCTCAAGGGGGTGTTTTTGTTTAGTTTAGTTTAGTTATTTTAAGTGTTTTTGTTTTCTAACTGCACAGCTTGAAATGCCTTATCTACACGGAGTTTGATTCACAGCCCGGTTCGCTGTATAATTTTCAGACTGTGGCTTTTTTTGGTCCTAAATATCTAATTGTGACGATTGGTGATTTTTCTGTGTTCCTAGATGCAACGTGCGGGGGGAGGACAGGAGGGTGCTGGGTCTCGAGTTGGATCGGGATCATCACGCCTTGTTCGTGGCCTTTTCCAGCTGTGTGATCCGCGTGCCGCTCAGCCGCTGCTCTGACTTCACCTCCTGCAAGAAGTGAGTGACCACGGTGCTGCTAGGAGCTTATACAGGTTTTCCTGCAGCAGATTTCAAAAGGAAATAGGCATAGATTAAATACATATGCGGTTAAAAGTCACAGAAACAAGTCAAAGAACAGCATGAAGAGTGAAACAGACCAGAAACACTGTAGTATTTTAGTATTTTAGGGTTTTATCCTTGTGTTGCTGGAAGGAAAATGGCACTAACACCACAGATTTAAGAAATGTGTCCACTCAAGATGCTGTTAGAGGCTTTTGGACAAAGACTCGTATCAAATATCACATGTTATGCTATTATCAGCCTGGTTTATGGGGGTGGTTGGGCCCACTTTCACCAAAAAAAACCCATTGAGAGGTTATTTGTGGTGTTGGCGGGTAAGTGAAGAAACGGAGCGGTGGGGATGTTTGGTGTTCCTGCCATGTAAGAAATGCTGTGGTTACAAGCGAGGTCAAACACAGATTTCTGCCTGAGATTCGTGTTTTTATTCGGCTGTGATAAGAAGCATCCAAGTGTGCAATTTTCAGAATAATATTTAGTGCATTATTTAAGTGCATTATTACAGCCACCACTGATCTAAAGACCAAGAAACACATCAATGCACTGATAAAAGGCAGAAGAAGAAGAAGAAGAGGCTAGTAAACATAATAATAGAAATAATAATAAAAATCAGTTTAGTAAATGTTTGATGAGGAAGGAAATGTATTCAACACATTTTTATATCAGAAAGAGACTCAGTGAGTTCATAATAACTCAGAAAACCACATTCAACTCCTGTTTTGTTTTTGTTTTTTCGTTTGTGTTTGTGTGTTGGAGGTTTGGACAGGAAAAAGTTGTGGGAGCGCAATAGTTTTTTTGTTTTTGTTTTTGTTTTTTTCTTATAGCACAAATGTGTGGAAACACGCTTACATGTACACCAAGAAATCACCCAGAAGAATCTGAGAAATTCAGGTTTCTGTGATCCTCAGTCACGAGTTATCGTGTTTGTTTAAGTCACTGCAAAACCTGACTGGTAACTAAAACACACACTTATTATAAATTTAAGAGCTTTTAGTGTGAAAGAACTGCAGCCTTCAACCATCTCTCTTTGTCTTCAGCCTTTTTGTTTTGTCAGGAGCTGTGTTAGCTCCAGCTAATGTGCTGGGGAACAAGTACATACACACACACACACACACACACACACACACTTTTCTAAATCTCCCTCAACCCCTGAACCCAGAGGTAGGATTTCTCCTCAGCTCCAGCGTGCTATGAGGGAATACATATACCCCCATAGCATGCTAGCCCCTCGTTGCAAAGGCCTGGAGAAGCTCTCAACATCGTTTAGTCATAAATTGGATCCAGCTGATTGGCCGGGAGCCAACAGTAGTGGCCGCTGCTTGTTGTTTCTGAAGCCGAAGGAGAGAGAGAGAGAGAGAGAGAGGGGGGGAGAAAATGTATCTTACTTAAGCTTACGGGCCGGCTGCATCCCCGGATCCTTTTTAGAGACTCGAGCTGCAGCACACCTCATCCTGGGATTAAGGGCCCCGTAAGCCTCATCAGCACTGGCCAGGAGGTCATGTTTCAGCCAGCATATCCTCCTTTACCACACCAATGAATCTGTCTCCCTCCACATGAGATTTACTCCATCTCTCTCTGTCTTCGGCCTCCATTTTCTCTCAAGTCTTTGCATGTTTCTCTCTTTCTCTCCTAAACTGTAGCCTGCCCCTGCTGCTAATATTAGGTTTCAGATAACACAATGAAAAGGGCCCCAAACCCTGAAAATCTGCAGAGCCGGGATTCTGCATTGCATGCGTTTCTTTTTAGTGACGTCTCCACATCCATAAATTTCTTTAATACTAATGTCACAACATTATTATCGATGGAAATGATGGCCAACAGTATATAAATAACATCCAGTTCCTCATAAATCAGAAGAAGCCTAATAGTTTAATCTGTACGTGAATAACAAAAAAACATCTTAAAATCTATAAAATAAATGCAATAAAACAATTGTGACATTAATTTTAATTTCTTTGTGTTCAGTTGTTCACCAGCATCATTTTAAACATCTCCACTAAATCACTTCTCCCCTCAGCAGCTAATGGATGTTTCTTACACAGCGTGGCTGCAGGCAAACACACACACATCTACGTGTTCATCATAGCATGACGGATTATGAGCAAGGACACACACACATCATATATAAACTCTGGGCTCTCTTCTCATAGTGCTTCAGTGCTGAGGTTCATTCCTCTCTTGTAGCTGCAGAGAAACACAGTGAAGAGGAGGAGAAGGGAGGCGAGATGCATATATATATATATACCTTATGGCTAGTGTATGAATAATTTATTAAAGCCACACTATGCAGTGTCACATATTTGCAGCCACACATGGCAGCGAGAATCATTTTAGGGACCTTAATAC
Organism: Pampus argenteus; assembly: GCA_036937835.1. Classification (NCBI taxonomy): domain Eukaryota; kingdom Metazoa; phylum Chordata; class Actinopteri; order Scombriformes; family Stromateidae; genus Pampus; species Pampus argenteus. The sequence continues at coordinate 23,530,646 of CM072865.1, read as the reverse complement.
CCAGAGGTCCTCTGTCAGTCTGCAACGCTTTGAGAGAAAGAGAGAGAGAGAGAGAAGGGGGAAAAAAAGTTTGTGATTTTTATTCAGTACAATAATCCAGCAGGAAGCTGCAGCACAGTCGGTTTTGATGGATTGTTCAAACACATTTCAGAGTTTTGCTGAATTTTACAGACAAATCTAACAACTTTTAGACTGAACTTCACAGACTTTAAAGAGCAGCTTTCACTGAAGGGCTTTTGCATACAGGTTAGGACATGGAGGGTGTGTGTGTGTGTGTGTGTGTGCGTGCGTGCGTGCGTGCGTGTGTGTGTGTGTGTGCGTGTGTGTGTGTGTGTACTCCCAGCTGTCTCTTCTGTAAGTGACACACTGATCTGCTCGCTGTGATGTTTAGTGTAACACCTGCATGCTCAGTTCTGATACTAAATGAGTTTAGATGTTTAAAACGGGTCACAGGAGTCCTCATTAAAACCCGACTTCCTCGACACTTTGTTTTGTTTACTCTGTTGTACTTTTGAAAGAACAGACTAAAACATCTCTTGTGTAACTGCAGGTAGGAAGAGGTAAACAATACGTCGGTGCTGCTGACCTGCAAAGTGTAAGAAAAGATAAGTCGTATCGGTGCGTTGATGAAACTACGAGGCGGAGTCGTCCTCAGTTAAAGGTCCAATCCAGATATTAATGGGGTTAATCTACGGCCATAAATCAAAACAGGAGATTGGAAGCTGCAAATAATTGGTTGATTGATAGATCCTTGATGTTGTTCTCCATCAACGAAGTACTTTCTGATGTCCATCTGTTTCTACTAAAGTCATAAACATATATATATATATATAAAAAAGAAAAGGGTTGTAAATATACATTTTATTTTATTTTTTTTCAAAGTGTAATTTCCTGAAACAAATCAGCACTGTTAGTTTTATCAAATGTTTCTCAAACAGGATTTATGGCTGCATTTATTTTCATCTGCAGATTATTACAATAAACAGCAGAGAATAGGACCAGAATAAATTATTATTGTACGATAAAATGAGTTTACATGTGGATTTTTAGTGTTTATTCGTCTGTTTTCTCAGGCTGAGTGAAGGTTTGTTTGCTTCAGTGTTTGTTCCTTCTTTTTCCTGTTATGATCAGTTTAGAAACAAGTAAGAAAACAAAACGAGTCGACTTCGTATCTCTAATCAAAATATTACAGTTAACCGCTTCTGTCTCTTTATATAATCAGCAAACATCGGTTATTACACATTTTATTAATACAGAAACAATGATGTGCATCGTAAAATACCAAGTATGTTATCACCCCGTCATTAAAACGATGCAGCTCTACTGTTTATGAATCATAATAATTATTTCTTTTGTTTATTTAAATACCAGCTGGCTGTGTTGCTGCAGATATTGTCAATTAATTGTCTTATAAAAACAAGATTATCGGAGTTGCAGTTTAGATGGAAATATTCATTATTTTGTTTTGTGAATTATAGACGTCTGGTAAGTAACCCGCTGTTCACAAGGCTGTATTGTGATATATTGATCTGAAACACCAAACTTCATACAGATACACTGGAGGCTCATATTTCAGCCTCATGTTGAAGCGATGTTGAGAAGAAACGGATGTGTGTCCGCTAGGCTCTCAGCTCCTCCCCTCGCTGATCTGTCTTTGTGTTTGTCTGTTTATCTGTGCAGGAGCTGTTTGTCTTCACGGGACCCGTACTGCATTTGGCTCAAGTCAGGCAGCTGCGCCACAGTCTCACCTGGATTCAAGTAAGTCACACACACACACCCACAGGTGGGAATAAGATGGGTCAGGCTAAAGTCTGGGGAAAAACGTGTATAAACTGATGCACAAGTCATTTAAAAATAGCTCTATTGATGCAACGTATGTCTTTGGTTTGGGAAACTGTTGCTGCACATCTGGCCACACCCCCAGTCGGTGACATCACAGCGCGTATTTTGCCGCAGTGATTTTCCTCCTGATGTGATTCATTGTTGATTCACATTTTTAACTGAGAAGTGTGTATTCGTGAACCGCCGAGGGACACGAGCATGCAGATTAGCTTTCTAATCAAACACTCCAGCAGGAGGTTTCTGTTGTACTTTTCTTCCTCTCTGGATGACGTTTAGCTAATTAGTGAGACCGGACGCTGTTGTGTTTGGTCAGTGTGAAAAGCACAAAGGTGGACGCGGCTATATAAAGACATCATTAGTCCTCCAACTCACAGTCACAGCGGACAGATCTGTAACTTGGTCAATAATGTGTTTCTCCTTCAGCGCAGATTAACTGGACCTCCATACGCTGCCGGGGTGATGCACTCCTGATAATCGATAGCTAATCTAGGATTAGACATCAACGGCGGCTTGATGAATACCTGACTTATGTTTTATTTATTTACATTAAAACACCACTTGGCGGGTCCCTTTTGAGACCTCTAACTTACATCCGTTCTCACAAGTGGATGACGTGTTTAATCAAACCCTCTAATTTTATCGGCTGTGTGTGTGTGTGCGTGTGTGTGTTTGTGTGGACAAGTTCGGAAAGAGGACATAGTCGATCAGAAAATTAACACAGTTTACTTAGGGAGCCATTTAACACGACGGTATCGAACCCGATCCTCTAGTGTCAGAAGGCACTTAGTTTGTCACAGAAGTCGCTTCTTTTCAAAGTCATTTAAAAAGTTATCAGGAATGTTCCTTTAAACTTTTATTTACTAAAGCAGATCTGAACATTAAAGTAGGACAAAACAAAACCCTTTCATTTGGACGTCTGGTTCTTGCACTAAACTTACCATGAAATCAAAAGTTGATGTTCGGCTGCACGTGTTTCAGTCACATAGCAAGAAAGATTGATGTGTGTTTGCATGGACAGATGGATGGATGAATAGGAAGACAGATAGATGGATGCAGTAAAGGGTAAAAGAGGAAGAGGAGGAGTAGAGCCAGTTAAAGGTACTATTTTCTCCTTCTATGAGCTTCCTGACAGTCAAGGACTTCGCTCGTCTATGCGAGTTTGAAGTACGACCTGCTCTTAAATCACCTCGCTGGGTGTTTTTTGTGTACATCGATGGTAATCTGGAGTTTTCCACGGACTGACATCCTCGTGCACTTATCACGCACGCACACAGCAACCACTTCCACTGTTGACCGACTTCCAAATAGATTATTTTGACGGCTGAAAATGTGCCGACCTGGAATTATTGCATATCCTCAGCTCGGCCACACAGACGTATTTCTTCTCCTGCCCTCACACGGACAGAGGCTAATGAGATTTTGTTGTTAGGGTTGTTTTCTAGATGTATGTCTCTGAGTGCCGTCTACTATATTGTGTCAGCCTTATATCCACACTGATGCAGATTTTGCAGAGGCAGGCTAGCTGTTCCCCCCAGTTTGCAGTCTCTATGCTAAGCTAAGCTAACCAGAAATGCCATAAATTGACCTTTTTTAAGAACTGGTTCATTTGAATCTCCACTTCTGTTGAGATGGAATAATGTGAAGTGAGTGTGTGTAATAAGGTGTAAAAAAACTAGTAAGCAAGATGCAAGAGTTTATATTTTGTTATGATTTTAAGGGATAAGAATGGGTTGTAATTAAGATTAGGGTTCAGTATGTGAGGTTTGAGGTTAGGAGTGAGGAGCTGTCACGAGTATATTAAGAGAGGAAGTGCCGATGTGGCTTCACGCTGGCTCTCAGCCCCGAGCTGCTCGCTCAGGTTTGATTTATGAGCCGGTGTTTAGCTTTCAGGACACACTGGAAACCAACAGACCAGAACCTAAGAGAGATCGTCCAAAAAGATCCTGTCCAGACTCAACTATCAGGTCCCTGCCAGAGACAGAAAGAAGTATGAACAGACAAAGAACAATGGAAACAAGAGTAGAGAAAGAAAGAAAGAAAGAAAGAAAGAAAGGGACGGAGAGACAATAAAAAAACAAGATGGAAACTGAGAGAGAAGGAAGCTATGAGAGGAGAGATCGTTTAAAGGGGTGGAAAAGAGAAAGGATGACAAAAGGAGAACGAATGGGAGGAAGGGGGGAGGAAGTTTCATCGGTCTGATTCCAACATACAAAACATCTGTTTTTCATTTAGATTTTCTCTTTTCAAGAAACGTTCTGCTTAGGCTCCGTCTGTGGCTCTAAAGTAACCTGCAGTAAGTGAAACCTTTTATATGCGTGTGTATCATTGAGAAGAGGTGATGTGTAGATGTTGAAAGAGGAGAAAGGAAGGTGGCTGATGAAAGAAAAGAAAGAGACGGGACGAGACAAATGGATGAACTGATGTGAATCGAGCAGCAGAAAGAGCCTGAGCAGAGTTTGAGATGAAGCAGTTTAAAAGTCATCCACCTCCTGGGACCTCCTCCTCCTCTTCCTCCTCCTCCTCTTCTCTCTGCCTCCTCCCTAACATCACTCTTTTCATGCACTTTTTCTTTTTCCTCCAGTCCTTTCTCTTCCATAAATTTTAATGACTGATTTGTGGCTGATCCAGAGGATAGGAGGAGTAGAGGAGAGAGGATTCACAGCCCTCGTTGTCTTCTCGTCTCTTCGTCCCTCACGTGCAAAGACTGTGTGGCCGGACAGCTCAACTTCATACCATTTCAGGGTGTTTTAACTTGTGTGTCATTTCATAATGCATTTGACGCATTGATGCACCGACGCCAAACCACAACGCCAAAAGAGAAGACGGCCAAGGACAGAGCTGGATTCAGATCCTGGATGAACGCATGTCAGCTGTAGTGCAGGTTGAAACACTTTTCAGGATAAAGCTGCTCATATTGGTCCAATGGTTCCTTCTGATGACACAAATATGAATTTTCTTTCTTTCTTTCCTTTTTTTCTTTGTTCCTTAAACAGCTGGCTGCTGTATTTTATATCGAACGGGAAGCAGTCATTGAGCCAAGAACAAAAAGGATCAATGCATCAATTGATAAACCGATGTGATGAAACTGCTGCCACACTAAGAAAAAGGCTTTAAGATGAAGCCCAGCACACATACACACATGTGGTATTTAAACTAATGCATTAGTCAACCCTTGAAGTTTAAGAAGAAGAACAAAAAGCTTCTTTGTTGTTGTAATGTTGGATCGAGATACGACGACACAAACTTTAAACTCTGCACGACGAACTGGAGGTGATAGAAGCTAAAACTGCACACAGTATTTATGATCGTTACCCCTCAAATCTCAACATTAGCTGAACCAGACTGGAGAGGACTCGGTCCAATCAGTGATGAAGCCAAGTCATGTGATCAATACGTTTGATTATATTCTAGCCATCTAAATTTGGTGGGTTTTTTATGTAAACGTTATGTGTTCCTGCATTTTTATCTTGTTTATGGACTCATCAGCTATCACATGCTCACCTTAAGTACACCTATGTGTTATTTCAGCAGCATTTATTAACATTTAAGGCCACACAGGTTCCTCTAATATGTGAAATAAAATCTAAATTTGCCACTTAGTGCAAACAAAATAATAATCAAGCACCAAAACTACCAAACCAGGTGGAAACTTGTTTGTTTGTTTGTTTGTTTGAGACCCAGATGGCATCATAACAGCACCTAAAAGTTGAAATCCCAAACCGTCTTGTGATGTCTGTTACGTACAGGACATGAACCCAGACTGAAAGGCTTTCTGGGTAAAAGCAGGCAGATGTTCATATCTGACAGCCAGCAGTTCCTCATGTTTGGAAAGTCAAGCAGAACAGAATGAATTGTGGCCTGATGGTCGTGTTCTGCTGTTTATTCATGTGCATTAACGCCAGAGAAGGTCAATTATGGTGAAGAGAGCCGGAAAACTCTGGCATGCTTTGTCAAACGTAAAGGTGACCCGTCATCCGCTGGCTGTGTGCATCTTCCAACACACACTTCCCACTTCTCGTATTTACCTTCACTGCACAGAATCATGTACGTATGTGCAGAGTTTGAGTTTTTTTCAACATTCACCTGCTGAAACCAACTAGATTAAAAGCTATCACGGTCCAATAATGTGCAACTTGAATTGAGTGTGATGTGGAAACAGGAAGCCTACACATACACTTTTGATCCTCTTCATGCATACTGGATTTATTTTTAAATGTCTTAAAACATGTCTGGAGGGGATCTTTTTAAAAGATAAATCCTGGGTTTTTAGGTCTTATTATAAACAACAATCTATATCCAGCTAACAAATCTGTAGACGCGGCCTGACGTCACTTAATCCTGCAGACACATACTGATGAATTACGTCGCTTTTTCTCTCTTTGATATCAACTCTGCAACTACTTTGCCGATCTGAGAGTCTGGCAGGCGTCACTGAGCATGCTCGGACACAAACGTCTGTTTACGGCGGTGCAGTCGCTGTTTTTGGTCACCCGTCGTAGCAGTTATGTTTCAGGTAGGCTAGTTGTTGCAGACATTTTAAGCAAAGAAGATTTGATTCAGTGCCATCAAATAAATTACAGATGACATAATTGAGTATCAGTAAGATTGACACATCAGAACATTGCTGCTTCCCACCTATTTGTCTCTTGTGATCCACTTGGTGTTTTCATCAGTTGCTATGGTGATAGAGACGAGGGTGATATGCATGGATGTTTCACTGGAAACGGTGCCGCCGCCACTCACCCTTGTTAACAATTTTATCCTAGTGGACGCTCGCTGTAATGCAGCCCAAAAAATGTTTAACTTCTCTGTCTGCGTTGATCCAGGCAGAGTCGATTCTCAATACGGTAACTTTTCTACCTCACCTAAACATCTGTGTGATCTTTGTGTTTCCACTCGGGGTTTTGTTTGTGTCTGGCGTGGCTCTTCTGTGTGTTTTCAATAGTTTCTGGACAACAACGGAGTCTTATGGCCCGACAGCATGAGCTACTGTATGTCACGCTGCAGCCAAACTTGTTTATTGGTCGAATTCATTGTCGTTAGACCCAACGTTGTTTTAAGGAGTCACAATCCAAAAGGTTAGAAATCTAAAAATAAACCAAACAAAACTTTTCACATTGATTCATGCCAAAAAAACCAAAAACAAACCTGTAGATGCAGTCAGACCATTTATGGCGTTTATCGTGCTCTCACGCTGTAAAAACTCTGAAGACAGAATTATTATTTTTTTCTTTCTCCCTCAGACTATTTAATTCTCCACACAAACACTGAGCATCAGCCTGACTTTCTTTGATTCGATAATCACCTCCTGTCGTCCGCTGATCCCTCCTCCTCCCTCTGGAAACGTAAAGCAACTCACTATAAGAGAGCCGTGTTTTTAGGGAGTAACACAGGGTGTAATTTACTGCACCAGGTGTGTATCTGTGCACCGAGCAGCCTCCTCACAGCAGGTTTCACTAACGCGCATTTCTAATCCTGACAGTTGACGGCAGAATCGCTGCTTTAATACGCACTAAAGAAACGGAGGTGATTAATTCTGTGAGCTGATTTTTTTTCATCCTTCCAGCTGACTTCAGTTCTCTCGTTCGTGTTTGTTCACCAGCTTCTGCATCCGATTTACACATCTATTGTTTCTCTGCAGAAAAAAGCATGTTTGTTTGGAAGACTGCACAAAGAAATTGAAACATGCATGTGCGAGATCATGCGTCGGCTGGAGTGTTTTCTAATAATAGATGGTTGCTGGAAGTAATCTGTGTGATGTAGGTTTGTGTTTAGGTTATATAAGGAACTAATTGGTTGGATAGAGTAGGCGTGCACGCATGCTTATTACAAAGTGTTTCTGCGTAGATACTGGATCATTACGCTTGTGCTTATGCAGTATATGAACCCATGTCTGTTTTATTTGGTTCATTACAACGTGTGGGTGGATTGTTGGCTTCAATCCGAAGCCCTCACTCGGCTAGAAGAGCTTCCGCTCAATCTCATTACTCAGCCGTCGAACGGATGCGACTGGAAGAGCCTTTGATTTCTGGTTGAGTCAAAGGTGAAAGATGATGCATCTATTGGAGAGAGAGAGAACAGCGTATCAATCGCAGGCACAATTTCACCAGAGCAGCAGAAAATCAATAATTGTCAGATTGGGTTTCTTGTCAGTTTGGAGGATTAGGACGGCAACAAGTTCAGTAAAAACATTTTTGAAGGATTTATTTGACACGAGGAAGCTTTTGGTTTTTTTTTTTCTTTCACTAAATTTTCTCAGTTTTTATGTTTAATTTAATTAGATTTAATCAGTGTTTTGTCACTATGTCCTTGCATGAGGCAGTGAAGTGTTTTCAGGAGGACTTTATGCTCTTTTCTTCAGTCTGCACATCTTGTTCTCTTGAAGAAAGACGGCAGCTCAGCCTTTTTTTAACTACACACTAAAACTATGGAAAGCTGTCAACATCTTTAAATAACTAACTTAGCATTACCTGTCCTCGCTATTTGTTGCTTCTTTTATTTGTTATTCATTTTATCACCGTATCATTTTCTTTAGCATATTTTCTCCTGCAGTAAACAATAAAGTTGTTTTGTGCCGTTTGCATCGTGTGGAGTTCAGCAGCCGAAATGTTTCCTGGAAAAAATATCAGCAGTAAATGGTGTCAGTCGCTCTGAATCCACACACACACTGACATTCAACAATCATACTGTGGGACATTCATCGTGTAGGAGGCATACAGTAAGGTAGCAATTTCACCAGTATGTTCCTCAATAGACTAAAATACAGTGCAGGCACAGAGAATGTTGTGTATGGAGAGAAGACGCCCATGTCTGGAGAACGTAGGAGGATTACTTCCTGAACTTCTCATCACAAACAAACTCCAACTAGAATCTGCTGAACGCCACAAAAATGACGATATCCAACCTTGAGACGAAGATCCAGGAGTTGACAACAAATAAAAGACACTCTGACCCTCGAACAGACACAAAACAAATTAAATGTTGTTGTTGTTGTTGTTGTGCACTTACCCTCTTTGTTTCCAAGCAGCCCGCCTCAATAAAAGCAATTTTGTAAAGATTGACCGAGGCGCTCTGTTAGAAAAGAGACAGTCAGAGAAGTGAATTGATGCAAATTTCCTAACGAGTCTCTTCATCTTTTGTTGCTTTGTGTGTGTGTGTGTGTCTTTGTCTCTCTTCAGGGGCGGGTTTGAGCAGGACGTGGAGAACGGCTACCATCAGCACCCCGATACCTGCCACGGTGAGATTACTCTAAACAATAAAGACAAGAGGAATTAACTACCGATGGCACAAGCGATCGCAGATTTAACGAATTATTACGATGCATTTATTTCAACAAGCGATTCAGTTCATGTTGAAGGAGTTTGGATGGATGTGTGCTGTGGGCCCAGAAAACAGCATCTGATTCTGTTTTGTATTTCTCATCTGCAGATGTCCTGGCGACAACTCGCAAGCAAAACACGGCGCTAGATTCAGCGTATGGTCAGTGGACATGTCTTCTTGTTTTTTTAACATGTATATATATTTTATTCATCTGTCTCAGGTGATTAAACTGGCTGCTTCTTGCTCATCAACAAACATGATACATAAAAATAAGTATTTATTTCTCCGCCTGGGTCTTATTTTAGTACTTTTGGCCACCAGTTCTACCCGTTACGTTAACATTTTACCCACAAAGTTAATCGTGGGTACTAACTTTGTGGTTAAATTGAGATGCTGCCATCACTGAAACAAAGACACGAACGCTTCTTTGATGGCGTGAAGTTATAGTCCTGAGCCTGCAGCCACGGCAACAGTCCAGCAGGGCAAACAAATACCAGAAACCGTTTCGTTCAGATTTCTGCTACTGTGTGATTATCTTTCTACTGATAAACCACCAAAAAATCACATCTTTATTTATCTTTATACATCTGCTGGGCCTTGACCTACAGTCCTCACTCACTGTTCCTGTATCTGGATATGTTTTATTCAGATATGTGCCTGAAATGTAAATGTTTCTCCACACGTGGGAAGTTTAGAGAATCTTTTAGAGGCAGCTGAATGGCCGGTGCCACCTCTCTCCTTCTCTCTCAGCCCGTCTGACAGCTTAAACATTGAAGCCATTGTCTGAAGCATCACTGCTTTGATGGACCAGGAGCTACACTAGCCAGGCTGCCTAATGCCCTGTATCAAGAAGGATCATCATCCCTGTCACGTCCCATTACTCCCCCGCCGGCCACACCGCGCAGCCCCTGGCATGGCTGGAATAGGAATAGAAATGCCGCCGAGCTGGCTAGTTCTCAGATAAGATTAAGGAGGTGGTGTTAGGACAACTTTCTAACACTACAACATTTAAAACTACTCATTTTCAATCAGATAGCTGTTGGGCCTCGTTCACTTTAATCTACACAACACGTCTCAACTTCGTTTTCTTTTTTTTTTTTTCTTTCTTTTGAGAAGTTTCCCAGACTTGAACAAAGTTAGATCCTTTTGTCACTGAACAAATTGGGACACGGGGGAGCTAATGACGGCAGTTGATCCAACACGGTGATTAGCATCAGCACTGAGCCCATCATGCTGGAAAATGTCGGCCATTACGAATCAGCGGAGCCATCCGTCCTGCATCTCTATCAGTCTCTTTCTCAGAACAGAGGCCGCTTTGTCAGGCTGGACCTCCTCAGTCTCACAGAGCCTCAGTAGTCTGTAAAGCCTCCCTGCTGGAGGAATTACTACTCAGTTGGTAGCTTGACTTGATGAGCAACCCGACTGCTTAATCCTACAGAGCTCTCATCACCCCAATGCTTCACTGCACTGTTTGAACTTAACAACACACATCTTTATATATATATATATATATATTTTTTTTTTTTTTTTTTTTCTAGTTGATTCACACAAAAAGCCCTTTTAAGTCTCAACACTGAATATCAATTATCAGCTTTCCTAGACAATAAAACACCCCATATGCTGAACAAAGCAGTTTTCACACAGAAGCTTGATTCCCTTATTTGAACGCACACCAAAGGCAGGAACGTTTCCTTTCTTCCACTTTCCCCGTCACCCGAACAATCACAGCCAGCAGAGAGAAGGACGCGAGACAAACGCTCGCCTGCATCCCTCTGCTGTAAAAGAGAACAAACCATTCGATCCTACACGCACATTCAGAATAACACGGTTGAGATAAATCAAAGTAACGATGAAGTCCTGGAGCTATTTTTCTAAGGTGCCAGAGCCAAACACCCCCTGGTGTACGGTTTTAATTTACCCGGCGCAGATGGTGAACTGACGGGGCACCTCATTCAGAGTGAACGCTGTCAGAGAGAGAACGAGACCTTTTTCCCCTTCAGTCTGGGTGTGAGCTCTGCAGAATGCTAACATTATGGCTGGCTTATTAGTGCAGGAGCCCAAGCCAATAGCAGTGTGTTGCTCGCAGGACCTCAAGGACAACAGAGAGCTAATAATGCAATCAGGGTGTGGAGTGTGTCATCGAGATAAACGTTTGATAATACGAGGCCCGCGGCAGCACATGCTCAGCGTGTTTCTTGGCGTATGTTTGAAATGATTTCAAATGTGGCCGTCGTAATGTTTGCTGGTGCGCCTCGAGGTGACGGAGTTTCCTGTGAAACGGCTCGGGGTGAGGTAGTGGAGAAAACGAAAGAAAGAAACGAAAGAAAAAAATAAAAAAAGATTATCTATCCAACCACTAGTATCTATTTCCACTTATCTGTGAAAAGGCTTTACAGAGCAGACACTGAGGGGTTTTAACGGTGAGTTCAAGGACATGAAAGAAAAACCTGTGATTCAGAGACAAACCTGTAAAGTGTGAAAACTGAAAGTTTATGGATGTATATGTATTTATCCATGAGTTTAATATGAGCTACAATTAGTAATTATTCAAATACTGTTTAAGAATATTGTGTCTGCCAAGATGAGATGGAAAAACTGCCAGATAGCTGTGTTACGATGTTTAAAACAGTCACAAAATGTGCGATGAGATATCTTTTTATAAACTGTGTTTGTTTTTAAGTGAGATGACGGTAGCACAGCAAGAAATCGTCTGGGCAACCGTTGATATGTCTTCGCAAAATGTCACAATGCCAAAAATCACAAATTTCCTGGAGAGACTGAATGTGGATATTAAGCAGCTGGTAAAGCACACTGCAGCTCGTTTAAATGATGGTTATATCTGTGGGGAGGTGAGCTGGTGGATGGAGGATGGATGGATTAACTCGCCATGTTGCTCGCCATCATCACGGGGTCTTCATGTTAACGGGTGAACGGGGTTTCTTTCCACTCAGGACTCACCCTCATTTCTCTGAAGTTGATTCTCCAGTCTGATTCAAGTTTCACATTTCACTAATCACTCACTCTGTTGCCCCCTCCTCTTCCTCCTCCTCCTCCTCCTCCTCCTCCTCCCCCCTTCGCTACAACCACAGGGAAGACCACACCCACAAGCGCCAGCACAACCTATCATGGGGCGGCATTCCCAAAGGAGGCAGGTGACCCTGAAAGAGGTACAGGTCCTGATGGCCCTCCCTCCGTGGGGGAACAAGGGTCACCTGACTCGGAGCCAATCAGTGTGGAGATGGAGGGTAAGGGGGAGGGATGTCTGTCCTCAGTGACCTCTGACCTGCAGGGGATTGTACTGTTGGGCCCCGAACGCCTCACAGCGTACGCTCTAACCAGCCTGACCACTAACAAAAAAAAAAAAAAGATGTTTCACTCTGGTAAAACAGTGTCCCGCTCTGAGCACGCACGCCTGCGTCTCTATAGCAACGCCTCTGATTTCAAACAAATTCAAAATCAAATCTGATATTTTCTCTTTTTTTTTTTTTTTGATAATGAAGCAGAAAATGTCCAGTTTTCATCATCTGATCATGTTGGTTTACGTACTAACGTGTGTAAATGTTCTTCCAGGGTGAAATATCACTTTCATCAGCTCACTAACACTTAACTCTCTAGTTAAACCAACCTCTTAGTGAAAGGCAGCAAGCAGTGCTAATTAATCTTTATTTTTATTTTTTTTTATTAATCCATACACTTCATTAGTCTCTCTGTTACATGACGTGCTGTAACTTCCCACGCAGCTTCTCTTAATAGTTCCACTGACTTCAATACGACGGAAAACTGCAGCATTTTATTCACTAAACAGAGACAAACATGAGTTATATTCAAGTCCCGTTATGTTCAGACATACATCTTTATGTGCTCAACACAGCAGCCATGAATGTCAAAGATTTAATCCCTTAAACATATAGCGCATTGGCTCTAATTAACTCCTCAAATCAGGTAGAGGACCCGTCTTAAGTCTCCCGCGAGCCCCGTCCTCATCTTTTATTTAGCTCGTCAACACACACAAATATTCCCTCAATGTTTCCCAACACACTGAAAATAAATTCAAAGCACAAGTGAAGGTAGCATCTGGGTCTCGCTCCGAGTTAATTTACATTTATAATGTTATTATAGAGAAAAGTTTTGAACCTGAGAGTTTAAAGTTCGGACACAAACTAGCAGCTGTTCCTTCGAGTTTCTGTAATTGCTTCTTAATATCAGCATGTCTGGAAAAAATGCACATAGATAAAAACTGGAATATATATTGGAAGATGAAGGCAGGTCGAGGTTTAAATCAGGACAGGATCGAGTTTGAGGTGTTCACACGTAAAAAACCAGCGTTAGCTAAACGGAGATAATATAAAATAAGAAAAAACATTAAGTCCTCCAATGTTTCCAATATATATTGATTAATTATTTTAGTGCTAAAGGCTCCATAATTTGTTTAATTACAAACATCAAAGTAATTTTTTCTTCTGGTTTCACTTTAGTTTTTTTTATTCTCTCTGTTCAAACACCACAGACCACTTTAACAATCACACCACAACATCCAGCTTCCCAAATAAATGACACGACCTATAAAATCCCAACCAGAATATTTAATTACAGCTTGATCTTTACAGGCTTGACTCTCATTATTTCTACATTTTATTTTATTTTATTTTTTTATTTGACATCACTCATACTGATTAACAAGAATCCAAGAGAAGGAAATGCAACAAAACGTCTCTCAAATAACTGAAAGAAACATCAGCTGCAGGGTAAGAGAGGGGATGTTTGGAGTTGTTGAGGTGAGAGAATATTCCTGCACGTTTAGGAGGAAGATGTGTTTGATCTGGATGCGATTCAGGAAGGACGAGGCAGCATCCAGCAGGTTTTCAGGCACCATGTCAGGAGTCCATAAATCTTAAGCGAGTGAAAGAAGCTTCCGTTCACGCGGGCCGACTTTGTGGCTGCGATGATGAGTTACTCAGGCTCAAATGAAAAAAGCCCATAACAAATAAATAACCAGCCGGGGCCTGAGCCAGGGAGTTGGACAACAGTCGGGGGAGGAAGGCATCGGCGGAGGATGTAATAGAAACAGCAGCGCAATCTATTTCAGCCAGAGACTATGACGCTACCGGTTCAATCAGAAGAGCGAGGTGGGCAGCTTGATAAGGCTGAAGTGAAACCGGTTTGCAACTAACAGCATCACAGTTTTCACAAGAGCCTCCAATCTCTCGCTTCCTGTCCGTTTCTCACCAGATATCTGTCTGTACCTTCTGTAAAAAAATAAATAAATCCCAGCAGCCACAAGGAAAGAGCCGCAAGCCGGAAGCAGTTCAACCAGGAGTAAAGATAACTGTTTATTATCACAGATGACATAGTGATAATTAAGTCTTGTCAAGAAAGTCTTTAACGCTCAGACTCTGCAGGGAGATTGTTTTAATCGAGGGGCAGCAGAAAGATAAATCCTCCCAACCTCCAGGGAGTCCAGACACTCTCTGAGACTGACAGGCCGAGGAAACTGATGAATCTGCAAAGATTAGACGGCACCAAGATGATGAAGATAACGATGGAGGTGTGTCGATAGATGTGACCAGCTGATAGCTCACTTGACAGCAAAGGAAAATATGAGTGAGATGTGAATGGCAGGATGGTTATGAGAAATATAAAAAATTCAAAAAAAGACTGACGGCCGTGTTTTTAATCAAAACGTCTCTATAAATGATTTAAAATGTGAATAAAAAGTACAGAAGACAGTCTCTCATTTAACACATAAACCCTGTTAATCATGACCATATATATATATATATATGTTTTTAATTTATGTTTGTTTAATGTAGCATTTACGGACACATAAAAAAACCACGAGGAGAAATATTTGCTCAGATGTGAGTCGGTGCGTTATGTAAATATCAGGGAGAGAAAGACTAAAAGGCAGAAACCTGTCGACCTGCTGCTATTTAGAAAAATGCAAGCAGTCAGTTTCCACTCGAGCGGTTTCTGTCCGCCCACCTCCATCACGGCTAACGCACACAAACCAGTGTGTAGGCACAGCCGTGTTGCACCGGACTCCCAGTTCTCCTCTCTAGTTTAGTTTTCTCCTCCTGTCCTGCCCCGTGTCGTGGTTCGACCTGCTCCGTGATGGCTCGGTTAATAGAATCAAGTGAAGCGGGTGTGTGAGTTTTTTCAAACTCATTAAAACACTACAGGAGGAGAGCAGACAGTGAACTTAGGCTGAACCTTTCCATGAACAAGAGCCGGCGTCCTGGGGGTGGAGGGGGGCATCGATGGCAGCTAGCTTTCTAAAGAGTTATTTATACTTGTGAAGACCATGGCAACAGACACAACCCGTATCATCCAGGCACTGATAGAGCGCTGACTGCATGTCCCCTCTAACCACCGTCACAGTATCTGCTCCTCAGGGAGGCCTCATTCACATCTCGAGTTTTTATGATTAATATTTTAACCTTTTTTCAAGAAGTAAAACACTAAAAAAAAGGAGAAAAACATGCAGGCTATAATATGAAATAAACTGACAGCATCAAATGCTCATTTTCATCTCTTACTAGTTAAAATATGCGGCAGCGTTTTAATAAAAATGACCAACACGTCATCCAGCAGCTTCCTGAAGCTTTAATTTTTATTTCAGCAATAATTTTGAGAGCAGCTGTTGCTTCTTTTCAAACAGCATCTGTAGCTGAAAGTTAAAATATTTAATATATTCTTAGATCTTTAATGTTCAGATTGCGGCTGCATATCCAGAACGTGTTTTTGACTCAACCGGCTTACATGATTTATCACAAGTCAGGCCGTACACACACACACACACACACACACTCCCTGAGTCACCGTCGTAGTGTAATGGCACTCATTAAAGGTCATCCAGAACTCAGCCATTTTTTTCCCTCATCTCATCTCGTTTATTAGTGACATCATGTTTTTAACGACACAAACACACTCTGCTGTAAAAACCAACTGTAGACGCATCGCACGTACAGAATACTTCACTTTCCATAACCGGCACTTTTAATGGATTTTTATCCCGTGATGGCCATTAAAGCTCAGCTCAGTGTCAGGATGGAGAGTCGTCACGGCAACCACGGGGGCCCACAGTGATCAAATCCACCCACGCAGTTGTCCCAGCTATTAGCCCTATCCCCTTACCCTTTAATCTGTCTCATTGACCTCGGGGGGAGTATTTCTCCCATTTTTCCCTGCCTGTTTTTCTTTTTCTTTGTTCCTTTTTTTATTTTTCAGTTGGACTAACCCTTTAGCTGTACCTGCCTCCTTTGTTGAATTCTCGCTCACTGACACTTTTGGCCGTCTGGTTTTACAGCCGATGGTTGAAACCGTGCGCAGGTGTTTGAGTGGCCTGCGAGCTGTTTCTCCATCTCTTAAAGCAGCAGTTCACTCCAAAGACACGATGATAGACGTGGATTAAAGCAGGAAGGTGACCACAATCTGTTGGGTGCATGTTCTTCATATATTGTTATTGTTAATATAAAAACGATTCACTGCATCTGAGACTTTGGTGTGAACTGTCTCTTTAAGCTGGCTGGTAAAGCCAAGATCCTTCCAGTGCTTCTTCTTCCTTCTCTAATACACAGTTGATGATGACAGAAAACGGTTGGAAGTTTGCATTGGAACCATTTTGCTTTACCAGTATCTGAATGCATAATAAACAGCTCTTCTTTTTTTAATTTTCTAAAGCAATTGCATGTAAAAAATAAAAAAAATAAAAAAATTAGTAATAAATATATATTTTTTAAATAGATGCATGTGTTCTGCCTGGTTTTAGGAGTTAATCAGAAGCTACTTTAAAGAGTCTGATCACCCAAATTACAAAATACCAGCCATGCAGATAGGTTTGATTTTATGTAGATGATATTTTATGATATCTGCCTCTGACAATTTAGCCTTTAGATCATATTTTCAGTAGAAAGTAGTTCCACGTTGAGGTCTCTGGATTAGTGACGAGTGACGAGGACAATGTTTGGAGAAAGACATGATGCTGCAGCATACATGTCAAAGACAGATATCTTAAAATCAGGACAAAAAAAGCAAAACTATCTACATGAGAAGTGTATAAAAATATGATTTTTTTTTTTTTTTTTTGTAATTTGGGTGAGTGATTTGTTGAGTGTTGGAAACAAAATGTATACTTGACTTTCCCTTCAAAGCACAGGTGTAAATACTGAAGATCTTCATACGGACAGTGTGCTTCTGATTGCCAGATGCTGCAAGCACACTTAATTTACCAGTATTCAATCAAAACTGTAATGAAATCTATGCTCTGTATGCATCAGCACACCTGGATTGAAATGTACTGCTCATTACCACTACTTTTCAATTGGAATGGATTTGTTACATTACACCATATCACCTTAGCTTGTGTGCATATATTAAACCGCATCCAATTGGCTGAGCACTGAGGTGGAATATTATGCAAATTCCTAATAACAAGTGTACATGATTGAATTCACTCAGTCAACAGCCAGAACCCTGCACAGATACAGCAAATATACCCAGAGAGAGAGTGTGTGTGTGTGTGGATGCATGCGTGTGTGTGTGTGTGTGTGTGTACACTGATGCACTCAAACATGCTCTGTTTGCTAACCATGTCTGTCAGTGCACAGACGTAGGGTATTAAAACTGTCAGATTACTAAATCTCACAGCAATGGCTGCTCTGCTTTTTACTCAGATTTTAAAAAAGCAAAATATTTTTATTTATTTATTTATTTTTAATCTAACGTTCAACCTCAGGCTGTCTTTCAAGAGTTAAATTGTTTTTTGTTTGTGTTTGTAGAAAATAAATAAATCCTTATCTTTAAGGGAGGTGGGCCGGGGTAATGCTCACCTGGGGCCATTTGTTGGCTTCTCGTTGGGATGGAGTCGCCATTAAGGGAACAATTACATGCATTTGTGAGCTTGCAGAAGCAGAAAGTAATTAGAGCTAACGTCTTCACTTGATGCTGAAACACACAACTACTTCCTCAGGTTACAAATTATTTAAATCAACCCTTAAAAAAAAGCCAGATACAATAGAAAAGTTATGAGGAAAAGACAAAAGTTTAAATTATTTCGTATCCGACCTTGAAAACGTTAGTTAGCTGCTCCTTCCTGGAAATATTTAAAATTTGGGGGTTTTGTAGAGTTTTGATGCTTTAATGTCCTGCGAGAGATAGAACAAGAATTTACTCACGATTGAGCATGAATGAAACTTCAAAGTGTTCAGATTACCGGTAATTGGTGTCGTGGAAAAGCTTATAGGTGCCGTATCGTTGTAATGAAGTCGATTTAAGATACAGCAGTCATTTACTTAATCACTCAGCGGCTTAAGAGAAGTCATAACTTCAATTGTAATTTGTTTTTCAGACTCGAGCTTCGACACCTGCAGGAATAAAAGCACCTCGCGCATATAAACAGTCAGACCTTACTTTATTTCCCTTATGTAAAAACCATGGCCAATTAGTAAGACACAGAACAGGCAACGCTGTACAAAACCGGGCCTGTGTTTGCATAACCTACCAACGCTGTCTATTTTTAACAATATGGATTCAATCATAGAGTGCTTTCTCTTCCTACGGCGCTGTGGAGGAGCACGAGGCTTGTTCTCCAACCATATCACAGCTGCCGCAGAGCACCGGGCTTCAAAACCCAGCAGAGTGACGGTCTGTCACTCACCGCATCACGTCTGCCTGTCTCTCACTCTGCCTCTCTCCTCCTCCTCCTCCTCCTCTTTTAAATCTGCTCCTCTCACATACGTTGGCTCATTCTCTCCATCGCCTTTTTATTTATTTTTTTATTTTTTTTGCTCTCCAGCTTTCATCTCCACTCTTTTTCTTTGCTCTTGTTCCCCTGTCTCCTGGATCTTTGAGTCCCCTCACATTCACTCCCCTCTTCATTGCCAGTTTGTCACCAAGGTTGAATTTCATCCCTTCATCTGCCTCTCTTTTTTTTTTTTTTTACCCCTTTGGCTGTCACCATCCCTATCTTCCCTCCTCCCCCCTCCCCCCTCTCCCTTCCCCTTCTCTCCCCTCCTCTCCTCTCCCCTCCCTTCCCCTCCTCTCCCCTCCCCTCCCCTCCCCTCCCCTACTCTCCCCTTCCCTTCCTCTCCTCTCCCCTCCTCTCCCCTCCCTTCCCTCCACTCATGCAGCCCATCTGTCTTTTTTACCTTTTGGCAGACTTGGGTATCTCTATATTAAGCCTCCACTGAGCTGCGACCACATTGAGTTGACAAAGAAATATAATGTGACAATATTGGAGTCGAACGCTGGTTCTGGAGTTACATACATGTAAACATCAAAGAGAAGTTGTGAAACGAGCGTAAAGTTAACAGCGATAATCGTCGCCTCTATTTGAGGTGACTACTTCCCCCCTTTTAATATTTGTGTAGATGCAAATCCCAGCTTTTAGTTTCCAGGTGCTCGTGAAGCTGTGCAAAGAAAGCCGTATGTGCAGTTGGCCCAACACCTCCTGTGCGCCACCTAGCTGCTCGCCAGGCTGTTGGTATGATTCACAGGGTATTAATTTCACTGTGACCGGTGGCACCATATGTACCACATACCCAGTGATTGAGTCATCCAGCCTGCTCACGAAACATGTTGTGACAGGTCGTTCGTACGCTCTGCATTTGTTTACCTCAGCTGCGCGTTTCACCTCCCGTCGTGCCACTTGACTCATATTCCTCAACCAGGAGGAACCCCTCGATCCTTGGGGGGGTGTCGTGGTCCAGAGGGAGCAGATGACTCACAGGTACCAGGAAGCCACAGGGGTGACAGGAGGCAGAAAGCACACTGACTCTCACCGCTCATTACAAAAGCTGCACACCGCCGCCAGGAAACTGATCAGTTAGAAGCAAAAACTTGGAACCACAAAGATGCTGCAGTGCTGATTGGTGTCCTGTGTAATGAGGCCAAAAAACTGTCCCAGGATTAAAAGACGACGTATAACAGGCTCTCTACAGCATCACTTTTATTCCTACTGGGATTGCAGTTATGATTTATGACTTTTTAATGTGGTCATAAGTCGAGGCAATCACAAGAATAAATGACTAAAAAATGAGGGTTGTTAATTGTAAGTTTCAATCAAAGCTTCAGATGAAAAGAAGGAGATTATAGTGCAACACAGTCCGTCTCTGCTGGGAAAACGGTTGTAAAGATGCTGCGTCTCTGCACGCACACCTGCTAAAAGTCGAGCTCCAGATAATGAAAAGCAAAAAAAACCCCAAAAACACATAGGTTTCACAGCAACTTCATGACCTAAATAATAAACTCGTATGAAAAACTGTGTTCATACAGATCAGCCGTGACAAGGGAGATGAATCTTGTTTGATTCTAATTTTGCCGCTTCCCGCCCCGTTTCTAACAAGATTCGGTCAAATTAAAGTGTTATGAAGACGTGAGGTAAATGAGTTGTCTTTCTATATCGTGTGTTGTGTAGTTACCGTGGTGTCAGGTGTCTTTTGAGGATTAAGACGTTTGCGTTTAGGTTGCTGCTCGTTTCTGCTTTTTTGTCTCATGTGGATTTCTGATGAGATTTGACTGAAATCTAGCAAGTCTTTGATCAGGTTTTCTACCTCTGTAGCATCTTTTAATATTCGCCTCAAATCACATACAGACAGTGAGGAAGACCTTTTTAGCCCTAACACACACACACACACACACACATTACCTTTAATATCTATGTCTCCAGAGTTCATGTAGGAGGCTTATTCACACCTTCTATTCCACTAAAAATAAGATCCTTTCAAGTCTCAAAAGGAAGGTAGAAATTCATAACTTTTTGGCGAATTTGGATTGTGTTTGGGTTTCATCACATTAACTTGACACACCTGGGAGGTTTTGGCAATAAGATGATACTGTACATATCCTTAGACAATAAAGACTTTTCTACATTGTTTCTCCAGACGTTGCTTTTCCTTCAGTTTCTCTGGTATGTATGAGGCCATGTGGAACGATATTACTAATCAAGGATCAGGACTGTTTAACGGCAGTGTTTGATTGATTGGATTCTTTTCTACTGCTATACATAAAATATACATCCAGAAAAGCATTTTTTAAATTAATTTCTTCTTGTCTGGAGCAAAGAGCCTCAATTCTGTCAAGTCTGGGTGACTTATTTCAGAGGAAAGATTAATGCAGACCTAATTATCGAAACGGTCTTCATTCTACTCCTCCACCAATCAGCATCCTCATCATCATTCTGAACATCTCATAAGCTCATCATTAAGCCTGATTTAGACATCATCATTTTCCATTTCTATTCCTCAACGAAGCTTTCATTAGCTGTTGAATTTAGCTTGTTTGGAACACCTGCATTTTTTCCCCCTTTCCTCGGTGCAGCTCAGCCGTCTCCCTCTGCAGACTAATCAGTTTCACAGAAACTGTCATTAAGGGCGGAGAGAAGGGTCTGACACCACAGATGGCAGCAGCCTCTTGCAAATGAGCTCTGATTACGAGAGGTGGCAGGTTTCACTCCTGTTATCGTCGCTGCCTTTCACATCATTAGGCTAACACAGTGCTAGGGTCACAGCACCCAAGGACATTTACATGGTAGATTTACCTTTGCGAAATAACCTTGTGTTTTCGGCGCACTGTTGCATAGACTGTCCCCTCAGCTTCGTTTTCGAAAGACTTTGACAGCCTCATTTGACTCTGTGTTGGCAAAGGTGCTACCCTCTGTGAGCTTTTGGATAGACGTGTTATTTTTGGCTCGTTCATCATACCAGGTGCTCTCGCTCCTGATCCTCGCGTTGGAAAGCAAAGTCTGTGGAAATGACATCAGGTTCCTGCTGCTGTGCTCCCATCAATATTTAAAGCTCCAACTCATTTCAAAGTTGATTTCTCACTGACAGGGGAGCTCTTGGCCTCTGCCAGTCTGAAGGAAAAGCACAGGTCCAGGAAAGAAGGGCTGTATTGATCTATTAACAGTGGAAGGAAGGAAGCCAAAAGCTTAGTTCAAACAACTCTCCCATGCTGCTTCCCACATAGTGAAGCCCCTGTAAACACAACCTGTCTGTCCCAGCTGCTACTTGACCTATATTGGTTCTTGAAAATGAGTGTTTTTCTTTTTCTTCTGGCTCAGACAGAAAAGCTCTAACTTAAATACCCTTTTCTCAATTCTTCTTTTATTTTAAAGGTGTGAGGCGACCTCCCGAGCTGGAGAAGACCAATCACAGTGTCCATTATACGCTCCTGATCGCTTGTGTCTTGGTGGCCTTCGTTCTTGGCGCCTTCCTCTCTGGCTTCCTGGTCTCCTGCTACTGTAACCACACAGGCCACAAGACCAAGAAGTTGGCAAAAGATCCTGAGGCCCCGATCCCACACGCTCTGTCACTCCGCAGCCTGGCCAAACTCAACGGTCTCCTGGACAGCCAAAGTAAGGACGACAAGCTAGAGGTGTCATCTCCAAAGATCTACAACTCTTTCTTTGCCAATGGCAAGGAGCATCACCAACCGCGGAGAAACGGCCATCATGGAATGACCATGGGAGACCTGGTCCATCCTCACCATCACCACCTCCATCATTCCTCTGAGCTGTCTGGTCTGCCTACACCAGACTCCACCCCAGAGCTGCCCATCAAGAGCATGAAAGCTTTCAAGAACCAGTGGGAGAAGAACCAGAATTGCAACAATGCCAAGGAGCCAAAGTCTCACAACACTGGCTCCAGGCCCAGCTCTGCACTGCTTCCCCAGCAAGTCTTCCCCTACTCCCATAGCCTGTCCAACGGGCAGCCTCTAGGAGGTCATCTCCATCCAGAGGAACGCAAAATCCACAACGTTGAACGCGTGTTGTCTCAGCAGCCTTACCCCGGTTACTCTCAGAAGGTGATGGAGGTAACCTCACTGGATGAGCTCCTAAAGCACATCCACGATGCAAGCAGCAGCAAGAACTCCCAGTTAATAAGCCCATCGGGTCTGATGGCCAGTGGTGGATGCCAGCTTGCCTTCGCCAACCGCATCCAACCTCAGATCCCCGAGACAGAATCAGCCCCTTACTACAGCTCATCCACTTTACCCCGAGACAGCCTGACACGACGCATGGATGTTCCTCCTGATATCCCTCCGCACCACCAGTCCACCCTGGAGAGGAGGCACTCCTCGCAGAGGCACTCTCTGATTGCTGCAGCCGCAAAGATGCCCAATGGAGGTGGAGGAGGGGTTGGAGGAGGAGGAGGAATGATCCCTCGCCAGCACAGCTTCAGTCAACGAAATGGCATGCCCCACCAGCCACCTCCTCTCCTAGCACGGATGAACTCAACAGGAAGTGCCTGCGAGGTTCACTACCCCCTCATCCCCAGCGGGTATCTGTCACGCCAGCACAGCTACAACGGCGAGCAGCAGGAGATCCAACACAGGGGCGCTATCGTTCGCCGGGCCTCCTCGCTCAAACCTGACGTCCCTCCGAAGCCCCTGTTCATACCTGCCACGTCCCCCGTTAACCAACAGGGAAAGTTCAACTACTGAGGAGGTACACTCCTGGACTAGAGGGGGAGGGGGGGTCTCCCTCATTGTGTCTTCTTAAAGAAACTTCCCTTTGAAGAAATGCAGTGGGTTCGAGGTCGCAAACCTTCACCAGAAAACACAACCAATCGTGTGGCAGCCAGTGTCACTGTGGACAAAAGCCTCAACCAAACTTGTTTTGTTTTTTTTCCTCTTCTTTTTGTCCAACGAATATCTTTGTACCATATTGGTATTGCTCAGCTACCTGCTTATTATAGAACCGCTGACTCGGGTGACGTGACGCCACCTCCTTATATTAGGCTGCCAATGTCCTCAGTGTGGATTTACAATGCAACTTAGTTTTTGGACGCGTTGATGTTAGAAAAACTTTACACATCAGTCACCTTGAAGACTTTAAAGCCGGAGGCTCCTGCGATGCTTAGATTCATGCTTTTGCTTAACCTTTTTCTGATGTAGTGTTGGTAACCAGTCCCCGCCCGCCCCACCCTCGAATGTGTTTATATTATGCATGTGTGTGTATATATATGTGTGTTTATATCCACACCGTATATGTATACATATACATATGCAGTATATGTAACCTGTGGTGAAAAGTCAAGCAAATTCCCCTGAAAGTAGTTATGTCTTTGCCTTACTATACTCTTTCATCTTTGGGCATATTAAACGATCCCCGACCCTAGGAGATATCTTAGGGACACCAAATCATGCACTTCATCAACACAACTCATTGTCAGTGGGCTAAAAACATTGAACCAGATTTATTTGTGTTGACAAGAGAAAGGAAACACTTCAACCAAGCAGCTATACTCGTATTTTTCTCTTTTCTTTCCCCATCCCAGCAGATGTCAGGTGACTTTATCGGGTCCATTTAAGTTCCTTGGGAATGTTTCTATAAGATTGGTGCTCCACAAATAAAGTTTGTCTAATGCCCTCTGAAATGAAAATTTAAAAAAAAATATATATATACTATATCTACTAAAAATATTTTGGACCCAAAGAGGACAAAACATGCCATGCCATCTGAGAGAAAGAACATAAAACATAGAAATGACTACAGTTATTATAATTATTAAACTTTGTGGCTATTGGTTGTAAATAAAAAGGAATAATTACTAGCCAAATTTTAACTGTATGTGTAAATGTGTGCCTTATTTAATAATAGTGTGTGACATGGGGGGTAAGGGGTTAAACTTGCAAGGGGCTCCGACGGCTACTATGCTACAGTATAATGTAGGTGTTTCTTTTTTTTCTATGGTCGTCAGTATGTGTCATACGGTATCTATTGTACATTTGAAGAGTTTCATTCCACAATGAGACATTTGTCATTTAAAAAAAAAATGTCTCACCTGTTCTGATAAATTTATAACTGCGAGTATGATTGTAAACGCTCACTGAGTATTTTATGTTATATCTTGTATCCTGAGCCTTTTTTTTTTTTTTTTTTAACAAATTATCGTCTAATTTTTGGAAACATTAAACATCAGATTATTTTTGAATGGATACAGTGTTTTGGAATGAAACCCTTCATTTCTATTTGTCGTTTTTGTTTTGTTTTTGTTTTGTTTTTTAATCCCAGAAGTGTGAGCCTGCAGATTATTATTTTTTTTTTTTAGGTATTGTTGGACAAAGCAAGTCGACAGCCACAGACTGCACATATTCAGGTTCAACTGCCTCCGTATTATGTCACTTTCCACTGGGTTTCACTGGGTGCCATTGTTGACTTTTTTTTTTTCTCTCTTTGCAGTAGCATCAACATATTTTTGGGATTCCTAAAGGAGCAGTTCACAGTTTCTCTTAAGTTACCTGTAGCCATTGTACAAGTCGCATTTCACTGATGGATGGAGCAAATATTTTCTCCATGTTCAGAAATATAAAAAAAATACTTTCTAGCTCTTAATTACAAGAAATAGATGATAATAATAATAACGTCTTACACCATAATGTGTGTGAAACTGGACTTCTACAATGGTTACTGCTTTTGACTTACCTGTGTCACCAGGTGTCAACTTCATCAATAAAGAAAGCAAAACAAAAAAAAAGTGTGGAAACATGAAGGAGTGCAATGACCTCACAAGCTGAGATCGTCTCTTAGATCGATATTTGGGAAGCGATTGTGAAATTGGTTCCCAGGTTGCCGTGCCGCCAAACTGCTGAGGGTTTTTTTCCTCAGGGATGGTGATGCCATTTGGCGCTGCCTCGGAAAAAATCACCCTTTTTAAAACTCTCCCCTGTTGCACTTTTCAGCAGAGCCACTTTGGCCACGGTTGACTGGATCCTTGATCGATTTCACGTAAACAACACTACGCTATTTACTGTATCTGAAAGTGGTGTTTATTGATTGATATTTCCCAGATCTCATTTGACCCAATGAAAAGTTTACTATTCATATGGAAACTCCGGCAAATGAAGGAAAACACAGCTGACCAGGTTTATCGAAAGAAAGAAAAGAAAAAGTTGATTAGGAACATCGAACTTGATTTAAGGTGTTAAAAGAGGAACTGTTGCATCTACAGTGTTTGAGTGGAAGTGTGATTTTTGTTTTTGTTTTCTTTAATCTGCCGGTGACAGATTGTATGCGAGCGGGAACGCCTCTAATAGCTCTATCAGTATTTGATTTGGTGTAAATACATTTTATCTGGGCGGGGTCTCATTGATTCAGTATTATGTTCTTTTTCTGTTTGATTTCTAGGCTTCGCCTCTTGAATTACTATGAATTTGGTCTCACAGAAAACCATTGTATGTCTGTTATACTAGGAATAAAATAAAAATATGATGCAAGTGTCTCACTGGTGACTGTGTCAACATACTCCTGTACAATGGACTGTAATTCAATCTTTTTTTTGAGGATTGTTATGTAATGTTTTTGTTGAATTGAGTTAGTGTTACTACATTGGGTTGCGTTACCTCCACCGAGGACCTTATGTCTACTTGTTAGTCCATCAAATGTCTCAAAAACATGTCAATAGGTGGAAAGTTAAGTTATCTGACAAGTGATTTGAGAAAAAAAACACGTTAAAACATGAAAAGTGTTGATGTAGAAATACTCATTGGGCCTCATTCACCAACAGTTAAGACATTTCTTCACTTCACAATCAGTAATTGCAGTTTTTATGCTCCCTTTTATGGGGATTTGCGGGGCGTTTACCTGCTAATTACAATCACCTGGCATGTGTTTTTAATCTACGAGGACAATAGGATTCATCACTATAAGAACACATGTTCGAAGCGTTCTGCGTGGATTTGACGTAGATTTACCTGACGACGTTTCTTAAGAGCAAATATAAGAAAAATCTTTGGAAAATATTGGTGATCAATGTTTTAATGTGCAGGTCTGTAACAGTTTGGTACAGCAGGGTAAAACGATGAAGGCAGCGATCCAGAGAAGCTCCTAAGAAAGCAAACAAGATGTCAAACTATTCCTTTAATGTTAGATACCTTTTTCTTTTTTTAATGCACTTTTTCAATGTGTGCATTAAAATCAATAAGAACCATCAGATAAAAGTTCATATTCTCGGCTGCCAGTTGGAAAAGGTACTAAACCTGCTTCTTCTACTGTAGACACTTTCCACTATTGTACAGGTGTTTCTTACAATCTGCAGCATGTTTTCTAGGACAGACACTCATGTAGTCCAGTAAAAACCATCCATGTGAAGGTGAGTATGATGACAGAATTATCCAATGTCTCAGATATACCAAATTAACATAATTGCTCAGTACATCGCTCGGTGCTTCTTGGCCATGATCGCCTCATTTCTCTGCTGAGACTCTTTTATTAAAGGCAGGATTGTATTAACACGTCAACAACATCTCTACGTATAAAAACAGCTTCCCGGAGTCCTCCATGAGGATCATGTAGCTTTAAAACTGATGCAGCTTTGAGGTTTTATACTTCCTCGTTACTCCAGACTTGGAATCTGGGATTTAACTGTCGAGTTAAAGTAGCTGCTGCAGGTTTTATTTACCAACTTTACCAACTGGGCCTCTGTGAAAGTCAAATGCAGGTCGGAGTTTTGGTTAAAGCTCCGTCTCCATTGTTGTTCGATGCCACCACAGAGCGAATTGCATCGTCCCCACCGGTCTGAACAAATTAAAAAATTTGAGTTCAACCGTTGAGTCACGCTGACTAAGAGACTCCCTGCTGTCTGTTACATAAGCGATAATGAACAGTCGTGGTGTGAACGCACCCCTACAGCGAGTAAATAGCCAGGAGGTGCAGGGTCATGTTGAGAGACATTTCAGCATTGTTGAGTATCTGAGAGTTTTTGGTTTCGGGGATAGTTATTATATGTGATCATTTAAATAGTTTTATTTGCTCAGGTATCGGTGCTGCCAGTTTAAATGTAATCTCAATTCCTTTCACCCTGATTTTATTACAGCGGTGAGAGAAGTCTAAAAGCCGAGTATCTGTGCAGACTGACTATAAGTCGTTTTGGATGAAACTTTGAAAGAACTAAATCAGCACAGATTTGCTTTGATACATTGAAATAAATAAAAAAAGGTGTATTTTCAATCATCTTCATATTGTGTTTGTAGCTGTACTCCTCACAGATACCTCCATTCAGGGTTTGTGCCGCTTGATTGCAAATGTAAAAGGCAACAAATCGGAGCCACCAGAGCAGCTTTACATCAGACAGACTGTAATGTCCTTCACTTTAACGTGTTGTCTCTGTGTAAATGCATTCAAAATGATATCTTCCTCTGAATATATTCAGTGAAATGACTCTGGTGGGTTTTTTAGATTGACCTTTTAGCCCAAACAGTTCTCCTAATGAGGTGGTATTGATTAGTTTATGCAATTATCTTTCCCCCTCTGTCTATTAGATAATCATGTCTGTGTATTACAGAGAGAAGAGGTGACTGGGAGATGCTGCTGTTTGTTGTAGTCAGGCTGGATAATGGACAGCGATTAGCCGCCGCATAATTATTGAATTCCAGTGAAACGCCAGTCGATGGCCTGCAGTCCGAGAGAGGTCGGGCTTTTTTTCTCGAGCCTGTTTGCACGTTTCTACTCAGATTGATGATGAATGAAAGCTGATGGAAATAAGCCTGAAATCTATATTCAACTCATGTCAATAAGCCTGATCGTTGCACGAGATCGTTTCATTGGTGGAATTGCTTCGGTTTTTCCATTTGAAAATGTGTGTTCAGGTGACATGAGGGCGACGGAAAGGTAAAAACGTACTTGCACATAATTGTGAAACTTAGTCAACATGTTGTTTGTTGAGTCGAACGCTTCCTGCCAGGACGAGGAAGGTCGGATGAATTTAAAAAGAAATCTGTGTTGTTGAATGGAAATTTGGGCATCAATATGAATTATTATTATTTTGTGATTTCGTTGGCTTTTATGTTGGTTTTTGTTGGGGTGTTTTTTATTTGTTTTTAAACTGAAAGTTTGCAGCAGCTCTGACATTTAAACCTTAAATTAATGTGAACTTCTGAGAAAAGTTCTCCTGCAGACGGTTTTGATCTTTAATCCAATTATTGGCTTTAATCCTGCTTCACTTTAGATATCACAAAAAAAAAAAAAGAAAAAGAGGGAAACTGTATGAAAACACCATGGTGTGATTGACAGAGAAAAAACATTTTCCAATTACAGTACATGGTCCCCTACCTCCCTTAATCTGTCTGACCAGTGACTCCTTGGATTTCTGACTCCTTTTTAAATGGTTTCTGTGTTGTGAGCCGGCACAGCGTGACCTCCCGCACCTTCAACCCTCCGGCCTTCCAAAAATAAAAAATAAAAAAACACATCTCCATTGTAAACGTGGTATATGCACCTAGAATATATGAATTATTTTTATTTTTTTATTTTTTTTACTCCCATGTCTGCACCCTGACAGCAGCACACTGACAGCATCACATTTCATTACGGGCTCCCACTATATTTTACTGAAATCATCAGCGACACTGACAAGTTGCCAGTGAGTTATTTTTATTTTTATTCATATAAACCAGGCAGATGTTTGGAAAACACTGATTCTGTCTGCGGGACACGTAGACCGTTGCTTGTCCCCCTGCTTGAGGTCACGCTCCTGCACTCCGTCAGCGTTTTTTGTGGCTTTTTTTCAAGGCCCCTCTTCATATTTTCTCATTCATCACTGTCACCAGCTTCAACGTATAATCTTCGAGTACTTCTCACCATCCAGCAAACGCTGAGTCTGTGCTGAACCCACAACAAGTATTACCTCCACTTCTATTTGTTTGAAGCATCTTTAATTCATATCTTTCTATTCACATATATTTCTAATGTATGAAATGAGTCTCTGGTAGTGAGTTTTTACAGTGACTCAGCTTTACGGACGACCTTATAGCGAGTTTCAGCTCTTTGTGTAGCTGCTGGATGTGTGAATGAATTCACCATGTCATCCTAACAAGCGGCCAGGTTAAACTGTTAAACTGTATGACTGCATGTCATTTATGTCCCATATATTCATACTGCTTTTATTTTTTATCATTAACTGCATTCATTTTGAAACTTTTTAGAGATTTTATCTAAATATTAAAGTGTAACAGGATAAAAATAAATGTAAAACAATGAAATATATTAGTTAAAAGGTCCAAGGGAAGCATTACATGCTGCTCAGACTCCATAAACTGCTCTTACATGAATAATAATGAGTTTTTTACTGTATTAATTATATATGAGATGATTGTTTGTTAAACTGAAGCTCTGAGAGATGAATTTCCAGTCAAACAGCTTTGTTGTGTATATACGCTGGTCTGTCAGTGTTGTCATATCTTCATTAATGTCAGTTTTCTCTCTTTTAAATGATCTTTTACAACTGAAGTCTTCAGTGGCTGCATGTCTGCATGTCTGCTCGCCCTCAAGACTCAATTTAAAGGATCTGAGAAAGTGCCTCATTAACGTGAGCATTAATTTGAGCTTGTTAAACACCAAGAGCACGACTTGTCATTCGGTGACAGAAAACACTCGATGAAGTTGACAGTAAAGGAAGTTTTCAGTTTTAAGTCGGCGGCTGTATCTTTCCCTGTCAGGATGGTGAAGGAGCCGGACGGACGTTTCCTGAAGTCCCTGTTTCTAATTAACTTTTCAAAGCTTTGAAGTACCGTGTGTGTGTGTGTGTGTGTGTGTGTGTGTGTGTGTGTGTGTGTGTGTGTGACAGGTGCTAAAACGTCTACAATGCTGATGAAGAGAAATATAAATCAAGGATAAGATGGCCAGTAGGATGGATGTCACCGTGGTGTCACGGTTGGATGTCCCGGGGTCATGACGGTTGCTGTCAGGGGTCAAAAGTAATAAAGTTTCAGGTACTTTACATGTTTCCATTGTTAAACATTGTCTTGACCAAGTGAGTGACGACAGCATCATTACTAAGAAAATCTAACTTTATATTATTTTTATATTTTTCACGTTATTTGAACAAATATGTCAGTTTAAAAGAGAATAAAACACGTGGTTCTTCAGTAGAACGTGATTTAAGATGCACCTTTACGAACCACCTCTCTTCTTTAGATGCACCGGCCTTGTCTACAACTACACATATCAACAGGACGTTACAAAGCAAAGTCAGCTGATGACATAACAGCAGCAGCAATAGCTCCAATACCAAAGATGGAGATGTAGGATGGGGTGAGGCGCTGCAGGGTAATGGGCAGGACTGGAGCTGTCTCCCCCCTCCACTCAGATGGAGAGAGGGAGCCGTGAAAAGGCAGCAAGACAGACTGTCAGTATGAAACATTATAACTGTTAACACATGTCAAAGTGAACTTCTGTACGTTTTTTCTTTATGAATTTGTACCCTGTAACGTGCATGTCTCCAGCACGCCGCTTCAAACCGCTCTGAATTTAAACGTCCTTTTTCAGCATCGGGGACCGTGTGCAGCTCCATATCTGATCTGAAAAAGCTCCAACGTCTCTCGTGTAGTATTTTCCATCTCTGAAACCACCTTCATGATGGCAAACACACCATCATTTATATTTATATTTATATATGATTGAGAAGAGAAATCTTATATAATAGTATGAAAGGAAATGCTGACTTATGTCCATATAAAGATGATTCCTCTCCTTCCCGTTCCTCTGCTTGCAGTATTCGAACATTATCCTGTTTTTTTCAGAGCCTGTCTTGTTATTTCCCACCTGCCATGTCTCATAGTCTCAAGTCGTCCCCTCTGTATACTTACACTGTCAATGCTGCTCAACAGCCTTTCAGTCAGGACGCTCACATCAAGGTTTTAACCATTTATTTCAACATTTCTTTGCATTTTTATTCATGATTTGGAGCAAACCTGAAGAGGCCTTGACACAGACAGACTGAGCTCATCCCTGGAAGAGCCTGAGATACACACATTTCACAAACAATAGACGGATAATACAGGCTGGAGATGTGGAGGGAGTTAAATTCCTGATGCAGAACTCTGAATGAGCACCAATAAGAACCACCGATTGAGTGAAATAGGTCATGAACATCTATCATTGGAGGACGTACAGATTTTCTTGATGAAATTAATGAATTACCAAATCAAACACATTTGATTCGTCACTTCTCCTTCGGTGCCTCCTCCTTCTACCTCATTCAGTCCCTGCACAATATTTGCGTCATTACTGACTGAAATCGGTCCAATCAGTTTCCAGTGTTTCAACTTAAAAAGTGTCCATTCAGCAGGTTTACTTCTTTCAATTAGAGAAGCTGCTGCTGTCAGATATTACCACTGTGAGGGTTTAGCCTCCAAATTCATCCAGTAAAGACTCTTTTAATTAAACGACATTGACTTATTTAATCATTACGAATCCTTTTTTTTTTTTTACCCCAAATGAGGAAAAAGTGAAAACAAACCAATGAAAAACAAAGAAGAACTTTTAACAACTTCAACCGCTCAGACTGTTTAGTGTACGTAAATTACCAATAATGTAATAAATAATTAAAGAGATTATTAGTTAAATGAACGACAAGTGTGTGTGTGAAAGACGGAAGGTTATGATTGGTCAGGGTCCCACATGTAGTCCGACCAATCACAGCTTGCAGTCTTTCATGACCAGCATGATGTACAAAGGTGAACAGACTCCCGGGATCAGGAGGTCACGTCAAGGGTCACATGACATGTTGAGACGAGGCGTTTGTTGGATCATCTGATATCTGGTCCCAGCGTTGGTCTCTCATCTACAACATAATGCAGCAGGATGTGAGCTGATAGAAATAACTGGAAACTGAAGGACTCGCTGTGAAACTGTTGGAGCCTTTTTAAATGTTGCTCATTCTCCTCAGTGGAGGAGGTGAATGAGGAGGTTAAATGAGGATTTGTAGGTCTTATAAACTAATATTTACATGGAAATACAACCAAAGAAAACTGGTTAGATTGCCCACATACAGCCAGATAAAAATAAAGCAGAGAAAGAAGCGGAGTGATTTCACAAGCCAAGAAAAGAGTCTGCAACTCACTCCGTGCTGCACACCCAACATAACTCTCACTCCGCTGTGTCCGTGCTGTTTATTTTAACTGTAAGTCGGCGCTGGCAGCTCGCCTGGAGGTTTTGGGGAGGACTTGCAGGCCGCAAACCGCAGCACATTTGGAGGCTTTTAAATGCCCCATAAACACTGATGCAGAAACACACAGAGCTCCAGCACACAGTGACAAGACGTCCATCCACCCCTCCCCCCCCCCCTCGATTCACCCCCCATCCACCCCCCCACCCGCCGAGCCAAA
Organism: Pampus argenteus; assembly: GCA_036937835.1. Classification (NCBI taxonomy): domain Eukaryota; kingdom Metazoa; phylum Chordata; class Actinopteri; order Scombriformes; family Stromateidae; genus Pampus; species Pampus argenteus. The sequence continues at coordinate 23,497,382 of CM072865.1, read as the reverse complement.
TACTGACTCCTTTTTCCCGAAAATGGCTTCAGTGAAAACTATTACATTTCTCAATCTGATACGCCTCTGCAGCCTTTTCATAAGCATTTCCATGAAAGAGCCTTTTATGCTGAGGCGAACAAGAGGAGAAATTACAGTTGTTATACGATGTCTGCACTGCCAGGAACATCACAGGGTAGCGTCCTCCTTATGAAATCCTTCCTAAATGATTGAATCGAGCAGACTGAGTTGAGATAAATAGTTAAAAACCTTCCGGCTACTGTGGGGCAGGAGTCTCAGAAGTAGCTGATTAAACCTCTGTGCTTGTTAGTTTACACAAAGTCACTTTCTTTACTGAGTCATAGCTTGAGTCTGAGCTGACCTACATCTCAGCAGAGTCTCAAGAGTCTGCAGAAATATTATTATATTAACATCAGCAATGTGTGTTTTTGTTAATTCTCTGTGCTTTAAACCTTCATTACAAAGATCTTGGTGATGTTAGTTCGTTTTGAAAAGTCTCCAAAGACAGATGCAGATTTTTGGACCCTTGCTGATGTCACACCGGCTGCCATCTTCCATAACCTCGGTTGCTAAGGTCGTTGCTAAGGGTCTGTGTTGTCGTACACTAATTCTGACTGGAGTGTGTGCAGATGTGTTTGAGAAGTTGATATTTCGAGGAAAGAAGAAGAAATAGAAGTAAAATCCTACTACTGTAGTTTGTTTCATGGTTTGTTGACGTCCAAAAGCTGACCAATCAGAACAGAGAGGCCCTTAAAGAGACAGGAGCCTGTTTCAGAGAGAGGCTGCAGAAAGAGCCAGTATAAGATAAATAAGAAATGTGCATGATATGTCCTTTAATATTTTTTTTATTCACACAGATACTTTAGCTTGAAAAATATAAAAAATATAGCGTACACTTAAACTGATATTGAATTTTCTACTTGATCTTTTTATTTTTTAATGTGGCTAAAATAAGTTTTGCTGCAGCCTCCGTCCACAGTAGTACATCACTTAGCTTCTGTGGAAAAAGATCACTTTTCTGTATTTTGTCTGAACTGAAACAGAAACATTTAAACATTCACTTGGAGGCTCTTCACCAACATGCAGTGTGACTAAAAGCAGCGTGAAGGCTGTAAACTCTTACATGTTGTGGCTGACATGTTTTATTTTTTCTACGAGCTGCCTTTCTGTATTTCGTGCAGATTCCCTTCGCCACAATCAGAGCTGAGGTCAGTAGGCAGTTATGCGGTATGGTCGGCATGTCGGACACTCGTGGCCTGATGCCTGACACACCCCCAGTGCCCCAGTAGCGTGTCCATGTGTGTGTATGTGTGTATTACTGGTTCAATCCAGAACGGTCAAGCGAACCAGAGGTCTCGACTCAGCAGTTCAGACACTTTCACCCGGAGACAAGGACCCACCTGTGCTTGTCTGTTCCATGAGCGCTCTGATTTCACATGCAGCCTCATCTCTGCTCACGCTCTCTCTGCCTGCCATAACCTGTTCATCCTGCACCTGTCCTCACCCAATCACCCCCCCTCCCACTTCACCTCTCCTCCGCAGGCCTCCATCACTGTCCTGTTAGAGCCAGCTGGAAATCCCCCCAGTACAACCGGTTCAGGCCACGTCCGTCCATTCCCGGCGATAACAGCCATCCAACAGCTCAGTCTGTGCCAGACCAACTATGTCCTCCTTAAAAGACACAAACAGGACTGTCTATAGGTGAAAATGTTCAAAAGTACAACCGGCATATAACAGAGACGTTAACGGATGACTTTTTATTAGAAAACCAGGTAAAAAACTAGTTTGTGTTCATGTTTTTCTTTATTTTAAATATTAAACACTTTTACTTGACCCCTTTAGTTTCTTTTATATATATTATATATATATTTCATCAGTCAAACATCACACATCGATGTGCTACCGTTTCATGGCCTGTGCAGCTTTTTAAACTGTATTTTTAGATCGTGTCCTCGGATAAACTGGCGGTTCCTCTATTTGTTTCTCTGCTGGGTGAAAGATCCACAATCAATGACCACACACGGATGCTACCGGATCAACTGTCCGTGGCAGGTGGTAAAACTCACAGTATTTCACCGTCTAGTTTTTACAATATGTGTGGTTTGATCTGCCCGTAAAGACGAGGCACAGATTTCCACTGTGATTTAGTTCATGCACGTACATGCTGTGCACACACATGGATACATAACGGGTTCATATAGATCTTACTGACAACATGAGTCTTACAGCTGCATTACTGTATGTGATTACAACAACATCAAGCATGTGACATCACCAGTAGAGAAGGTCACAACTCCTGTCAGTGTTATTATCTGCCTCTGAGCAACATAGAGGCTGAAGAAGGTGGATGGATACAGAGAGAAAATAGTACTAGGAGACAGAAAGAGTTGGGCACGTTTAAAAAGCATCCAGATGTAAACATTTGGATTCCCTCATGTTTCTGTGCAGCTGAGTAATCCAACAGCAATATGCCTTTTATGCCTTTTAGCTCTGTTTTGGTTTCTGTTGCAGGAAACTGGGTTGATGAGCGCTGAGACTGAACAAATGTATTAAATTAATGTGCTGTAAAACCAAAACTATGAGTTCAAATGTGGCTAATTGGTGATAATTCTCTGTGAGTTTGTTTCTATAAGCAATGAAATGTATGCAAACACTGCAAAATACTGTTTCAACATGACCGCCTGCACCTGTTGATCAGACAGGTATTTTTCTTTTAGTCAGTGTCAAACATCTTTTTATGCAGTGTGCATCCATCATATAAACCTGATCAGACATTAAAACAAATGTAATATTTGTAATCAAATAATAATAATAATAAAAACACAGAGAAATGTAAGTGCAGTATAGAAGATAACTGCAGTGTGGTTCATAAAGGAGTGAGAAGATAATCCTGAGCAAACAGAGTAAACGACCCAAAACGCAAGGGTTTATGGGTACCAGAAGACAGATGTTGGCGTCTGATATGCAGCCATTCCTCATGCTTGGAAAGCTGAGCTGAGCGTAACAAAAATGAACTGAAGCCAAACATGGAGATGAGGCCAAGATGAGGTGAAATTCCTCATTTAGAGCCAAAGAGTGCATTTCTCAAGTCCTTAAAAAAAAAGGGGAAAAGGGGAAAGTAGAAGGCAAAGAGAGCAGAGAAGTCTGTCACGCTTCGCTTAACTTACAAACACTGGATTTAAAATCTGACATGCATGAAAACACGTGTAAATCACTCCTAATGAGGAGGACAGAAATATAAAAGTAATAAAGTTTGACTTTGACGGTTCAACCTCGTTTTTAACTCTCGATCGATGCCACGTTGATGGTTTTCATTTATTAAACACTGATTAGATACTTCTATGTTATTATATTAGCGGTACGTATGGTCACAACCGTCATTCATGTCTGATATTTCTTCCTCTCAACTCTTTTTCTAATCACTGAGTGAAGATTAGAGGCCAGTTCCTCCTTTAGCATTCAGCATCTCCTGAGTCGGAGGCAGCAGAGCTGATTACTCTGCAGGTCATACGTTAATTGTTTATGTGACTCGCATGTATGTCACCCACATCCTGAAGACAGGATTAAAAACCTTGACGCTGCATTGATGTGAGAGAGGGAACACGGCAAAGTAAAAAAATAAAAAATAAAAATAAAAAAAGCATCTTGATAACAAACTAACAAACTGATGTTCTGTGTTTGATAGAAAATTACCGTGCAGATCTCAGTAATCACAGATAATAACAAAACGCCTCTTCTCACCGGGTTATAGATAGATAGCAAATATTAATGACACGTTTGAACTGATAACATACTTAGAGACGTGTTTACACTCTGTAAACCAATCAGGAGGAAGACAGACGCTCAGCAGCGTGTACAGTGTGAGTTTATGTACGGTTTATATGGTTTTAACATCGTTTAACTCAGATAAGTCTGATCTGTGTGTAAAATAACATGCTCGGGGATAAATGAATCTGCTCCATATGTTCTGTCTGTTATGAATATTAAAGTTTTAAAAACAAAAATAGAAACTAGAAATAAATACTGTAACATAACTTTAATCATCACACACTGCACAACGCAATAAAACAAAAACCAACAACATCTGCAAAAGTTTGACTGTTTTTAACAAGATTTCTCCAAATTTCCATCTAATTTAACCAATAATAAGAAAATAAATAACAATTCTGCTTTTTAAATATAGAAATAAGATATCATTGGTTTTAGGGATAAAAACAATGATTTAAAAGCTTAAATTTAAGACACTAAATGAAGGCTAATGTTGCTCCGTGTGTAAATAAGCCAACACGCTCGATGTTCCAGTCGTCATTTAATTCAATCCAATTAATATTTCATTCAGTCGTAAAAGCTGCATGAAAGTCAATTTGGTAGCAAGTTCAACGTTTTTACTTAAAAATGCAGTTTTTGTTGGTGATTAAAGGTCAAAATCAATAGTGAGCAAATTAAAAAACAGCTACTCTAGAAGGTTAAATCTTTTAATTTTCAATATAATAAAACTTCAGAGTGGAAATTTATCTTTGACTGAAAGAAACGTTCAACATCAACAGTACGTAAAACATGAATGACGTTAAATCTACATTTCCAACCAAACAACGAGTTACTGGTGTAGTTTTATTCACACTGACTGAACGGCAACAGGAAGTGAAGGTACGAGTGAGTCTGGAGGGCGGAGTAGTGAAATCTGTCGCTCTGAAGGGACGCAGACATTGAAAGTCTTTAAAACACTGGTTTCAACCTTTTTATCAACGCTTGACAATTTTTTTTCTTTTAGCTTCTTCTGTATGTTTGTGTGCCCGCTAAGACTCGCTAAGGTTTTTCAAAATAAAAGATCATCCAGACTCAGATAATACATAAAACTGCGGCCCGGCCCTCTACTTTAAAACATCCACCAGCGTGTCCGTTGAAGCCTTCAAAGATGTGTTTCTGCTAACTTCACCTCTCGCGGCCGCCCACGCGCTCGTGCTGACGCCAGCAGCTTCGAGGCCGAGCCGCCCGTGTCTCACGCTGATACTCAATTAGTCCTGAAACAGCGGCGCTCCCATCGAGCTAATGATTCAGAGCAAAAAAAAACCTCCGCTCTCCCCTCTTTCTTTCTTTCTTTCTTTCTCTTTCCTCACTCTGAGACATCTCTTCTCGCGCTCAAACTCATTTTTTCTTTAAATTGCATGTCTCAAAATGGCGGCGCCTCGGGATCATTACTGTCGGCGCGAGATTGAAGACATGACAGTTTTGAGAAATGCAGATTTCTCTTTGCACGCAGTAACATGTTTAGTCTTTGTCACCCTAAATGACTTTGTGGAGCATGTCTGTGTGTGTGTGTGTGTGATTGATCTGGAAGACTCACCTCATTGATTCCTCTCTTCACCGCTCATTTGTTTTCTTGTTCGATGAATCAACAGACATGTTTCATATGAGTCGCGCTGCGTTCACATGAGCGAAGAGATGCAAACTGTTGTTGTTGTTGTTGTTGTTGTTGTTTGTGAACATGTGATCATTTCTGTTAATCTGTGTTCTGTCACATGCAGCACAATGTCAATATGATTTATTATGATTCGTTTATAGTAACAGAGGTAGTAGAATCAGGTTTTTGTCAACCTTGATTTTTTTTTTCACTTTCAGCTCATTATTATTTTTATTTTTATATTTTCCTCCAACGTGCAGGGAATTATGAACCATCTCTGCTGCTCTTACGAGCTTTTCAGCCTCTTCATCGCTTTGTTTTGGTTCTCAGACACACAAACTTTTCCCACAGAAACCTTCTTTCCAAGAACAAAAGCTGTAACACAAAGTTAGCGAGTGTTTTCAGGAACTGGTGGAGACCAAACCGGAGCTAAAGTGCATCTGGATATTAGAGTTTCCTCCAAATTAATCGTCATTAGCAACGACAACCAATGACGTTGGTTGGTTGGTATGTGTATTTGTAAGCTTGAATATTTTTTTATTGATATTAACATAACTTTATAAACTGTATTAGCATATTCAAAGCCGACTGCAGCATAAACAGTCATTGTAAATACACACAATACATTAATTAACGGTTAAACAGTTTAACCAACAGGCCTGTTGAGCATGCTACGGCTAATGCTAATAACATCTGAGGGCTCGCCTACCTTCATCTCGTGCTAAAAAGCATTGAAGGGTTTAAAGGTGGCAGCAGCAACATTCAGGATATCTCCATAACCCAAAGTAGAAGGAAACCTGCTGTCTAACCAAAGTATTTCTAGTGCTGCACTGTGTTAGTGAGTTCTCCATTTGGAGCATTGATAGATGTGTTAAAAAGGTCATCCAACGACGACCTTTGACCTGCTCACAGTCACAAGGTTTCAGTGTTCTGGTGAAAACATGCAGTCTGACTGAAGTAAACATCTCTATTAAACCAGTCGGCCGCTGCTGCTTTTTATTATTATTCCTCTTTTTCCATCTTTAAAAAAAAAACAAAAAAAACAGATCGAATGTCATAAAAGTGCTGACCAGTTATCATTTAATGATAGTGATATAGTCATAAAAAATGCTGAGCTGTTATCTCCTGCTGTGACGGCTTGGCATGACTCAGCATTGTTAAATATTATTAGGTTCATTATTAAAGATCGGGCTGAAATAAAGATCACCTCAGTTCATTTACATTCACAGTCAAACCTGTGTACACATATTAAAAGTCCTGGAAATGCAAAATGGTCAATTATATAAGATCCTAAAACTCGTCTGCACTAATATATCAATTAACGATCAATACAATGATAACTGTAAAGAGAGGATTCTGGTTTCAGGCTGATAAACAAGATGTTTACGTATTAATGACTGTAATTATTTCCTTTTTCTCAGTCTTGCCAGAGAAATCTAATAATGACATTCAGGTTGGGTTTTTTTATTGCAATTTATGAAGAAAGTCTTTGATTTTGACAAAACTAATCGAGTTGATCCATCCGGCAGATGCTCCTCCTCCGATTGCATCAGTTCGGTTTGACTAAGTAAATCAAATAACGTGACACCAAAAAAATAAAAATAAAATAAATAAAATCTTTGTGGCAATCAGGAGATTAGTTAATCCGGCTAATTATCCTCCGAGTGGCTGCCGGCCGATCGCAGTCTTTGAAAGGGTTTCTGATCTCTGCCATTTGCATAGTAAACAACTAGATGAAGACAAAAGCATTGAGCCATTTCATGAGCCGAGCTGTGGGGAGCTGCAGGAGAGGTTGGAGAGTGATTTCTGCTCACAAGGGCAGAAGTCAGACATGATGTAATATCCCCAAAACACAAAAGGCTGTGTGAATGCATGTGTGTGTGTGTGTGTGTGTGTGTGTGTGTGTGTGTGTGTAGGGATGTGGGGCCAGACAGCTTAGGATATGGAAGATATAGTATAGAGTTGATTTTCTGCAGTCCCCCTGAAGTTGAAGCGCTCACAAATCTTCCAGACAGTCACTTTAGTAAATTAAACACATGTCCACTTGGCCAAAGCTCGTCAGCGTTGGCTTTCTTTAATGTACCATCAGTTTACTGACCGTCCCCCAGACTCCCATCCAAACAACGTCCAAAGAGCCATTAAATCCTCACACACACACACACACAGACACACACACACACACACACACACACAGGACGTCTCTGTTGAAAGATGCTGGTCGGATGTTTGTCTTGATTCGTAGCTACATACTGACACCATGTGACCATGGACGGGTGGTGCAGGAAATCCTCATGCATTAAAACCGGGTTTTTTTATTGTTGTTGTTTTTGTTCTTTAAATCTTAAAGGGCAAAAAAAAACAAAAAAATAAATAAATTGTTTGTGACATTTGTTTAGCTGCTGTGGAAGCTTGTGTTTGATAGTCATTAATTAGGTTTATCAAAAAGCACATTACATTACCTGGTTATAACATAACTCATATACAAACAGCATAAGTTCATTTTCAGTCTCACCAGTTTATTTAAACACCAGAACAACAACAACAACAACAACAACAAACTTTTGGACTTTACTGTAACTTCAATGTGTGTTCAGGCAGAGCAGCAGTAAAAACTAAACTGATCAGGACTCACGCTGAGTGGAAACATTTAATAATGCACCTTGAGATTTGAAATGTGGAGTTCATTATTGCTTTTATATTAGTACAAGTTGTATAAAGCCATCTGTGATCGAGCACGCTGAGGTCCAACAACACTGAAGGAACAATGTGGGTCTATTTTAAACAAATATCATAATGTAAGTGGCATCAAGATAGATGTTAACAACTGTTTCATTCACTTATAGCAGTTTTTAAAGGTCCCAGAAACTTGGTGATATACAATATATTCTACTTGAAGATCACACAGTAGCCATTAGTCCTGCAGGTTCCCACAAATACTCAATAATGCCTGAGACGCTCCTCGAGATTATGCAGGGCTCCAAATTGGATTAGCAGAGATGATTCTGCCAGCAATTAGTCTGAGGAAATAGATGAGCTGAAGGAAGCACAAAGCTATTAATTAAAGCTGGAGGTGGTGGTGGTGGTGGGGGTGGGGGTGGTGGTGGTGGGGTGCCACTGAGTTCATACGGTTGCGATGAAGACGAGCCGCTGAGGGAGAAGAGGTGTCAAGCGAAGTAGCCCATCAGAGGAGAAGCCTTGATAGGTAGCGAGGAAATCAATGATGCCCCGAGCTGTGCTTTTAGTATCCATGATGGCTGATGTGGCCATGAGTTTACTTACATGATAAAAGCCCACAGGCCTCATCAGTCCACATGTGTGACTCCAGCGTCTACAGCAACAAACCTTTTTTAAATGCTAATGTCGGGTTACATAACTACATTTCTGGAAATTCTTGACAAAAAAAAAAAGAGTTATGAGCAATTATTCCTGCAGAAGCTGACATGCACAGAGGTCTGAGTGAGGCTCCACATACTCATTATCTCATCATCATTTATCCTTCACCGTCTCAGATATTTCTGTTTTTTTTTTTAAATATTTCATTAAAATATATGTGTTCGCTTTTTAAAACAAAGTGATTCTGTGTGAAATGAGTTTTTATATAAATTGTTGTGAGCCAAACAGGCAACATTAAAAAAAAAATTAAAAAAACCTTTCAAGGGAATAAAGGGACATTTGGAGAAATATTTTCATTTGTGCATTACTGAAGCCTCGTTGTGCTTTTATTTAATGTAACAAAGCAAACGCTGCAACAGGGATCAGAGACTCAGGGTCATATTTCACACTAGTTATTCTTACATATACATATATATATACTATATTACATATAGTTAAACGTCCTCTGTACTGATGCTAATGGTTCCGTTCACTACTCAAGAGGTTTTTTTTTTTGGTTAATTGTGGACTCAGTTTGACTTTTTCTTTGTCTACTGCAAAAAAAACAAAAAAATCATCAAGAGTATCGAAAACTACCAAATATGGGCTCAAATATCTGGTCTGATTGGAAATGGAAATATTATGTTCTGAATTTAATGTTTATATAGACTTATAGAGACTTAGAAAATAGTTTTGTAGGAAAACATTTTCCTCCGAGTAAGTTATTGAATAAAAAAATCATTCTGGTGTCGGAACTGAAAATCATATTAGACGGTAATCAGCCACACTGGGGAGGTTTTAGTGGGATAAATACACAACCCGTTTATTCTCATACTGTTATATATATATGAAAACAGCTGGAGATGCACCCTCAGTATCAGCAGGCATCATCTGTGGCCTCTCTGCTTGTCATCTAACAGGTTTTATATCAAGCGTCCCCCTCCTCGGGTGCAGATCTGTCCTCCCTGTTTCCTGAGGCACATTTTCTGCTGTGTAGCACTTTATCCAGTCGGTCAACTCCACACTTTCTAAATTGGTTGTTCAAACCGTTCATTAAGCAGCTATTCTGCTCCCCACTCAGTTACTGTCTCTTTCCTGTTGCCAAGCAGCTTCTCTGCAGCCGTTTCTTGTATAAAAGCTTCATCTCCTGCCTCAGCTGGTCTGTGTCTGGTCTCAGGTGTCCATTATTGTGTCTTTTCTATAATGTCCTCCACCTTGTCCTGCTTCTCCTGCCCTGTAGGTGTCCTCAGTGAGCTTCCCTTCTCATTAAATCACCCAATCACCATCCAAACTACTCATTCACAGACATATACTGCATATATGTAAAAGGTGTTTAAAAGGTGCTGCAGCCCTCCAGGTGTTCCTGTCACCTGTTACCTGCTTGTGACCCGTTTCCTCCCTGACTACTCATCTGGCTGATGATCAGCCTTCCTGCTGCAGCCCATCTTTGGAAATGTTTGCCTGATTCGACTACCTGCCTGCAGCCAACTGTGAGTCGTTTTATTTTTATTTTTGACTTTGTAAAATAAGTTTAAGCATATTCTGATTGCCTCATTGTTCACCACATTATTCACACAGCACTTAAATATGCTTTTATCCAGATTTAGATGAAGCAGGTGAAGGTTACGACAACTTTTCTGCATAAAAATTGGGATGAAATGAAAATCGGACAAGCATCAACATTTGCTGTGATCAAAGTAGTAGAGAAACATGGCAAAATGCAGTTTGACAGTCAGACTCACATTCAGGTTATTGTGTCTCATCAGACGTAACAGCCAGGGTTGATTCTGTATTCAAACATCCCCTCCAGACATCTATCAAAAGACTGTTTGGAACAATATTGTGTGTCTGATATAATGTTAAAATCCTTAAAATGATATTTAATCCATCTCCTTTTTTATTACATTTCAAAAGTTCACAGCAGAAGTCTCCTGCTCCTACATGCATGTAAGGCGTCATCCTGCACAGCGACGCTCAAACATCCAACTGAAAAACATGTTTTTTTTGGGTGGAAGGAGACTTTAATGGAGTTCTCCTCTTGATTCGCTGCCATCTTGACACAAGCCAGGCAGGATTTATAAAATCAAAGGATAACTGAGCCGCTGAGAGGTATCTAGTGGTGATGAGCAGGTTTGAGCCGGCAGCTGCCAAGTTGTTGGCATCACATAATGCAGCATGTGTTGGCTGTGAGTTTTGGCATCATGCTCGTGTTTTTTTTTTTTTACTTTTCTCCAGGCTGCTGAGGTGTATGTGTGTGTGTGTGTGTGTGTGTGTGTGTGTGTGTGTGTGTGTGTGTGTGTGTGTGTGTGTGTGTTTTTAAGGTTACTCATGCCCCTATCGGCCTTGTTGGCCAGACGGTCTACTGTAAGGAATCTGATGTCAAGCTGCCGGCTGATGAGGATAAATGTCTTCTAATATCTTGTGTTGCCTGATGACTTTATTATTATTATCATTTATGTCAAAGAGAAGATGTAGATTTTCATAATTTGAGAAGCTGGAAGCTGAAATTTTTTTATTTAATCAATGACTCAAGTTATTAAAAAAAGTTGTCACTATTGATAATCCAATCAATAATTTTTTAGCATGATGGACTAAATGTTGAGTTTCATTATAAAATATTTAAAGGGGGAAAAGTGAACCGTTTTGTCATTTTCAGAAATAATTTTTCTAAATATCGAATCGTTTATTGCATAATCGTCTCCTTTTTACGAGCATGTAAAAGCTTGTTATGATTTAAGATGTATTGGAGCATTAACTGTTCATCTGTTGTTGGTTAAAGATCAGTATCAGCTTCCATTTCTTCTAGTTTAAACATTTAACAAAGGTAGATTTTTATTTTTAGCCAGTATTAAGTCAGTATTAAAGGTCAGGTGAAGCCTCCTCCTGTCAGGTTTCACTTCTGGAGATCTGAGAGGAGAAAGCAGCGAAGATGTTCGCCCTGCAGGGACTCCAAGATGAGCTGGACCTGCCTCGGCCTTCAGTGACTAATGCATGAAGAGAATATATATATATATTAATATTTGACTCATCAGAATGATTCAACTGAACATTTACCAAAAAAACTAAATTTGAGTGGCGAGCTCTCGCTGTGTCGTACATTCAGATTTCTGTAGATTAAAGTTCATTTATGTCTCTGCTACAGGCTTCCTTGTGGCTCATGTAAATCCTTCTGTGCTATTTTTACGCTCCCTTTTTCTTTTTTTCTTTTGTTTGTTTGACGTGCGCCTGAAAAAAACTGACTGACTTGTGGAATAATGAGATTTCTCTAAGTGGAGTAATCTTGTAATCGGTATACCTCGTCTGAAACCTCGTCTGTGTAGTTTGTGCATCCTCAACAGTCTGGGACTAAAAAATGTCTCATTGTGTGAGCAGCACGACAGCATTTAACTTCAGACTGACATGAGGAAATAACCTGAAATGTAACGTCGTTAACGTTAAGTGCCCATTTTGAGACGAGGAAATGCTTTTTTTTTTTACCTCACAGCCCGGCCTGCAATCTATCTTAAAGTGAAATGAGTCCTTCCAACTCTTAAACTCAGTTTTAAACCTGCCGACGTGTCCACGTCGACCAATCAGACTGTTGCAGGTGTAGTGCAGGAGACACTCGCTGCAGCCACTTCACTGAGTCTCGTTCTGTTGTGTCACTGATGCAAACATCTGTTCCAGCAACCTCTGAATCAGCTTCACTGACGGAGCATGTTTGGACACAGATGGAGTTCGTCTTTTCAGTTTCTAGTGGCTCTCAGTGTACTCAGTGCATACAAATGTAGGAAGATGCACACAAACACACAGCTATTTATGTACAGATCAGTAGGGTCAAATGTTTGCATGCATATATTGTACATATGTATAGATGACATACATCTGTATCCGAACTGTAACCTGGTATTTATGGTGAAATTGTGCAGAAGTAGACCCTCGTTTATTTCTCTGATCTTTGTCTTCTGAAGCGTGAGCTGAGGTCCGGGAGACTGACGCAGCAGCAGCAAGAACCAATCGGCTGCCGCTGCTGTCATAGCCGTCCAATCAGCAGCTCCACACCCAGGCTTTCATAACCATGCTGTGTACAGTGTTTTATGTGTGTGTTCCTGTAGTGACGGTGTGAGATACATTATTAACTCAGCTTGTTCCAACTGTACATTTAGTACTGACACTAATTGGGTCATGAATTATTAAAATGTCCTGATGAGGCAACAGTCACTCACATGCTGGTCTAAAAAATTAAAATTATAACCTTTTTAAACAGAGTTTCTTAAACTTTTCTGACCTCCCAGAAATCCAGATTAATGCAGCGGTTGTCATGTCAACAGGTGTATGACGTATTTCTGTGTACTCAAAATAATAATGAATGATGACCCCCGAAGACACACTGACCTGTAACAGGAGGTGAAAGTCTAAAAAGATGTTTCTCATTCCTCCTGAATTTACAACCACAAGATGGAAACGTACTGATTCTCTAGTTTTTGTACTTTAAAAATGTGAAGTGTAGCAGAGCAGATGGACCCAAACACAAGAGACGAGAGGCAGCAGCCAACAGGACCCGAAGGACTGCAAGTAAACGGAGCAGAACGGGACAGAACGAGGCGGTGCTGGCAGGCAAAACTAAACAAATGAACCAATGAGACTGAAAAGAAAACCACATTAAATACATTTAAATTATAAACTGAACTAATCAGGAAATGGATCTGAACTTCAGGGTGAAATATGCACACGACACCAGGACATTTATAAAGTAAAACGGCTCCGCTCTGATGCTAATGATGGTGAATTTAATGCCTCTTAGATACAGAAAACATGTAATCCTGAGTTTCAGTGGATTTACTGCATCTGACCCTCCACCTGCAGTCCTCACTGACCTCCACCAGATGGAGACGCTGCTCAGCAGTTGCATGCTGACAGGTTTTTCCTCTGCACAGTCACTCTCTGACCCCTTCATGGACCGTCACGTCCTCCCCCGGAGCTCCGAGGGGGATTTTGTGTCTGTCAGGATGAGACGGCAAAGACTCGAGGGATGAGTGTTTTCTGCTTGAGATGCCCATCACACCATAAAGCTCCAACTGTCACAGCCCACATCCACAGGGCCCACATCCACAGTTCACTCAGCTACATGTCAGCAGCAACGTCTGCACTCGTTTCCCACTGGGTGGTCAGATGTTTGCTTGATGCCATCTGTTATTAAAATATGTAGTTTTTGCTAGAATATCATATATGATGGCATGTAAAGTGTCCTCATAATAACTCACTATAAACTCACATTTATCCTCCTGATATTTAAATATTAAAAATGAATTATGTTTGTTTTTATATATTTGTGATTATGACTCAATTTGCACTGTAGCATATGAGGAGCCACACCTTTCCCTCATCCTGCTTGCAATATATAGCCTACCTGGAGGATTGCTATGGCAACAGGTTGCCAGTAGCGACGGGGTACCACTCCATCCCTGCCTGTGTGTCTGCAGGGATGAGCAGAGCCTCAGAAGGAGCAAAAAAAAAACCCAAAACAAAACAACGGAGCAGCAGAGGGTGAGGTCTGCCGGGCTCAGCAAAGACAACAACAACAACAACAACAACAACAACAAGATAGTCCACATCACTGCGAGGCTGTCTGTGTCATGAAGTGAGGAGCCTGCGTCTCTCCGAGAATCAGAATCGTCGGTTGTACCGGAATGGAGAGCTGCTGACGGAGATCCCCGAGCTCCCGCTGATAACAACAGGTTAGTGTTCACAGACTTCCACTTCATGCGCATCAATTCATCTTCAGCATCTTTTAATGTATATACATGTATATTTTAAACCAGAAAGATGTTAAAAAAAATAATAATAATAAAAATAAACAGAAGATTGTGTTTGGATGCGTTTTGATGCATCCACGTGTGCAGCACGAGTCCAGCTGCGGCTCGTTAACCGGCTCGTTAACCGGCTCGTTAGGATGTAAAGCTGATAACGGAGAGCCGGTTAATGAACACATGAACAGCTGAGACAGTTTCTCATCACACAGGTTCATTTAAATGGCGGCTCATCACTGAAACTGCGGGTGTGTCAACGGAAAATACATGATAATAATACATGACTTATAGCAGGATTCATACATTCATTACATGCATATTAATCTGTGTCACATTTTATTTCCTTTAAAACATGGCTTTATATAAAACTAGCTATATATATATATATATATATTTATATAACTCATATAAATCATATAAAATATTGATTTATATGTACAATCTTATCATTTGAAAAAGAGATTTGTTATAGTAAAATTTAGTTTATATATTCTTATTCACTGTGTGTGTGTGTGTGTGTATGTGTGCTAACAATTATTTTCATTATCAATCAATCTACCAATAATATTCTTGATTAATTGTGGTTAAATTGTGAGAAAGGTCCCATAATTAAACATGTAAATATCTTGTTTTGTCCGACTATAGTCTAAAACTCAAACATCATCAGCTTTTATTCTCATATTTGTTTATATTTAGGAAGCTGGAATCAGTAGATTTATGTCACTTTTGTTCAAAAATAGCTTGAACCGATTATCCAATCAGTTGATAATTGATTAATCGACTAATCGTTGCAGCTCTAGCGTGTGTGTGTGTGTGTGTGTGTGTGTGTGTGTATTCATAATTAAAAAGTAATGTATCATAATTTACTTGCGTAATTCATCTGAGGCTCTTGTCCAATCATGTCAGCTGTTGTAACGATATGAGACATTTTATATGATGAACTGTTTGACAACAGGCAGAAAAATAAAGTTCAATCACTCCCTCAAACCATTTTATTTCACCTCCTCTAATGCCTTCTGAATTCTCCATTAGTCATAATCAACACACACACACACACACACACACCTAGCCAGCAGGGACGATCAGCTTTTCAATGCAACATAATTGGCTCTCATTTCTAAATTTGGCTCAGTGTCCTCGTCACTCTCACTTCGTTGTCAGTTTTACTCTCAGACTCTGACATTGTTTCATCTCGTCTCGGCACCGAGGCAGCCGTCACCGATGCTGCAACCGTTGGACCAAAATAACTTATATATATATATGTTTATATAATGCACTTTCTAAATATCAGATATCTCCATCTCTGTCATCTGAAGGCAACTTCAGGGCTGCAGAATGAATTATTATTTCCTGTAGCTGCTGATTAGCAACATCGAGGGGAAAAGACATTATTTGATCTGTTGAAATTGAGAGCAGACTTTGTGTTAAAGTTGTCAAGAGAAGCTTAAATGTTTCCTTTATCTCTGTCAGAAAACGCTCTAAACTCGGAGCACTCGGAGCGGCTCGTGATGTTAAATGTTTGGGAGTCTTTTGAAGTTTATTATCTAAGCCGCAAGCAAACAGCAGAATGGTTTCTAATACTCAATAACCTCACTGTGTCATTAGAGGACAAGAAGACAAGATTATGATTTGACAGTAAACGCTGATGAGAAACCAGCGGACAAAGAAAAACAGCCTTCCTGCTTGTCATTTTTCAGCACCAGGGCAATGAATCACTGCTGTGAAATATCATTTTTGAGTTTTAAGTGTGATGGATTACAGGCCGCTGATCAGTGAGGCAGGGCTGAAGGCTGCTCTCTCCCTCCTGAGAGACTTTTTTTAGGCAGAGAAAGATAACTTTCCTGCCCGTCTTGTCACTTTAAGCCATCTCACGGCACATCCACCACCGCTCCCTGTGATATTATCAGTCTCTGTGACGCTTCTACGAGCGTTACCGAAGGACAACACGAAGGAAACGAAGGCTGGGTTATGCAAACATCTCTCTCGATAACCTGCTAATCATCTAAATGAAAGGCTGTCTGTATTTCTTTTATATATATTATGGTATTAAGATCTGATGATGCAGGTAACACAAGAATTCAGCCAATCAGAGTTGAGAATAATTCCTAATTATCCATTTGGAAGTAAAAATTAACTAACGTCTCTGTTGTAAAGGTGTATTTTGATTTCTACAGAGCTGCTTTCTAGTTCAACTTTGACCTTAGTGCACTTATCATAGAACTGATGTCCTAAGATACAAAACTAATGCATGAAGTTAAGCAAGAGAAATAACGTAAGATGTCTGAGCAGTCTCACCCCCGTTAGGTTTAATATGAACGCTCCTCCGCCGTAAAGACGAACCCTGCGACCGGTTTGCAGCCATCAGTCAGTCAGAGTTTCCTCAGCAGGAGAAACGACATCAAACGATGAAACGTCCTGTTCATCCTGGATTTTTTTGGATTTATTATTTCCAGTCAGCTAACGAGCTAACATAACTCACTTTAACTAGCCTTTTCTTAACTAACCTAACCGTCCCAGCATGCACCTGCAGGCTCAGGATCTACATTTATTTTCGTCACGACTCAATCTCTGCTGCCTGATACGAGCAGTGAAAACTAAACCCAAGTTGGTGGATTTAAAGGTTGTTTTTTTTCAATGCCTTTTGACTGCTGTGACCAGTGCAGCCTTACACCAAACTGCAGTGTTAGTATAAAGCTGCTTCACATCTGCACCGGAGCGGGATTAAACTGCCAGGAGGGAAAATGAGCTGCTGGGCCTCTATTAACCCACCGGCTCCCAAATCTTTGTGAGGATTAAACGATAAGGCTGGTTTTTGTTCTTTTATATCAAGAAAGACCTAAACCAACAACGTATTAGCTCATCTCTGTCTGTGGCACTCAGCCTATAAAACGCTGGGCACTGTGGTTTTTAGCAAATGTTAACACACATGCATTTAGTAAATATGAACCATGTAAGCACCAACTAGAGCTGTAAACATGTGTCGAACCTGTTTAACCCTCATTTCTTTATTCAGAGGAGGTTTTAATTTCTCATTGTGCATGTTGTCTAAAACTAAATGATGCCACTGAAGTTGAATTGTTAATGCAGATTGGTCCCACATTAACACTCTTTAGGGTTGCAAATATCACAATAACAGGCTGTAGTTTAACGAAGCAATGAAGCCAGAGCCTTATCTATCTCCAGAGTAGTGTTGCCTCCGATAACTGTTGTATAACTGAAACTCCAAAGCACCGACTCAAACGCTGTGAGCTGCTGAAATTCAAGGCCAACCGAGTCCCAGGAGTCTTCTTTACTCGCAGAGCGGGATGTACGCCTGCAGTTCCCAGAATAAACTCATCTGAGAGCCTCTCAGTTCGGGTTTGAGGCACATTTCAGTTTGTTCTTGTCTTCTGTTTGAATTCTTTGAGATCTTCTGTTTCTACAATTGCATTAAGTTGATATATATCGGTTTACTGCTTCATCTGTCAAATGGTAGACAGGATCTATAATCCATCTGTCTGGATTCTCTCACAGGCCTGTCTGCCGAGCCCATCTTCACCTCCAAAATCTTTCAGCAACCATCAAAGAGCTGGAGCCGAGACGATCAAGCATGGATGTGCCCAGGATGGCTGAGGGCCTCTTCAGCAGCACGCTGTCCTCGTCGGGCGGCGGCCATCACGTGCCTTCCTACCTGACGCTGGAGCAGAAGGCCGCCTTCGTCTTTGTGCTGCTGCTGTTCATATTCCTGGCTCTGCTTATTGTGCGCTGTTTCCGCATCCTGCTGGACCCCTACCGCAGTATGCCCTCATCCAACTGGACAGACCACACCGAGAAGGACACATTTGATTACCGCATCGTCTAAAGGAGCCGTGCGGGTACAGAAATGAGAAATAAATAGATGAATAAAAAGACTGATTTGATGCTTAATAGAGCACTTTGCCCCCTACGATCAAATGACTGCTGATTCACCAGGAAAACGGCTTCTGAAAGTTCAAAACCCCGAAACGAAATGAGCACTTACCAGAGTTCAAGAGCTTCTCCCTGCCAAATCAGAAAATACTCAAGACGCGCTACGAAGATTATAGATGAAACCACAACCCTGAGTCTGAGTGATGCACCGGAGCCGGTTACGGTTACCATGACTCCCTCCCCCTGCCATCGGTTCTCTCGTGGACTACCTCGTTGCTCCTCCATCTCGGTATATTCTCACATCTCCACAGGGTCAAATATATCCTCTGAGATCCAAGCCAGTTGAAAAGTAACAGTGTTTACATTTTATCACGTTTACGTCGTTAGAGTTTTATCGATAATGTAGACAATCAGTGTTTTAAAATAGTCAAAGGAGAAAAAAAACAAAAAAAAAAAGGTCATTAAGGGTCTTTCTTCTTATTTCGTCTCAACTTTGTGGACAGGCGCAAGAGGATCAGAAGACTTTATGTATGACGGAAATGATTCAGGCGAAGAGTAATGCAACGTATGTGTCTTAAGTCATTACCTAGTGAGGTAAGACCACGGTATCAAGGTCATAAAGCAGGTTTGATAATCACAAATCACAAAGAAGGAAACTGGTGGAAACGTTCTCCCTTTAATGTTCTGGATAGATGCGGTGAGGTAACTATAACTGTTGTGTGTGTGTGTGTGTGTGTGTGTGTGTGTGATCTATTTGTCCTTTCAGTCATGGAGGGGCGTTCAGTGTCCGCGTCTTAGATGTCAACAACCAAAAGAGGTATTGAAGAAAAAACAACAACATAAAAACGTTTACTGTGCTGTACCGTGTGCCTAAGTTGGGAACAAAAAAAAAAATAAAAAATTTAGATGTTTTAGGAAAAAGAAAGAAAATGGGTTCATATTTTAGTCTTAAATGTATTATTATTTATTATTTTTATTTATTTATTGTTTGGTGTAGTGCCCATTTAAAGAAATGAAACTTAACAGCATTTTACTGCCTGCAGTTGGTATATTGACAGTTGGTATGCCAGATCTGCAGAGTGTTGATGATGAAGATGAAGACGCGTTTTCACATCAAACCCTTTACGAACTGATGTTGTGGCTCTTTTGTTGGGCAACTTTTTCAACTGTGCGCCTTATAGTGTAGATTGTTTACAGTATCGTAGGGAGTGGAGACACTGGAAATCAGCTCGCCACTGACGCCACGGTGTCTTTGCACTTCACGGAGATGTCATACAACCCGCTTAAAAAGAAGAAACAAACGTTCCCTGCTTTCGTTCCTGCCGGGACAGGAAGTGAACTCTGATCCTTCGGACGACATGTGATGTTCTCGTGATCTGCTGTGGCCTTTTCCTACTTATCGCAGATGTTGTGCTGAGGTGACGTGTTTTCATTTCTTTTTTGTTTTCTGCATGTACTTCTTGCAGAGCATCCTCTCCATGCATGATAAATGGTGAAGCGCTTTAATCCCGATGTTGTAGCTGTGAGTCAGTTGCTCAAGCAGCCATTTCCTGTCTGTACTGGAGCCTTTTGTTTTCTGTTTTATGTCCAGATGCCGCTGTTGGTTTTTCTAATAAAAAACAATCAGAGATCACAACTGCCTTTTTTTTTTTATGTGTTTTTATTTCATTAGCTTCATCCTCCAGGTGGTAAAAAGTGGCAGGTGTTAAGGACAAATTAAAAATAAAAATGGATTCTTCCGAGCCTGCCTGCCTTTTTAAAGGAAGCCATATGTGCCCAAGGCCCAACACATTCTTTTCACATTTTATCAGCGGCTGGCAGTGGTAGCCGGCAGGTGTCTCAATTGGTTTTCTGTGAACCCAGACACTTTGTATGGCCACACATACACACACACACACACACACACGAGTCTCCAGGCTCCAGGCCCAGGCTGCTCTTTGAGCCGAGAGACTCCACAACACCACGCAGAATAACAATCTTTTCTCTGACATCAACACTGAATATGTTTATATGCAATCATCTGCTGCACACACATCCTCACCACCACACACACACAAAAAAATCTGAATCATTTCTCACACTGAAGAAAGGTGTGGATGGATTTGGTTTGCAAGTAAATAGGTGCATCTTAATATCACACATCCACAGGTTTTTTTTTTATTTTTTATTTTTTTTTGTGGAGGGCCGAGGAAGCTATAGCGGATCAGAATTTTAAATGCTGATCCGACAGAGGAGAAATGTGCAGTCTGTGCTTTTTATATTATTATATAAGAGACAACCTACGTCTTCATCGAAGCCTTTTCACTATTTATTCTTCTACATAGTGAAGTGTACGCCATCCTGAGCTGATAATGGCTGTAATGTGATAGCTGAACTAAATGTGCATCATTTATTCACACACAAACCTCTCATACAACACATGCTGGCAGGAGGAGGAAGCCAGTTTGTTACACAACCTGCAGTAAGTGGTGAAAACAGCCTGCTGGGATGCTGGAAACACATCTGAGGAGTAATTAGATACCTGACTTTAAACGCCTTAAAGTTATCACAACTCCTCCACAAATACTTTTTCCTTTCGTACGAGCATCACCCGAAGGGGGTTTTTAAATTCTCATCATTTTCACGACACTCAAAATAGAAACGACTCCTTTTGGAATGAAAGCCTTCATTTTTCTGTCTCTGAAATCTCATTAGCTCATGCCAAACAAAGATTATAATCCAATCTAAATACGCCCTTACACAGCAAGTGGGAGCGGCGGCAGGCAACATTAACCATTGTGGATCAATATCACAGTCATGCTTTATGCAATATGACTCATATTAAAGAAAGACGCCAATAATTGAATTATTTTCATTCTCTGCTCTGCGCGCTCAGGTGTCTTTTATACTGAATTTATTCCCTTCTCAAACGCCCCATTTCACTATTCAGCCTCCAGTTAATTTAATGGATTCTGAACAGGTTTGAAGAGTCTGTTCCCCTGTGAGTGTCAGCAGCTCCGCGGAGGACAAGAAGAAGAAAGAAGGCACTGTTGATATTGCGTAACTGATGTTGGAGTGATTTCTCCAGGAAACATCGGAAAAGATGAAGGGACAGCTAATCAGAGAGCTGACGCCTCTCACATTATACAGTCAGCTCATATGTTCAAATATTCACTAGAGACACTTTTAACACTTCATATAGATACACTGAAAATGAATCGATAGCAATTAATCAAATGTCAGATGTTTGTTGGTTCCAGCTTTTTAAAATGTGAAGTTTTACTGTGTTTCTCTGTATTTGCATCAGTGCAAATTAAATATATTTTGAAGTCATCACCTGCAGCTAAAGCAGTGCTAAGCTAACCGGAGGAGTGAAATTGATCTTCTCATGTACTCCTAGTACTACTAATACATAAAACATGAATGCAAATTATAGTAAATTTAACAATAAAACAGAATAAATCAAAAACACATGATCGGACAAGATGGAATAAGCGTATTTTCCAAAATTTTGAACTATTTCTTTAATGCTCTGTAATTAAAAACAAAACTAAGACTATATTTTAAGAGGTGATACTATAGATGACACTGATTTAGGTAGCCAGTCTCCTCAGGCGGGACGTTCGGAGCCTCAGGGCCCTGACAGATGAGGTGCCGTCGCCCACGGTTACCATAGGACAGCCTGAGGGCTCCTGCAGGTGATCTCAGGCTACGTGAGTGTTCATGCAGCCTTCAAAAAACTGGAAAATAGCAAAGACTCAAACCTTGAAGTGCTTCTGTAGCAAAAAAAAAAAAAATTGAGATTAGCTCTGACAAATACAGACAGCTTGTGTGTGGAGGATAAAGTAGAGGCCATGTGATCCTGTCTCCTACGTCTTGTTTAAAGTCTGGAGCTGGCCTGTCAGATTCATGTCACCCACAATCTGCTTTAGTCCTTAAAGTACATCAGAGGGAGACAGCTGTTCACGAACACACATCACATCAAATACCAGCGCCCTCTCCTACTGAGCCACTTTTCCAGCCTCATAAAGCCGAGTGCAACAATATTTTTCACTGCAGTGTTTGAGCCACTGTGAGCTGCCCAGTACAATGACAGTCATTAGTAGAGACCACTGGAGCGGTCTCTAAATATATGTGTTGTGTTTCAGAGATTTTAGTATTGCAAAGGGTCAAAATCGAAGCAGCAGAGGTCTGGTTATTCTGAGTCAATATCTGCAGAAAGCGCATTGTTGTTTTTGCATAAGAACTTCCAGTTTTACCTTAAAACTCATGTAAAAGTCAGACTTTCTGCTACTGCACAAGTTAAACCCTTAAGTGCAAATGTGTATGCAAAAAAAAAATTCATATTTTGTTGACGAGTGCACTTTTTCTTGCTTTTGGCCTCTTAACTGAATGATTTTGGGCTCAGAAACTGCAGGATTTCATTTGTTTAATTGGATAATGGCAGCAGTGCTGACACTTTTCAGGCTGAAATTCCCCTCACATTCATGCACTCATGAATGTTGTGTTTTAAATCTGCAAAATAATGAATCATGTAAACAAGGAATAATACATTTTAACATGTTGTTTTTTTCCTTTAAGAAAAACTCATATTTGTCCTGATGTCTGAACCTATAATGTTAAACTGTAACTGTAACTGAGTGCATGGTGGCCGAGTAGTTAAAGAGGCTCTAAAACCAAAAGGTCACAGGTTTGATTACCAGAGAAGATAAGGTGCATCTATCAACTGCTGTGTATTCTGCTGAAGTGTCCTTGAGCCCAACAGTGAGCTGCTATCTGCTCACTGTAGGTCACCCTGGATAAGAGTGGATCGAGTGCTCTTACTGTAATTGCTTCATGGTTATCTTTATCTGTACTGTGCACGTCGACTGAGGCACGTCACAGTCTGAGGGGGGAAAAATACACAAAATACTTAACAAAATATATCATAGAATAAATAAAAAGATAAAAAATATGAATTTCAAATTTATGAAGATGAAATATTTGACTGCATTGTTAGATTTACAGCACCAGAAACCACAGCTAACGATGCTAACGATGCTAACAGTAGCAGTATGGAGACTTAAAGCAGCAACGAGACAAAAAAATTAAAACCGATGAGAAACATGATTTGTGCTTTTTATCCTGTTGTAAGTCCACTAGCTGCAGGTTTGGGTTGATTCATCCAACTTTACATCGATGTCATCTGTTGTCTGTTGTTTGAGCTAAACGGCTCCTGTAACAGAGTATGCTTTACATACTGGGATGTGAATGAGTTAAATCAACAGTCGCTAGCAGCTAGCTGGAGAGCAAAGTCATGAAAAGTCATAAAATACAAAGAGCGTATTTTCAGTTTGAGTCCTGCAGTTTCATTTAATGCATATTTTCTCTTTTGCTCTCTAACTGTATTTGACGTGAGAGTTGTTATTGGCAGTGGTGAAAAACTGGGGAAGAACTAAACATCATGTAAAGTCCATGATGCCGACCACTTCCTGGCCTTGACTCTTCCACCATCACCTCCTCCTGCTCCTCCTGCTCCTCCTGCTTCACCACAGCGTCATTGACTACGATAACGGTCGCTGCAGCGGCCGTGTTGATGCTTTTCTCACCGACTTCAGTCTGAGACGATACTGTTTGGGCTCCTGCAGCTGCTGCTCCAGCTTTCCTTTGACCTTCTGAAATAAAATCAGATTATAGTTTGAAGCATGAAATTAAATTCCTTGTAGATTTTAGACACTTTCCTAATGCTGGATGTTATTAGTACCTACAGTATGTACTCCTGGCTCACCTTGTCTTTTTGGCAACAGAAAAGTGTCACAGCGATGATTTGTTGGATACCAGTAAAAAGATGCTGATCTTGAGGTTGTCTGAATCCTCCTCATGCAACTTCAGTGTCTCTGTTCTGCTTGAATTCTCCACAGCGTTTGCAGAATTGTGATGCTTTAAATTCATGTATTGACAGTATATTTTGGTTATTATATGCATCCCTGTTCTCTCTTAGTCAGGTCCTGATCAGTACTCGTGAATAATGAACCCACCTGCTGCCCCTGCAGGGTGACGAACTGCTGGCCCACGGCTGCTGGCTGCAGACTGCTGTGTTGGTCCGTTACTATGGTGATGAGCCTCAGCCCACTTTCGCCCACCACATGGTGGATGGCCGACTCGGCAGAAGGTGAATTGTGTTGTTAGATAACAGCCACAGAGGACTACTCCGACATTATGGTGATGAACAAAAAGGAAACAGAAAAAAAGGTTATGTTACCACAACAGAGGGTAAGAGTCACGTAACAGGACGCACCTTTGACGTTTAAGGTCCAGCTTCCACCTCAAAGACAACTTCAAAACTGCATCTTCACTGAAAAATCTGTATTTATGTATTTATGCAAAGCACTTCTTGGATTCTGTGGGACCTGCAGAAATATGACAAATTGCACCAATTTGCAAAACGCCTTGACTAAATAACACCAGCAGACAAATAAAGACAAAATGCAGACGAGCAGTATGGAAATTGGAAAACTGACTGATTGAATATGTGTCATTTTAAATTCTGCTGTGTGGTACATTCAGTACATTTTCATTTATCTTTCATTTCTGTTGTCATTTTGGAACATCGTAATTGTTGTTCTACTACTTCTTGCCATTTTTGCTTCTCACCTGCTCAAATTGTTTATTCACTTAATTTCTGTACTTTATTCCTGCACCTAAACACAACTGATGGATACCTGTGTTTTGTCTGGGTTCATGCTTTCCTGGTTCTGAATGTTATCCTGTGTGCACACACACACAACAACAGAAGATGTTGAATTTTGTGGCAGGTTTATCAATGCAAGCGACCCCTTTAATAGATGAAAAAATAAAAATATTGATTATAGCTGCTTTAAAACACACAGTAGCTACGTAATGATGAGTTCAAACCCTCTCGTTATGTTGGAAATCACCTCATCCTCACCATCAATGTCCAGTTATGCTTTATATGGGATGTATATACTTTACATGACCGAAAATTAACCCAGAAACAAACTAAAACTTCTGGTGAACATTGACATTTATATGCCCCCTTTCAGACAGTCAGTGAAATATAATACCGTTTCTGATCTCTTATAACAGATTATTATTATATGAGATCCAATTAAAAGTAATTATACGCATAAAATGAAACTGTGAAACACTCTGATGGGTAAAATAGGAGCGTGCCAATTGTTTCCATTTTTATCTGTCTGAAACGAAGATAACAGAGCAATCATGCAGGATTAGTGTCCGTTAAGATTTCTTTACTAAGTAGATGCATCTGACACTTTTTTTTTTTTAATAATCTGATGTCAAATGTATGAAAGGTGTTATACAAATAAAGTTATTATTATTATTATGATCATCATTATTAAAAGAGTCAGAGCTCGTCTGTTTTAAGGCTTAAAAGCTGCAGAGGAAACTGCTGTGTGGTGCTGAAAGTGACGGTGACGTATTCTGTTTTTTAAAACTGGCCAATTTTCAGTCCAAATGTAATTATGCGGTTAATGGTGGATTAAAAAAAAAATGAAAAAAAAACGTTGGCCGCAATTAATGATGATTGAGGTAGCTCATTTTATTGTTCATCGACTGATGGTTTCATATCCAGTGCAGTTTGGCAGCAGAGACGTGTTATCTGCACTGATGTCATATGAACATTTCTGAGGCTTCATGTTTGTTTCAACCTTAAAAAGTCCAAAAATAGAAAAAAATAGAAAAAATAAAAAATAGCTGTGACACTGTATTTAAAATTCAAACATATTTTGAATTTTGGCAGATAAAGTGCTTTACTTACCAGGACAACTTAATGTCAGACAAATGAACAGATATTAGTGTGCACTCATGGTAATGTCCCTCCTAAACGCTGACCTCAGGGGGGAATCACACACTCGAGGTGATTATGTATCATAAACACGTGTCACTGCCTTTCTGCATGAAGCCATCTTGCATGAGTAAACTAGTTGCTTCTGCTCGAGGCCTTATTATCTGTATTCTGGAAAGGTGTCCGAGGATGATAGACAGATTATCTAATGGTAACTTGAAGCTCCTGCGTAGCACCTGAAGGCCCACACACCTCAGTAGGAGAGCATGTGGGCCTTTATAGAAACATAATCTGCGACCACAGTTCTGTTATTTTTAATTATTAGTGTTGATTCTTTATATTTTCAATCCGTGTCTAAATGCAGGCGTTATGGTGACAACTGTTTCCCACATGGCTGTCTGGCAGAGACGGAGAGAGGCTGCACGGCCACTGAAACCATAGCAACGCCGGTGAGAGTCCAACCGGAGCTTCGGTTGTCGCACTTAAAAAACATCAAACGTATTTTTGTTTTAAATCAGAGGGGGGCTCAGCAAACATGTCTGCGCCTGTAATCTCACACTTTTGTCTTTTATTTAATCTTTTTATACTTTTCTCCTCTTCCGTCCATCTTTGTGTGAATCTCTTCTCCTCTGCTCCCCATTTCTCATCTCCCCCCTCCTTTCTTATTCCCTCCCCCTAATCTTTGTCCATCTTCCTCCCTCCCCTACCTCCCTCCTTCTCTCTCACAAACCCCTCATTTATCCATCTATGTCTCCTTGTCTTCCTCCGCCTTCATCTATCTGTCCATCTCTCCATCTTCATTTTTACCTGCCTTGGCTGAAATGTGCTTGGTCATTTACTGTCAAATGTCTCCTGTTATTCTGTTACCTTGTTTTTTTTTAACCTTGCACCAAAGTGTTTGGGGTTCGCCTACAGAAACAGATTACCTGACTCGTCTTGTCTCGGCTTCTCTGTCCTCCTCCCTGTCTGTCCTCTCCTTTCCGTCTCTGTTGTCTGCACATAGAGTACCATTCAAAGTCATTCAAGTGAATGGAAACGTGTCCAACCTTATGACTGGTAGTGTTTGTCTGTATTGCCCTTATAAATTGCTCTCATTTTTCTTCCTCTGCCTACCTAATCATGTCTGTTCACTCATCTCCATTCTCTATATGTCTTTATCCCCCTATGTCTCTCTCTCTCTTTCTCTCTCTCTCAGCTTTGTCTGAATGTCTGTCTCTCCCCATGTCCACCCTTTATCCATCCACTTGTAGCAGTATCATCAGCTTATTGTTGCTGGTATCCATGACGATGTCAAAGGGCGTCTTGTCAAACCTGCGGAGGCAGTGGACTCCTGAGCCGTAGCTCAGCAGGAGCTCGGCCGTTTCCCTGAGGCCGAGCTGAGCCGCACGGTGCAGCTCCGTCATCTTCAGCATGTCTTTGGTGTAGATGTTGGCACAGATGCATGGTGCCCCCCAGTGGTGAGAAAAAAAGAGATGGAGAGATAAAAAAGAGGTGATGAGAATACATGTGTGACTAGTCAGTTCATAGAGGTAAAATAGATAAGGTGACTGTAAGTTAAGACACCGTTAAATCGTTTGTTTTGTGTCTGCAATGCAGATATTAGAAAAAAAAAGATGACTCTTTGGTTCATGGTACTTTTGTAAAATGATAATTTCATAAATGTTTAATAGCACAATCTCACATCATCCCTCACTAACAGGTCCCCCTGAAGCGGCCATGTGGAGAGGGGGTCTCGTCCATCTTGGTTCGGGCGTCCCTGCTGAGGGACCTCAGTGATGGAGCGATGACCGAGCTGAGCGGCCAGATGCAGCAGTGACGCGCCCAGCTGGAGCCAAAAAGATGAAGGAGAGGGAAGACGCAGCTGGAGGCCGTGAGATTCGAAGATGATTTTTTATTTTCTTTATCCAGGGAAGGTTCACTTGACATTAAGTGCAGTTATTTGTATTCAAAAGGTTTTACACCATCACATCTGGGAGAAGCAGACTTCATTGATCAGTGTTTGAGAGAAACTCAAAGTGTATCTCATTCATCTTGAGGATTAGAAGCTCAATCCTCTGACTTTTTATGCGACTGCTGCATTAGTCATGGATACCAAAGTGTACTTGAAGATAGAGATCGAAGAGCATTATAAGAGCAGCCTAATGATTCAGGCTTTTAACCACAGTAAACAGGTTTGAACACATGACCCTGGTTTTACCCTCTTTATGCTGCCTTCCAGTACATTTTACAATTGATTTCAAGGTTCTTTTTTATTACTTACAAGGAACTAAATGGTCTCACTCCTTCAATCTATCTCAGATCTTTTATCCTCGTACGACCCTGCTCACATTTTAAGATCCTCAGGCTGAAACAAAGCGGGCTGAGTCAGTGGCTGCTTTTAACTCTAAGCACAAAACATACTCACCTTACCTGATTTGACCCTGTTATTTTATGTTGTTATTTATTTATTTTTATATGAAGCACTTTGTAACTTTGTTTTGATAAGTGCTATATAAATAAAGATATTATTATTTAATATTACACGTCAATAAAGTTGGAGGACTTGGTAGACAGATTAAAAGCCACTGATGCAGCACTGGGTGAAGCTCACTTCCTCACTTCCCATGATGCAACCTGATAGCGATTGACCCTCCTGTGTGGTGAACATCCATACACCACCTCCAGGATGTAACACAGTATCTGTTAAAGACGAATCCCACCGATTTTTACACGTCAATTTTTGTTTTCAGGTCTTGGAGAGAACTTCTGCATTTGTGCAAAAAGTTTTCATAAATCTGATAAATTGCCTCAAGACTGCATGTTTGAATATGAAAAATCAGAGTGGTGTTAGAAAGAAGTGAGGTCACCATACCTCTGTAGCCTACTCTTAATCTCCAAGGTTAGCCACAACTAGCATAACACACCCGAGTCTCCAACCAAACGTTTGGCAGATAAGTTGCACTGTGGGCAGCAGGTGATTTTAGGGCGGATGAGGAGGGATGCCATCGCCCTCGTTAGCAAAATGACCAAATTGCATCCCCCTTGCTAACCTGCCATCCTGCTACTCCATCCCCCAGAGGGCTTGTTTAGTTGAATATGTTAGTCTAGTCTGCTTGAATCATTGATCCTTTATCTGACCGGTTAGACTCTATGACCTCAACCTTGGCTCTGAAATATCAGTAGCCCAACGGTGTTGTGTATTGATAAATCAATGGTGCTGTGTATTGATAAATCAATGGTGCTGTCTGTGGTGCTGAAGTAGCAGATGGGTTTGTAATTGTGTCTTTTTCTGTCAATCCTTCTGTCAGTTTCGTCTTGGATCTATAATATTCTCTAAACTTTATACTATAAATACTAAATTCTATGCTATATTGCAGCCTATATATAGTCCTATATACAGTCCTAGTAAGACATAAAGAGAAGACATGCAGTAGATGTTTAGGAGTATCTGAGTGTCGTTTTCTCCTTCAGTAAGTGGCTGCTTAGTGTTTCTTCTTTTTTTCTTGTCTCTCTGGCTCAGTATGAAGCCTCAGCATTACTGTCACGCTGCCACTGCGCTGTGACAAAGTCCAACACGACAATAAGAGCCACCAAGCTCTGTTTCCTGGCAGCAGATGAGCGTTCACACTCATTTTATTATGGATTAGCTTAAAGATTAATACATAATTAACCCATATCAGCCTCACCCAGTCTGAGCTGAATGGAGCCTCATTGGCCATCAGGGCTCTGACATCATCATACTGAACAGTTTTTGCGCCGCCTCCCAGGATGCACCACTGGCATCTGCTGGCAGGGAGGAGAAACACTGTGATGCTGGGAAGAGGAGACTAAAGAGGCGAGGCGAGGCCTTTGAATTGTGGTAAATTAGAATATACATACACAATGTTTTAATGCAGGTTTTGTCTTGTGTTTAGACTTTGTTTTTTGCATTTGATCAAATCACAATCTTCACAATAACTTCTTTTAAATGACCTTTTTAGAGTGAAATGAGACACAAATTATTATTCAAAGTGTTTTATATACATTTTAAAACATGCCTGGAGGGGCTCTATAAGAGGTCAGATAGCTATGATTCACACTACACATCTTAATGCTGTTTGCCAGCCGCCATAAGCCCAAGAAAAGGAGAAAAAGACTTCAAGTTGCATCTTTGACTACGTTTCCCATAAACCCACGCGGCGCGCATTGGAATCTTACGTCACGTGCGCTGCCAGCTTCCGGTTGAAGTGTAAATGGATACATGACACAGTTGTTTGGGGTTGAACGCTATCTTTTTTTTTTTAGAAAACCGTTAACGTCCACAAAAATACCGACGCGGGTTTGACATCGTAACGGCCGACGGTCCCGTGTAGAGCCGGCCGCGATGGAGGCGGTCCCGCGGATGCCGATGATCTGGCTGGATCTGAAGGAGGCTGGGGAGTTCCAGTTCAGCCCGTCCGTCAGGCAGGTGAGCTGGGTGGGGAACGGGGCAACAGGGCTAAAGTCGAAAGTCAACCAAACACGGATTATAGACGACCGGATAACACCAAGGAGAAGCTAATGTTAGCCGAGCTGAGGCTAACTAACCGTCGGCTGTCACAGCTTGTCGAGCAGCTAAGCTAAAGCCTGCAAATTCTGCCCCGACCGCCGCCTTTTTTTGTTTGCTAACGTTAGCTTCTTGTTGGATAATAAAACGCTAGAAGCTCAAGTTCATAATTAGCAATTAAGTAAACGTAGACATGGAGTGAATAAGGGGTGAATTCAGCGGTACACAGGGCTAAAATACCGAGCCTGGCTCCGCACGGCCCGGTCAGCCTGAGCATAATAAACAGTGACCTCATTGTCACATGAACCAGGTGCTACGCTGCTCTAACCTGCACCTTTATTTTGGTAAATGGTACCTTTATTTTGGTAAATGGTACCTTTATTTTGGTAAATGGTACCTTTATTTTGGTAAATGGTACTTTTTTTATTTTGCTTTTTGTCCCGTATACAAAACAACTGTGTGGGATAAATTGTAATAATTTGTTGCTATGGGGAAATGTATTGAATGTGACAGGATGTTGTTGTGGGTGTTTTTATTACAATCTTCAGTCCCACCTGGCGTGTTTGTATATATGTGTTGTAAACTTTAAATATATGTATATTAAAAATATATATGATATCTACCAACAGTGGTGGAAAGTAACTAAATACTTTCACTCAAGTACAGGTTTAAGATTTTACTTAAGTATTTTCATACTATTGTACTTTATACGTCTACTCTGGTTGTTAATATTGTAATTTTTACTCCACTACTTTTATTTGACAGCTTTAATAATAGTTAAAAAAAATTCCTGACACACACAAAAAGTTTTTCTTTTATCTGATGACACATTTTCCAACTCCTTCCTGAAGCAGATACAATAACAGATATTTGACCTGTTGGGTAACTAGATGTAACATGTATGTACATGTAATATGTATGTACATGTAATATGTATGTACATGTAATAATCCTGTAAGATGTTTTAAATGTTGATACCTGAGATTCACAGTATAAAAAAAATAAACCCAGAGACACTGATTTCATACGTCTGTGCATGAAGAACAATTAATCCAACTGTAATATGTGTGACATATTACTCATCTAAATTATAATAAGACTATATCTAAATGATCTCAACTCAACTCAACTCAACTTTATTGTCATTTTCCCATATGTACACATACAAGAAAACAAGATACCGTTTGCTCAGTGTCCACAGTGTCGCAGACGTACAACAACAAATGACATTTAACAAACACAACAATCTAACTATGAGTATAAAATAAAAACAGATTAAAGAATAAATATGTAAAGTGTATGAAATGTAAGTAAACTGGTGTTGGTACACTAGTCCGGAAAGTGCAGAATAACTAGAATAATCTGCTGTGTCGTTGCTGTGTCGTTGTGCATCTTTCCAGTAGCCGGGTGACCTTCTGCTGCCATGATTTCATTATCACCAGAGACAGAAACGCTGGTCAAAGATTGAGTACGTCTGCAGGGTTGTTTACCTCCTGACCTCGCATTAAGTGTCTCGCTGGCTTATTAGAGTGGCTCATGGAGACAGGGAAAGTCTTGGCAAAGCATGATGGGACAGTTTCTGAAGCTGCAGGATAATCTAATCTAATTTACTCTGGACCAAATATTAGCATAATGATTAATTAGCCACAGTGTATCTTTCTAAACATGTACCCCGCTTGTCAGATTAAATGTGATGTATGTGCCTTACAGATATTATACACATATTATTACGCATTTACATTTTAAAAAGCGACACGTTTACTCTTCTCTAGTTTATCTTGAAGAACTACGGAGAAAATCCGGATAACTACAACGAGCAGCTGAAGAAACTGGAAACCCTGCGACAGGTAAAGAAAATATTATATTTTCACCGTTCTGCTGGTTTCTTTTTGTGCAACCGATGAATTGAAATTTATTGGTGGGTGTCAAAGTCCGGTCCGGTTCTGAAATTAGATGAGTTCGTCAGTCATGAGGATGTAATCATGTTATCAGGTTATCAAGAAAATTATTAATCCTAAACAAGGAAGGGTCATTTTGTGTTTGCATGGTTGTGGTTGTAAAAACAACAACAAACAGAAACACATTAATTATGATAATGTTTGTTCCTCAGAGCGCGGTGAATGTGACGAGGGATTTTGAAGGATGCAGCACACTGAGGAAGTACTTTGGCCAGCTGCATTACCTCCAGAGCCGCGTACCCATGGGAACGGGCCAGGAGGCGGCTGTGCCCATCTCATGGTAGACACACACACACACACCTTTTCTTTACCTGTACTGTAGAGCTTATTTTAACTTTGTTTAATACGCCGTGGTTAAAAAAAGTTGCACTGTAATTTTTTTTGGTACGCTGAATTTTTTACAAACCAGTCTTGCAGCTGTTTTTATATCATCCTGTTGGCTTTAAATATTAAAAAAATAAAAAACCTCCAGTGACCCTCTCTAATATTGCACATTAATATTTAGCTGAGACATTTAATTTTTTACACATGATTTGTAAAATAGTGTCTTATTTTGTAGTTTACAATATCAATGTGTACACACACTGAACTCTCTTCTTTTTTTTTTCTTACTATTCAGGACTGAGATTTTCTCTGGAAAAACTGTCACCCATGATGACATCAGCTATGAGCAAGCCTGCATCCTGTACAATCTTGGTAGGTTACGTCATAGAAAGTCATTTATAGTTTTGTTTTAAGCTGTAAAAAGCCTGAAAGATAAAATGAGATAGTTCAGATTTTCTCTCATTATACATAAACGCACTGAGATCTTCAAACCTCACTGAACATATTTGTGCTTCTCTGTAGGGGCTCTGCACTCCATGTTGGGAGCCATGGATAACAGGATATCTGAGGAGGTAAGACACGCAAACACACACTCACAACAAACATGCACATGTCCTACACATACACACAATCTCACTGGCTCTCCGCTCTCCGTCCAGGGGATGAAAGTGTCCTGCACACACTTCCAGTGCTCAGCTGGGGCTTTCTCCTACCTGAGGGACCATTTTAGTCACAACTTCAGCGTGGACATGAGCCACCAGATCCTTAACCTCAACATTAACCTTATGCTGGTAGGTTACACACATGCACATACACGCATACCCCCCCCCCCCAAAAAAAAAAACCCCACTCATCATCACCCTGTGTGTGTCTCCTAGGGTCAGGCTCAGGAGTGTCTCCTGGAGAAGTCCATGTTGGACAACAGGAAAAGTTTCCTGGTTGCTCGCATCAGTGCTCAGGTTGACTTCTTACCTTAAAATATGACTTACATTAAATTATATGACAGGAGTTGTTAAACTGTGAGGGGGATAACAACACTGGCTGTGGTGCTGCAGGTGGTAGATTACTACAAAGAGGCCTGCAGGGCTCTGGAGAACTCGGAGACGGCCTCAATGCTGGGAAAGATCCAGAAGGACTGGAAGAAACTGGTGCAGATGAAGATCTACTACTTTGCTTCTATCGCACATGTGAGTCTAGTCTTGTGTGTTTATAGTAACACACACTCACAGACGTACACACATTCTTTATCTGACTCTCTTTTTTTCTCTATCAACAGCTTCATATGGGCAAACAAGCTGAAGAGCAGCAGAAGTACGGCGAGCAGGTAGGACCAAAGTTTCACATCTTAAACACAAACATTTCTGCAAAATGTAGCTCAATTTAGCAAATTCAGTCATTTTAGGCCACAATAATCATACAGCCTCTGTAGGGATCATCTAATGTATTGACTGTTATTATTAGCCTGAAATGTATATATACAAAATATACCTTTTTTTCAGCATTTCTGGCTTATGTAAATGTTCTTTTACAGTGTGCGTATCTCCAGAGCTCCTTGGACAAACTGAGTGAAGCCATCAAGCTGGCCAAGGTAAAAACTCTTCAGCAACACATGAGACTCTCTTGGTGTGTATGTGCCCATTGTTGCATGAACTAAACTCTCTGCCTTGTCTTGGTTCAAACAGGGTCAACCCGACAGCGTGCAAGAGGCCTTGAGGTTCACCATGGATGTTATCGGCGGAAAGTGAGAAATGAGACTTTTACGTTGTCACATTTGTGACATTTTCATGTAGTTTTCACTGGTGATCAAACCCTGAAAATGTTTCCTTTGAACTTTCAGGTTTAATTCAGCTAAAAAGGACAATGACTTCATCTATCATGACTCAGTTCCTTCTCTGGAAACTCTGGCCTCTGTCAAAGGTAACGGGAACATTCAGTATGTTCACTGAGCGATTTTATCACGTTGTTCATGCAAAGCTGATTTTGCATATAAGTGGAGTTTTTTCTTGATTTAATGTATGCATGCAGAGTGACATAAATAGCTTCTGAGTTTAACTTCCTGTTAGACTAAAACTGGGCGTGACAGTGTTTACTACATCCTGTAGGTCATAAGTATGTGATTGAGCAGGTTTCACCAAGATAACATCCTGGACTTTTCTTTTAGTATTTGGTGACTCAAGTGATTCTTAAACTATAATTAGGGAAATAACATTTGTAAAGTCAGATAATAAAGTTATTTTAAATCTCCAGTCTAGCTTGAGGGCAGTTTACAGCTCAGTCCAAGATTTCAGTTTTAAGAGGTGCATAGTCCCTGAAACTGACTCTTCCAACATTAGTGGGTGTGAAAGACTGAATGTCTGAGTTTTGTAGTTACTGGATCTTTAACAGACAACAAATGAAGAAACCTGTTGATGATTATATTTATTTTTAAAAAAGCACATGTGTTACTTGGCTAGTAAAAGCACTATGTCCCCTTCCAGGCGCCCCGCTGGTGAAAGCTCTGCCAGTCAACCCCACTGACCCGAGTGTCACTGGACCAGACCTGTTTGCTAAGCTGGTGCCTATGGCTGCTCATGAAGCCTCTTCTCTGTACAGGTATGCACCTTTGCTAGGCGTGTTACTAGTGTGTTCGATCAGCCGTCGTATCTATAGAACGAGAACTTGTGTCTGACGATTATTTCTCATGTTTTTCTAGTGAGGAGAAGGCCAAGCTGCTGAGAGACGTCATGGTCAAGATTGAAAGCAAAAACGAAACACTAGAGTGAGTAGTGTGTAGGATTAATATTCCAGCTCCTAATTATGGACTTCTTGCTTGTGTAATAAATAAACTTAACTAGTGATGACATAATGCCATGAATTAACAGAAATTAATCAACACGTCCATAAACGACTGGTTTCTTCTCCTCTTGCAGACAGTTCATGGACTCTCTGGGCTTGGAGCCAGAGTCTGTAGACAACCTGGACATGTACAGCCACATCCCTCCGGTCCTGATGGAGAAGTGTGCTGCTCTCAGCGTCCGACCCGACACTGTCAAGAGCCTCATCCAGTCCATGCAGGGTCAGCAGCAATACAGTCAAACACATACAGAGCAAACACAGCAATACAGAGTTTGTGGGGTTTTTTTTCCAGCCGTGACAACTAAGGCTGAATAATGTTTTTTAACATTGCAGGATACAAGTTCTCAGAATATGTGTCTGAGCTTGAGAAGAACAGGTCCTATGATGTTAAGTTTCATGTAACACCTGAAAAAACCTAAAACCTGTTCCAACAAAAAACAAAATTAAACCTGTTTTTTTTTCTCCACCAAATTGCACCGTTTACTTCAGTGTGTTTTGTTTCCTTGTATTTTCTTTGTGGGAGTTTGCTGTGTGTGTCAATAATGTCTCTCGCGTCCCTTGCCTCTGTAGTGCTCTCAGGTGTCTTCACTGATGTGGAGTCCTCACTGAAAGAGATCAGAGACGTCCTAGAGGTTGACGAGGCTGGTGAGCGAGCCCTGCAGGAGGTCAGTGGCCCTCCGGCAGGCGAGGTGCACCCAGCAGCACAGACCCAGGCTCTGGCTGACATC
The DNA here is from genome assembly GCA_036937835.1 of Pampus argenteus. Classification (NCBI taxonomy): domain Eukaryota; kingdom Metazoa; phylum Chordata; class Actinopteri; order Scombriformes; family Stromateidae; genus Pampus; species Pampus argenteus. The sequence goes on along the minus strand of CM072865.1, from coordinate 23,460,797 downwards.
CGCAGGGATCTGGAGAAATACATGGAGGCCCACGAGAAGGCCAGTTTCACCAACACAGAGCTTCACCGGGCTATGAACCTGCACATCAGCAACCTGCGTCTGCTGGGTGGGCCACTGGAAAGTCTGAGAGATGCCTTGCCCCGGCCCCAGCTCAGCGAAGGTGTGTGTATGCATGTTTATATTGCCTTGTCTTGTACAGTATAATTATAAAAGTATAATAATCTAGTTTTGTTATGAATTGTGAGTGTAATGCCTTGTGTGTGTGTATATATGCAGAGGAAGTTGCAGGGCTGCAGTGTATGAAGCGGATTCTGGGGAAAGTTCAGGAGATGAGAGACCAGAGAGGATCTTTGGAGAAACAGCTGCGTGACCTAATCCAGCAGGACGACATCACCTCCACCCTCGTCACCACAGAAAGGGCCGACATGAAGGTATGTGGCTGCAAACAGTTCCTTCTATGCAAACATGCACGTTGTAACTTTTAAATTTTACAGTATATGAAACTTCTAACCAAGCTGTGTCCTTCCAGCGTATCTTTGAGGAGCAGCTGAAGAAGTATGAACAGGTGAAGGTGTACATTGACCAGAACCTTACAGCTCAGGAGAACATCCTGAAGGCCCTGACGGAGGCCAACGTCCAGTACGCCTCAGTTCGCAAGGGCCTGACCCAGACTGAGCAGCAGTGGAACAGCACCGTCCAGGGACTGGTGGGGTCGTATGAAGCCTACGAAGACCTGATGAAGAAGTCACAGGAGGGGAAAGAGTTCTACGACGACCTGGAGGCCAAAGCGTCATGTTTGCTGGAGAGAGCGAAGACCCTGTGCCAGACCAGGGCTGAGGAGAGGATGCCCATTCTGGAAAAGTAAGGACATTGAAGCAAATAATATGTTTTATTTTTGGGAATGGACTTAATTCTACATGTACTGTTAGAATCTGTTGAAAGTTTTAAACATTGAATTTAACAATGTCTAATTCGAGTGGTTTCTGTGAAATTATTCATGTATTGTCAGCCATTTGATATTAAACTAACAGTATATACAGTATATACATTTATGGATTTTTCCAATAAAGTTAATGATAAATATGGCCTCATGGAAAAAGGGTAAACTTCATTTTTTTGTTCTGATTTCACTCTACTGATTGTGAAACCTCTGTTTCCCTGATTTTCATGCTGTACCCCTGCTCTCTGTTGTTTGCCTCCTCATCAGAGAAACCCAGAAAAAGCCCCCAGCAAGGCCTACAGCAGCTAAGCCCTCCTTGGCACCGAAGGCTCCAGATGTCGACTCTGCTTGCTCTAGCTTGGATGATCCGGAGTTGGCCCAGCTTAATGCAGCCATCCTGGCCCTGGGTGGTGACCTACCAGAGGAGCTCCGCAGCCTCCCACCTGAAATTCCTTCCCTCCCCACCTCTGCAGCTCATCTGCCTGGACCTGAAGCTTTCCTCCCCCCTGGTGCTAACCTTGGAAGCAGCAGTTCTCTGCCTTGGCCTGGTGCATCAGCTGCTGGTCTTCCTCGCTTCCCTGCCAACCTACCGCCTCCAGAGCTTCTGGCACGGATTGCTCAATTTCCTACTTCTGGAGCTCTGCCAACACAAGGACCTATGCCACGTGGACCCCTTCCTCAGATGACTCCGCAGATGCCTCCACAAATGCCCACCCAGGTAGCGGTGTCAGGTTACAGGCCACACGCCCCACAACCAGGCCCTGTTGCCCCTGCACCAGTCCGGCCCTCAACCACCACAGTAGATAGCATCCAGGCCCCTATCCCCAGCTATGCCTCGACACCACGCCACCCTGTTCCACCACCAGCCTCTACTGGCTATACTGTTCCCCCACAGATGGGGGCCTACCCCCAGTTTATGCCCCATCCAGGGATGCCCATGCAAGGCCCAACCCAAACTCCTGCCTCCCTACATCAGCAGCAGAAGCAGCCACAGCAGTACCCCCAGCCTATTGGGCAACCATTGCCTCAGGGTTATCAGCCTGGTCCAAGGGCTATTCCTGGCCCTCACCCTCCTCTTCAGACCCAGCAGGCCTACCCACATGGATATATGCCCGCACAGCCTGGTGTTCCTCCCCAGTACCAGCAGGCATTCCCAGGTCAGCTGCATCCACATCAACAAAATGGCTATCAGCCCCGGCCTCAGATACCTCAAGGCTACCAGACTCCACAGGGCTACGTTCCCCAGGGGCACCCTCAGATGATGCCAGGCTCCATGCCAAGACCACCTCAAACTGCACATCCACAAATACCCCCAACTTCTCAGCCAGCACCCCCTGCATCTCAACCCTACCTGCCCCATCCCAACCAACAGATGCCCCCTAGACTCCCTCACCAACACATGCTGCCACAGCAGCAACAAATCCCAATGCCTGCCAATAACCAACAGATTCCACTGCATCCACAGATGCAGATACCAGGTGGTCCCAGAGCACAGATGCCCCCAACAAGTCAGCCAATGCCTCCAGCCTCACAGAATTACATGCCCCCCACTAGCCAGCCCATTCACCCTAACCTGCACCCACATCAACAAATGCCTCCTGTCTCACAACCTCATATGGTTCCTGGTCCTCAGGTCCACCTGCCAAGGGGCCCTATGCCTCAAATGCCCACCAGTACACTACCCCCGCAGCATCACCCCCACCCTGGACAACCTCCTATACCAAACATGACCCAACAGCCCATACGGATGCCTGGCCAACCCCAGGTTCAGCCCCCTCACCCTGGGGGCGTATGCTATCCTGGAGGGGTTCCAATGATGCAGCCCCTGGCCCCACAGCCCGCGGCTCCCCAACAACCTCAGGCTCCTCTTCCTATGACCCATCCACAACCTTCTGCTATGTACCCTTCAGCCCCAGGAGCTAATGTACCACCAAGTCCCCAACAACAACCCACTGCTATGGGCCCACATGGTCCGCACATTCCCCCCGCTCAGCACATGATCCAGCCCTCACCTGGAGGTCCTTCAGCAACTCAGCCACCTGTTCCTCCTTCCCCTTCGCCTTCCCCCTCCCCATCTCCCTCCCCAGGTCCTACTTCTCTGGGTCTAAACCCCCAGCAGAGACCCACAGCAGCCCCTACTCCTGGAAGCACAGTTCCACCAACTCTTCCCTCTCCCTCAACGTCACTGTTTCAACGTCAGAACTCAAGCACAGATGACCTTCTCTCCTCGAGCCCAGAGAGCCAACCTGGAGGCACCAAGGCCCCCACCAATGTCCTCCAGCCCACCAAAGCTGATCCACAGGATGGGGAGCGCCGAAAGAAGAGCTCCCAGGGACTTCTCCTGATTCAGGGTGACCCATACCAAGCTCCAGAACGTGTCGCTCATCTTTATGGTGAACTAGAACGTTACAGAGCCCAAGTAGAATCACTTGAGCTCCCTTCAGAGAATGAGGGAGGCCTGTCGGTGCTGGATGCCCGCTGGAAAGAACTCCAGGACCAGCAGGAGAGGGATGCCCGGCAGCTCTCTATCGCCATCGCCCGCTGCTACACCATGAAAAACCGTCACCAGGATGTCATGCCTTATGACCTCAACCGTGTGATTCTGCAGTCAGGCAAAGATGACTACATCAATGCTAGCTATGTGGAAGACCTGTCGCCATACTGCCCGCGCCTTATTGCCACACAAGCTCCACTCACCGGCACAGCGGCAGACTTCTGGCTGATGGTGTATGAGCAGAAGGTGTCATTGGTAGTCATGCTGGTTTCAGAGCAGGAGCTGGAAAAGGTACTGTTTGTTGTAATTACTGAAAACTCTTTGTATAGATTGATTTTACAGATTCTACAAATACCCTGCTCTGCTGTTACCTTTTTTATGGCTTTAACACTGTCTTCTCAACGTCTCCCAGGGAAAGGTTCTGCGCTACTTCCCAACAGAGCGTGGCCAGCAGCTCGCTCAGGGACCAATCACACTCAGCCTAACCACACAGAAGACAACACCGACCCATGTGGAGCGCATGATCAGCCTGCAGTACCGTGACCAAAGCCTGAAGCGCACGGTCGTCCACCTCCAGTTCACCTCCTGGCCAGAGCTGTAAGTTGTTTCATTAGACAAACAAGCAGCTCTGATCATTTCTAGATTGTTGTGTAGGGATTCATTATTATAATTTTTATCATTTAAGTGTGTTTCAGCTCTATCTTCTTCATGTTTCTCACCAGGGGGCTTCCTGACAGCAAGAGCAACCTGCTGTCGTTCATCCAGGAGGTTCATGGACACTACCTCCACCAGAGGCCCTTACACACACCCATTGTGGTGCACTGCAGGTGAGTCTGACAATTTCTGTCGAGGTATGAAAGTTGTCAGGGTTTGCTCTCCTTTTTCTTGTTTTTAATTCTTTACACAACTATTTCTGTATTTTTGTCTTGTGCGCAACACTAAGAATGCCTTCTAAAAGAGACTGTCTGAAAATGTGCACTGTTATCCCCATATATGAATGATTATCACATCTGTGACACGTCATAAAACAAAATAATAATGCGTCACAATTTCTTCCACATTTTTGCACATGGTTCAAGGCAGAGGAAGTAACATATGTAAAGGCTGTCGGATAGAGAGGGACAATGTACTTTCCAGTTGGGTATTTTATGAGCGACATTTGTATTTTCTCAGCTCGGGTGTTGGACGCACTGGCGCTTTCTGCCTGCTGTATGCGGCGCTTCAGGAGCTGGAGGCAGGAAACGGGATCCCATACCTTCCACTGCTGGTGAAGAAGATGAGACAACAGAGGAAGAACATGCTGCAGGAGAAGGTCGGTCACACAAAGACATCACATTGTGTCACATTTGATTTGTAGCATTCGTTTAAAAGCAACATGTTAACATCCTCCTGTTTGTTGTCTCCAGCTCCACCTGAAGTTCTGCTACGAGGCGGTGTTGAAGCACGCGGAGCAGGTCCTTCAGCGACACGGCATCACGACCGCCACCTGCAGCAAGAACACCAACTCTGCAGCCACAAAGGTTTGACACTATTCCAGCCTAAAAATCTACTTATGTAGTAAAATAGTTAAACTGGCCTTGAGTCCAACTAGTTTTTGGATTACCAGCATCTGTTAGATGTCGACCAGCTGTCAGTATGTAGTTTGAAAAGTCTTTGAATCCTGTTCCCTGGTTGCTCCAATCTGTTTCATAATTGGAAGCTGGGCTTTAATGTTTTATTTGCTTATGTTTTGCACACCTGATTGTTCCAAAGGGACTCTACGAGCTCTGGTCAGACGAGGTACTCTGTTTATTTTCTGTAGAGCTGTTAGCAGCAGTTTGTAGGATGAGAGTGTTTCTCAGTATTTTAACCTTTCTCCTTTACTGCAGCCTTACTCCAGACAGGAGTCCCAGCAGGATATCGTCCTCGGCGCTGACATGCCCATCAGCTCCATCCAAGCCACCATCGCCAAGCTCAGCATCCGGCCACCCAGCGCCACAGACCCATCCTTGGAGGCCGGCGGCCCCTGTGGCCTGGAGGGGCCGGCTGTCCCCATCTTACCCGACTTGGGCTCGCTTTGTGATGTCCAGCCCCTCCAGGACTTCTGCGTCCCTACAGATCCTCACCTCACCTCCACTTTTAGCCCACCTCTCTCCTCTCCCGGCCACTCTCCACCACCGCCCAATGGTTTGGATGCCATCTCCCCTTCCACACCACCTGCAGCAAACCACCAACCACTCCCAGAGGCTGCACCCAGCGTCAGCCCGCCTCCTGCTTCCTCTGTTCCAGCTCCTTCATCCCTGGAGCTGCTGGCCTCACTGACGCCTGAGGCCTTCTCTATGGAGGGCGGCGGGGGTAAAGGGAAGCAGCGGGTGACCAAGCAGAGCTTCCTGCAGCCGGTGGAGGGTCAGGGTCTCCACGGGACCCGGGAGGAAGAAGGCGATGACCCGCTCAGTAGTCTCGACCCCCTCTGGAGCCTCAGCAAGCGCTGAGACGGGTCCACAGATCGCTGCCTTTGTCACTTCACCGCCAGGCATCAGCGGAGGCCTGGAGCTCTTTCTAATCCCGCTTTGAAGATGAAAAACACGCTAAATACTGGGAGACATTGTAGTGTTTATTACCAAGACGTGCCTGGTGGCAGACAGTAGGGGCTCAGTTTGACGTTGGGTGTTTTTCCACTGCTTCTCCTTCCATCACTGCTGGCTTGTGGGACCAGATCACTATGCACTCGTCTGTATCTGTTCATTCCTTCTGTCGCCTTTTTTTTTTTTGCTGCTTTTCTTTTGATGTCTGTGATGGATGGAACCCAAAAATCCCAGCATGCACTTCACTATCATAGCACCTTTCACAGGTGGGTCGACAGGGCAACACCAGGCTGTGACGGTGTTTGGTTGCTCCTGTCTGCACTGGCATGTGATGGTTTCAATAACTGGAATAATGCAGACGGAGCCGGGTGGAGCTTTTGTAAAGACACAACACCCCCCAACTCAATCAGTGTGTTTAGCTCAGTCGTTATGGTAACACAGAGCAGCAAACAAATCAGCATGTCTTAACAAGTTGATTATTTTTCTTTGTAACACTGTAAATATCTTAAATAAAGTTAAGACGATTCTGACATTCACTAATCATAAAAACAATAAATAAATCCAGTAGACAGCCTGTTGTGGTATCAAAGCCTCTTTATTTGAAAATTAGTACAAAGACTCGTGCTTTTTTGTTACAAAATGGTAAATAAGTTACCTCCACTACTACAGCCTGCGTAGATTGTAGCCAGCCAATGAAGGGAGGAGGCTGGGGGGGCAGGAGGAGCAGACCTGGGAACAGATTTTATTAGATTTGTTTTTCGCCACAGCTTTTCCCGACCGTTGTCTACACAGTGACAAATGACACAATTTGATGTCTGATTTATGCAGCCAGTGAGGATCAGATGTAAACTACAGTGTTTAAAAAAAGGGAAAGAAAAAAAATCACATTTCTGACATTACTGTGAGGATGAAGCCGTAAGAAACGCTCCTTTTCTCTTCGACAGCTTGAAGGATAAAAGGCTGCATCTTCAAACTCTTGACATGATACACTGAAGCAAGCAAATTGGGCAGAACTGTATTCATTAGCTGACAAAGTATTGTTGGATATGGATAATTACAAGTCCATTATCATGAACTACAACATTCATAAAGAAGCCAAGATTCAATTAAAATTGCCATAGCGACCCCTCCTTACCTCCTTAAAGGACAAAACTGGCGATTTTCTACCTTTTCCTTATTTATGTTATCCAAAAGTCTGATGTATCATATTTCTCTGTCAAAAACAGCTGCACTGCGAGGCATGTTCCTTCATTATAAAGAGTTTGGGCTATTTTTAGTCGTGGGGGAGTAGTTCTGTGTAAGGAAGACGCCACTGAGCATGTGCAGAAATGTGGTTCTGTTTTTGCTTTGTACTGCATTGTAAATAATTTTAGTATAAAGAGGTTATGTAGCACAACAAGCTAGCTGTAAAGTGAACTGTGTTCCTGCACATGCTCAGTGGCGTCTTCCTTACACAGAACTACTCTCTGGAGACTGAAAACAGCTGTTTTAAGTGAGCCATTTCTAAACAAACTAATGTGACTGTAACCTTCAGGGTGAAGGAACATGTCACCCAGTGAAGCAATGTGGCTCTATAACGTGTTTTTGATTTTGTTTTTTGGACAACAACAGAGGTCTAAAGCACAGAAAAGTAAGATACACATACGCAATACTTGTAAGTAGATTAGTTCATTATTGGTTTGTTGACAATAATAATAATTTAAAAAAAAACACAGAAAATCGCCAGACATATCCTTTAAATAAAAAAAAAGACATTAGAAAACAAGTTAAAAGTTAAAATTTAAAAGCTACACATTTTCCCATTACTAAAGCTTTCTCGCCTACAAGAAAAATAAACAAAACAAAACACAAAGCTAATAAATTAAAAAGGTCGCCACAGCTCTGGTTTCTGTGGGATGCAGGTGTCCGCTTTAAAAAAAGTCAATTTAAATGACACTGAAGATCAACCGTTGTCATAAAACATCACTTTCAGCTGCTCGTTGTGTGCGGCTGCTGCATCCCTGAGGAACCACAACTGTGATCTACGACACGTCTGCAGTGTGCGTGTTTGCAAGTCTAGTTACGTCCTGTATGTTCGCAAAAAGTGCCAAACGTGTGAGCATGTTTGTCACAGAGGGTTAGTAGTGCATTCTGTTGCGATGTGATACTGTTAAGGGTTTCTTTTTTTTTAGTTTTTTTTACTTTTTAAGCGGATTTGTTCATCACGCCTCCTGGAGCTACATTCAGTAGACGGATTCAGTAGATGGTGGATGAGTTGTGTTGTTGGTGCCAGTCAGAGAAAAGTTTTAAAATATGTCCC